>CM021784.1:5072062-5091886 GCA_011076525.1 Nettapus auritus
CTCCCTCCCTCCCTCCCTCCCTCCCTCCCTCCCTTCCTTCCTTCCTTCCTTCCTTCCTTCCTTCCTTCCTTCCTTCCTTCCTTCCTTCCTTCCTTCCACCTAAACTGTCTGTACTATGGGTTTTGGATTCCTTCATCTGCATAGAAGGGAATTTGATTTATTGAAGTTGGAAAGCTCACAGAGAAAAAACGGCTGTGAAATTATTTTGCATCTGACATGATCATTAGTAGTATTATTTCTTCTGGAGCTAGGAAGGACACTTATAAAACATCTAACAAGCTGCTAAGAGATTGCCTAAAGCACCGATTTTTTAAATCTGCTGCTAGAGCCTATTCTTTTGTGCTCTGTACATATTTCAAGTTCCAGTTTCTTTACATGGGAGGGACTTCAAATGAAATTTCTGAAGCATTTTTCTGACAGTTCAGTGGGTGCTCTCTTCAAATGCTGGCCGTAAGTTACCTGCTGATCATGTGTTATAGAGATGACATAAGCCAGTACAATCCAAGCAAGTGTATTTAGTGTGTCTAGACCTCCTGGTTTACATTGAAGAGGGACAATAACCCCCTCTGCACACATGCATCTTGCAAGTCCTCCAGATCTACCTCCCACACTGCAACCAAGCACAGCTAGCCAAGTGTCAGCCTTCCAGCTGAGGACACTGTTGGAGGGGTTTCTGGGGTCTCCTATGGGTAACCCCCTATTGCCTTCAGCCAGGAACTGCACTGTGCTCACACCTACCTAGGAGTCCTGGTGCAGTAACAAGGGGAGGTGGTAGAAGGCTGGTGGCACTTCCTCAGAGTCCAGGCAGCTGTTTCACACAGACACTGTCTCAGTTCGTACATGTCTCAGCAGAAGCAGATTTGAAGGGCAGTGGAGACCAGCTTGTCCCCCTGACAGCTCTGCTTGCAGAGTCAAGAGTCTGGATAAGCACTACATGCCTTCTCCTCCTGCTGCAAGAGGAACTGGAAACAAGCAATAGGAATTGGAAACCATGGTGCAATTAGGCAAATATGACCTGATTGCTATCATGGAAACGACAGACATGAAGAAGGCTGAGGTACTCAACAAAATCTTTGCCTCAGTCTTCACTGATAGTCAGAACCTCACCTCTGTGCCTGGCAAGTTCATGGAATAGATCCTCCTGGAAGCAAAGTCGAGGGACATGCAAGACAAGGAGGTGATCTGAGACATCCAGCATGGCTTCACCAAGGCCAAATAGTGCACTTGGAGCCCGGCATCCTGGGGTCTGGGGCTTCCACCACCAGGAAGACGTGGGGCTGTTGGAGCGGGTCCAGAGGAGGCCACAAAGATGCCCAGAGGGCTGGAGCACCTCTCCTGTGAAGGAAGGCTGAGAGAGCTGGGGCTGTTCAGCCTAGAGAGGAGAAAGCTCCGGGGGGCCTCAGTACAGCTTGTCAGTACCTAAAGGGGGGCTTATAAAAAAGATGGGGAGCAACTCTTTGCTCAATCAGATATTGGTAGGAGGAGGGGGAATGGTTTTAAGCTAAGAGAGGGGAGATTTATGTTAGAGGTTAGGAGGAAATTCTTCACTCAGAGGGTGGTGAGGCACTGGAACAGGTTTCCCAGAGAAGCTGTGGATGCCCCATCCCTGGGGGATCCTGTTCAAGGCCAGGTTAGATGAGGCCCTGGGCAACCTGAAGTGCCTATGGCAGGGGGGTTGGAACTAGATGATCCTTGAGGCCCCTTCCAACCCAGGCCATTCTATGATTCTATGAAGCAAAGGGCTTAGAAGCTGTAGCTGGCCAGATCTGCACTGAGAAACTGTATCTCTGGTTAAGGGGACTGTGACTTGCCTTGAGCAGGAACTGCCTTTCTAATGGTAAGTGTGGAGTTTATTATCAGTTATCGTAGCTCTCACCTGGCACTTTTCATCAGCAGATCACAAAGCATTTTGCAGAAAAAGGCCGGAATCATGATCCCCATTTTAAAGATGGGGAAGCTGAGACACAGAGCTGAGCTACGTCAGAGAAAGCCACCCGCAGGCAGCTGGCAGAACTGGGGATGGAGTCCCACAGCCTCCAGGTCCCAGCCCAGTGCTCCGGCCTCCCTATTGCCATCATTAGCAGTGGGAAGACTGCCTCTAATTGGTGTCAGATCTCTGAAAGAGGAAGGAGCTGTCGCCATGGATACAGCATCCACAGGCTCTCCTCTGGCTTGGCTGGAGCCCTTCTTTTCCACAATAGCTCCGTGGTCTTCAAATATCAGTGCAATAACGAGCATGGAAACAGGCATTCATTTGAATCCAGTGCAAATGCTCGAGATGTGAAACAAAGACAGAAAAGCCAGTTAGCTGATCTGGTTCTTTGATTTCTCCAGCATGGGCTGGAGCAGACCTTTCGGTCCAGTTGCCCTCCATAACTTCTGCAAAAGACTTCTGCTGAATGTGTGCCCTGCACAGCACAGCAGCACCTGCGCCCTCCCCATCCCCACCCCGGGCAGTGTCTTTCCCCAGCTATAGGTGGTCTCAGCAGCGATAGGAAGAAAGACCCATCTCCCAGGCACATGCACACACACACCCCAAAAAGATTTCAGCTGCAGAGGGGCAAAGCTGAGCGCTCACCTGCAGTGCTGAGGAGTTCACTGCCAGCCTACAGACAAACATATTTTTATTCCTTATCCACTGTAGTTCAGATGAGTACCACCAGGAAAAGGAAACAAACAAACAAACAAAAAAAAAACACAACAAAAACAGAAACAACAACATCTTTGCTACCCTGACCATCAGTGGCCAAGCAGCAAAAGATTCTCCAGTTCAACACCACCAGCTTTCTTAGTTTCTCTGCATGAATTGTACTGCCTGTGAGCAAAAGGTAATGCCAATGCCCATTCTGGCTGCCTTTTCTTGTCCCCCTCTAATTTCTGATGTTGTCTGTTCATCTTTAACTTCCTTACAGGCACAGGTGCTCTGGAGCTTTGGCCAAGGAAGGCAACACTGGGCAGTTGTCACCATAACTACCCAGCTGCTGAAACCCAGCTGCACAGCAGTTATGCCAAACTCTGCAGGAGGCAGACAGATACCACACTCGTTACATATTTCCAAGACAGAAAGGCTCAGTCAATACTACGAAGGATCCGAGCAGCAATTTCCAAGCAGAGAGTGTCTGCTCCCCTGTGACACAAAGCACTAGGACGTGCCTTTTGGTCCTAACGTCAGCAGACCTGTAACACGAAATTGCTCGCTGTTTTCTGCCTCTGTAGGAGCTTTTCTTCTACCAAGAGGGCTTAGCAAAACATCCTGCTTTCAAAAAGAACTAAGTGGTAAAGAGAGGGAGTAAGAGGGGACAGCAGTAGTTTTCTTGGAAGTCAGTATGGTTTTGAAGGGCTTTCAGCAGGAGTTCAGGGTTTAAGTTAGGTTGATGAATCTGCCTCTTTGTAATCAGTTCTTCTCTCCTCTGAAGACAGCTAAAGGGAGCTGAGAGGTTCAGCTGCCTGGCTTTCTTCTGCAAAGCAGCTCAAACTCAGCACAGGAGCAGAAACATGAATGTCTTCTTTCTCTGGGAAACCTGCAGGGTTTTGGGATCCATCCTCAGTGCCTCAGTGCACCTGACAGGTGTGGGACAGCAGGAGCTGCCTTCCTCCCAAGAGAGTCTGGGGGCCTCCTAAGGCTCTTGTGACAGACAGAGCTCATCTGCTGGAAAAAAAAAAAAAAAAAAAAAAAGTTGGAAGTAGCGGTAGCATCCATTTCCACAGGTTCAAAATGCAGTTTCTCCTGTAAACATCCTCAGGAGACTCAGCTCAGGCAGAGAAGGCTGCAGGAACAGCTCAGGACATCAAAGGCCTTTCTGTCCCCATACAAGGGAACAATTATGAGTCTCATCATCCAAAGCCTTGTCAGTTGTTCTGTCGGGTGGAGGACCTACTCGTCTGACTCCTCAACACCACAAGACCCAGCCTGGACACTACTGCTGGCGTAATGCCACTGCTGCACGCAGGGCGCTCATGGCTGAGGACACAGGGAGCAGTGAGAGGTGGGTGCTGGCAGCCACTGCTGTGCAGGGAGTGATGTGCTTCAGCAATGCTGCTGTCTCGTTCCAAAGCAGAAAGTGAAAAATAAACTTAAAGGCACATGGCACAAATACTGCTCCTTCCTCGAGGTGTTCGGGGAAGCTAGATCCTCTGACATGATGTTCCCCACCACTTCAGGGCTCGTCTGGAGGACAGTGAGTACTCGGTGGAATTTTTCCACTTTTTTTTTCAGAAAAGTTACAAGGGAGCACCCCAGGAATTTAGACTCTGACTGCTCTCGTATTCTCTGTTATGGTGGTAGCAAGCTCTGAGGAACACGGTATGTCAGAACCTCCAGGTTTGCTGGATTAGCCTCCAGCATCTCACTTGCCAGCAGTTTCCTGGCTGTTACAACAGGCTTATTTTACAGCCCTGCCCAAGCTCATCATCCAGAAAACTGCATTGCACTGTGATCTTTGTGCAGCTAGGGCCATTCAGAAGTGGTTTTTCCTTTTTCTAACACTGAGTTTGCCATTAAATGCACTTGAGAAACACAGCTAATGCCTTTTATTTAGTGTAAAAATCAGAACGTATGGTACTTAGGGTCCATCACCACAGTGGCTAAATTACTGATAATCTTCACTATCCAGAGACATAAAGAGAACTGTAGATAAGAGGTACAAGGGCACATGCATCCAGATCTGGAGAGGGCTGTGGCACATCAGAAAGACTTAGGTAGAAATGAAGAGCCCTTTAAATAATCTCAAATCTCATAGCTCATCAATAATGTTATATAGGAACACGAAACTCTGCTTTTACACACGCCCACATGCCTATAACCATTGCTGCCAGAACAGAAGCAACCAAATCAGTGTCTCTTTGGGATCATCCAGCCAAACATTTTTTCCAAGGCACCATTTTTTTTAATTTTTATTTTTTCCAGTGGATATTCAGCACTTGTATGTTCTTCTCAAAACCCAGTAGCCCTACCTTAATTTAAAAAATACATGTGATGATATTATTTAACTACTGGTGCAAACACATTACTGCAGTTATGGTAGATCTGTATTCAATTCCTTCTGCAGGCCTAGGGGACCTTCCACTGTCAGGCACGCTGCAAGGTAGGGGCCACCACTCGTCCTTGTTCTTCCTGGAGCTGCCCCTGTGTCCCTGTGGTTAGGCCATCCTGCACCATGTACTGTCCTTGCACACTCACCCCATCCCTGCCACTGTGCTGTGCACTTGTGGTGTGGGTAGTGTCAGGACAGGCTAAGGACTGACTGGGTTCCCTCTTAAGCTTCACAGATAAAGGAGAAAGGTTATAGAAATCTCAGATTTATTTTTAATCATCTCACTAGGAAGGATTTGTTATTATCTCTGTTGCATTTGAACTGCCTGGATTTACCAGGATGGCTGATTTGTGTTTATAAAGGCTAAAGTCTGTTTTCCTCCCTGGTTTCCCGTTTCCTGCTCCCCACTGTTCTGCCATGTACCAATACACCACCATCTTCATCTGGCTCCGGCAGCAGGAGTCCTGCTCAGCTCCTGCCAAAAGGATCTGTGTTTGCTGACTGCCAACACAAGCGTCATTTGCAGCCACCCTTGCTGTGCTGCCTCCTTTTCATCAGCTTGGTGTGTGTGGGCAGAAACTGTGCCCCTGTGGGCAAACAGGGCTGCTGTATTTCTCAGTTTCAGCTCCCAGCACCAGGACTGGCTCCTGGAGGGACCACAACACAATTGCTAAGCACTCATTGAAGCCTCTAAAGCCACGGCTGAGACTTGAGGCTCTGGAGGGGCTTCCAGGGCTCTGTACATCGCCTGCCCTTGTGCCATGGGGAACAGGGGTTGCAAGGGCTGGTGTGGGGCACAGGCTGCCTTGGGGCATCTGCTGTGCCGTGGGAGCAGGTAACAGGCTGCTCCCTGCAAGGGGAAAAGGGCTCTGTAGCTGCCATGGTATCCTGATGGATGCTGGCTGGGAGTAAGCTCATGAATACTGGGAAGGGAGGAAGGCAATTTAGTTTGCACCGTGTGTGGGTGGGTGCCAGTCCTGTCTGCTCTGCTGTTGGGATCCACGTTCCTCTGGCAGGTAACTGCAGAGCAGATCCATGTTGCTGTTCTACTGGTGCCACCTACTCACTGCTTTTTTTTCTTTTGATTTTCTTTTTAAATGAAAGCAATGACAGATGCTGTATTCGAGGAGCTGGGATGCTAGATGCGGGTTGTAACACAAATGTTTTACGTATTCTCCTGCAAACAAAGCAAACTCTCATCTACTCAGATCCTGCAAAGGTTCAGTGCTGACCTCCCACTCATTAACAGGCTTGCTGAAATGTTAGACAATGCATAAGTAAAGCGGTGACTCTTGATGGGCTCAGGGTATGAGGAGGATATCTAAAACGTGAAAATCCCACCCCACTCAAAGCTTTCTGATGGGACTACAAGCAGCTGCAGTATAAACTGCTCAGCTGATTTTAGTATTTCTGTATTTTAAAGCCACTAGATTGCATACAGGGAGAATCACTGCAGGAACCAGATGCTGCCGGCTGCCCCTTCCTGCTGACCATGCCCACCACCACCAGGACCCTGCCTGGTCTGAGACCTGGTGAGAGACTGAGGAATCTTTCTGCAAACAGGTGAAGCTCTGCTGAGGGAGATGGACCATGGGACCCCAGTTTCCCCTAGCAGTGTGGGGAATAGAAGATGCAGTTCCCAAAATATGTGCAAACATAATCTGGCTGTTGTATAATTCTATTGTAAGGAAGCTTGATTGAAGCAAGTATTGAGACCAACTCAGTAGGTGCACCCTGAACACAAGCAGAAGGAGTCTGATCTGGTACGACCAGTCTTGCATGTGGGCTGCTCACCCTGTAGGTCTCTGGGGAAGGTGCAGAGGGACTAGGCTCTCGTGGTACATCAAGACGAGAGACTTGAGTTTTAGTGCTTCTAGGGTTAGGCAGCAGCTGAGCAGCTACTTCATAGAACCATAGCATCACAGAATGGCTCAGTTTGGAAGGGACCACCAAGATCATCCAGTTCCAACGCCCCTGCCATAGGGATGCCATCCACTAGATCAGGTTGCCCATGGCCTCATCTAACCTGGTTTTGAACACCTCCAGGGATGGGACATCCACAGCCTCTCTGGGAAACCTGTTCCAGTGCCTCACCACCATCTGAGTGAAAAATTTACTTCTAACCACTAATCTAAAACTCCCTTCTTTTAGTTTAAAACCATTTCCCCTTCTCCTCTCAATATCTGATCGAGCAAAGATTTGCTCTCTGTCTTTTTTATAAGCCTCCTTCAAGTATTGAAAGGCTGCAATGAGGGTAATTTCCTTCAATTCCTTATCCACTGAACGGCCCACCCATTAAACCCATCTCTTTCCAATTTGGAGACCAGGATATCATGTGGGACTGTGTCAAAGGCCTTGCAGAAGTCCAGGTAGATGACATCAGTTGGTCTTCCGTTGTCAACTGAAACAGTCACTCCATCATAGAAAGCCACCAGGTTGGTCAGGCATGATTTGTCCTTGGTGAAGCTGTGCTGTCTTGGATCATCTCCTTGTGTGCATGTGCCTCAACATTGCTTCCAGGAGGATCTTTTCCATGATCTTGCCAGGCACAGAGGTGAGGCTCACCAGTCTGTAGTTCCCCAGGTCCTCTTTTTTAAAAGGGGAGTGATGTTTCCCTTTTTCCAGTACTTCCAGCATTAAACTTCAAGCACTGTCAGATAAAAGCAATAGGAATCCCACATTAGGAGTGAAGCTGTTCTCTGGATCTCTTTACTTCCTTTTCTGGTTATTATTTCCCAATAAAAAAGGGCAACAAATTGCTATTTCCAGACTGTGCCCGTGATCTGCTGAAAGATCATAGAAGATGATCAGAAAAGATTGTGGAAGGTCATGTAAGCTCATAAAAGGCTATGCTTCTCTCCATTTGCAGGAGCCTCTGAAAGAAGGTCCTCTACCCAGAACAAGGTGTACCTGCTTGATTACAGAGCAATTAATGAGACACAGCAGGACCCTTTCCACCTCTCATAGGCCAGGACAGAGGCTGGGTCCTTTCTGCTGCTTCCCAGAGCTGTCAGTCACTCGGGTCCCTCCCCAGTCACTTCCCCATCCAGCATATATAAAGGCAGGGGCAGGATGGTGTGGTGCCTGCTTCTTCCTTGCTGGTTACCTGCTTGCCTTCAACAGGGGGAAAAAAAGGTACTGCTTGCTATAGGAGGGAAAGTTTTTGGTTGGTGAGGTTGTGGTTGTTTTGTGAGCTCCAGGTTCGTGTTTAGATGTGTCTTACCTGGATAATCACAGAGTTATTAATTGATACGTGGTTGCCTGTGATTCTGGCTGAAAGGTTAGGTATGGCCTGTGCTGGTGTTGAGTGAAAAGCTAGGTGGGGTTGGGCTGTGCTTTTGGCAGCAGAGCAGACTTCTGAATGTATTTTTTTTTTTTTTCTTTTTCCCCTCCTACTTCCCCCCTCTAAGTCTGCTGTTATTATCTCCCCCAGTGCAAGAGCTTCTCTAAGCCTTGGTGGGGAGGAAGGAAGTACCAGATCCCTCTCCTAAGCCTAGTGCTTGCTATCAATTTGATCTCTCTAACAGAGATCCAGAGTGGGGAAAGACTTCCCTTATGTAAGGGGAATGAGGGCAACGTGAAACCTAAATATTAGCTGGCTTTGGAAGTTCTACAGAACCCTTTCCCCTGTAAGGGGAGGGGACTGTGAGAAGTACCTCAGTTTTTCAGATAGGGTCCTCTGTGAAGCTATTTTTATTCACAATTGGATTGCAATGGCAGGCATCCTGCAAGCAGGAGTGTGTGTTAAAAGTATACCAAAGCCTTATATTCCTTATTACCTGATGCTTGATTCCTCCCTGTTCCTCACTGGCTGAGTACTACAGGTTCACAACCTACTTGACACTACTATACCATGTATGTACAACTTTATTTGAACAACTGTTAATTTATTTTCCTTTTTTTTCCCTTCTTCTCTCCTGACTAGAAGGCCTGTGACTTGTTTTTTACTGATTTAACACTGCTCTTCCTGTTTTTCTTAGCTGTTCTCCTTGTTTTGAGACAGTGAGATCTTCCCCTTATCTTCCTAACATACTCCCCGCTGCTATACTACTGTCGTGCCTGCACAATCACTTTTGATTATGCCAGGTTAGTGGAATTTTCCGCTGCAAAAACACAACTTTGTCTCTGTGAGGCCCATTCTGGGGTCTGTCTTTAATGGGGATACTAAAAGTCTCCCGATTTATGTCAGGAAGAAACATCCCACAGGAAGGGGGGCTCCTCTGAAGGCTCACTAGTGGGTTGGTCAAGTTTCTCCTAAACTTGCATTGCAGCTGTGATGGCCTCTCTTATGACTGATAAAGAGGAAGCTGCTAAGAGCTCCCCAGAGATGAAGGAAGAGGAGCAACAGGTAGGTGCCCTGTGTGAGATGAAATGTGTGGCAGTTCTGGGGTGCAGGTATGAGCAGGTGGCTCTACCTGTGCAGAGGAGGGAACATCTCTGCTCAGTCTGTGCCTTACCACCCCACTGGAAATAGGGGTGGCAGCACAGCCCCAGGTAAGCCTGAGGGCCCTTGGGATAACCTCTTAGGCTAAGTGAAATGGCCTGGTCCTCGGCTAGGAGAGATGTTCTTCTCATGCTGTAGCCGAGAGCCTGGCTTGCTACTAGCAATGCCACTGTGGAAAGGTCCCCATGTTCCAGCAGCCCAGGAACCTCCTGCGCTTGCCTTGTTCCCTATGATCAACTTCATGCTCATTGCAGAGCAGTGTAAAGCCTGTTTGTGTACAACCAACCGGATCCTGTTTGATTTAAGCTTTCTCTGGGGTGCTGGCTTGTTAAATAGCTCTACAGAATGAACTAGAACTGGATATGTGTCCAGAAGCACTGAGGTTGTCTGCAGACTCAGGGGTCCCTTGGGTAGTGTTGTACTGGAGGAAAACCTTTCCAGGATGGACTGGCTATAAGTGTCAGTGTTCCACGGTTGTTTTTGTTTGCTTGTGGACTTTAAAGCAAAGGTCTAAGCAAGGCTTGTCTTGCTTTCCTTAGGCCAGGTGACTTGAACAGGCAAGTAGACATTTTGGTGCAACACGGCATAGTTGCATGCTCAGTGTCATGTTTGCAAGCTTCATGACTACTTTCCCCTTCTAGGATGCAGTAAATCAGATGGCTAGTCTGACCTTTGTCAGCTCTGCCTGTGACATGGTTTCTACAGCTTATGCCTCTACTAAGGAGAGCCACCCCTACATCAGATCTGTGTGTGATGCAGCAGAGAAAGGAGTGAAGAGCGTGACCGAAGCCACAGCTAGCTGTGTGCAGCCACTTCTGGGTACACTGGAGCCTCAAGGTAAATCCCTGTGGAAAGGGAGGTCTGCACCTGCTTCTGAAACACTCTCTCCTTCCAGCTCTGAGAGGAGCCCTAGGTTGTGGGAATGCACCTCTCCTTCTCCATACTAAAAGGACAACTCCAGACTTTTTTATAAGGTCAAAAAGCTGAGTCTTACTCTGAGTAATGTGATAGAGGGATGTTCTCCCTGAAAGATGAGGACTGATTTTGGCTATTCTAAAGCTGATCTTGCAAGGCCCAAAGCCTTGTATATTAGTTGCTCGTAGCTTGATTCTTGCAACTTTGCAGAGGCTGAAGGAAAAGGCCTCTTGTTCACTTTAAGTCCAGAATGGATATCCCTATCCTGTTGGTTTCTACTTGATCCTGGTTCCTTGGCATACTGTTCTTTTTTCCATTATAGAAATAAGGATTACACAACTTTATTCAAGGACCTACAGGAGGGGAATCCATGTAGGTGGCTATGTCCATGCAAGTTAAAAATGGGCTGCTATCAAAGTGAATAGATCTATGTGGAGACCAAGAGAAGCTGCTCTACAAATTCAGCTTACAGCAGAGCGTGCCTGGCCTGGTGGCCTGGATGAAGACTTTGATATAGGCTCCTTGCAAAGCACTGTTCTCTGGAAGATAGGACTTGTGGGATAAAATAGCAGGAAAAGGAAGCTTTAACACTTTTTTTTTTTTCTTTTAAACAGTTGCTGCAGCAAGTGAGTATGCCTCCAAAGGTCTGGATAAGATAGGGGAAAAGGTCCCACTCCTTCAGAAGCCAGTGGACCAGGTGAGACTTAAAGGCTGTGCTATCCCAGGCTGGCCATTGCAGGCTTTCTATCCTTGGGAGTGATATAGCTTCCTAGAAGGAATGAAATACCCCTTAGGTGCACAGTACAAGCTCCTATGGGAGCACATAACAAGCAGACACTGTGCAGAGTCCTTCTAGTGTGGTTCACCATAAACCCTTACCTGATGTAAATCTCTTCTGCAGGTTATCTCTGAAACAAAAGAGCTGGTGTCATCCACAGTGGCTGAGGCAAAGGATGCTGTGAGCAGCAGAGTGACAGAGGTCATAGATGCAACTAAGGGTGCTCTTCACAGTGGTGTGGAAGCTGCCAGATCTGCAGTAACCAGCAGTGTGGGGATGGTCATGGATTCCAGAGTGGGCCAGATGGCTGTGAGCGGAGCAGAGGCTGTGCTGGGGAGAACAGAAGACAACTCCCTCCCCATTGGAAATGAGGAATTAGGTCAGGAAACAACATGTGACTATAATGTGTTCATCAGATGGGGGGGGAGGGGTCAGCCCCATTCCTTTGGAATGTGGCTAGTGGAAAGTGCCATGCTGGAGGCTTCCTGACTCCTAGTTCAAGGTCTCCTGACACTTCTCTTAGCTCTGCTTGGTAAGAACTTTTGAGCTGCTTACAGGTGCTGTCTTTTTCCTCAGCCAAACTGGCAGCATCTGAGGAGGGTGCAGGTCTAATGTCTGTGGAGCAGCAGCAGGAGAAGAGGATGTACTTTGTGCGGTTGGGGTCTCTCTCTGATGAACCTCGCCAGTTTGCCTACCTGCACTCTTCAGACAAAATGAAGTGGATCTGGCAGGGCATGCAAGAGGCTCTTGCACAGCTTCATTCCATCATTGAACTGGTAGGCAGAGCCTGGCCTCCCTGTTGGAGGGCAGGAGGTGACCAAAATGTTGTTTTTGGTCTCATCTTCATTGCTGTGATAATCTTGTGATTACTAGCTGATGTGTCCTGACACCAACTTTTTTCCCCCTGGCACAGATTGAGGTATTTAAGCAAGGTTTTAATAAAAAGCTTCAGGAAGGGCAGGAGAAACTGTGCCAGATGTGGCTGGACTGGACTAAGAAGTTTCCTAAAGACAGCATATATGCCAGCTCTGCAAAGCCAGAGGTATCTTCCTGGGGGAGAGCAAGGGGATGCCCAGAGCACTTTTACTTTAATGTACTCCTGATCTTGTCCTTTCTGCCTCTTCCCAGGAGATGGAGTCTCTGGCCCTGCTGATGGCATGCAGCATCACACAGCAGCTGCAAATCACCTGTTGTAAAATAATGTCTGCAATCCGAGGCCTTCCCTCAAGTCTTCAGGATAAGGTGAAACAATCCCTTAATACCATAGAAGAGCTTCATGCTTCTTTCTCAGCAGCAAATTCTTTCCAGGACTTGTCCAGCAGTGTCTTGGCCCAGAGCCAGGGGAAGCTGGCTGTCCTCCAGGAGTACATGGAGGAGCTGCTGGACTACCTCAAGGACAACCAGCCTCTGTCCTGGCTGGTGGGACCCTTCTCTCCTCGGGAGGAGGAGGAAACTCTGCAGGAGGAGGCCTTGCAGGAGGAAGCAGGGACAGAAGGAGCAGGTGCTTATGAAGCTTCTGCCACCTCCCTGTGAAGGGTAAGGCCCTGAGCACAGGCCTGACTCTGGGAGCTTGGACTTCAATAGTTTTACCATACTTCCCAGCTGAAGGTGGAGCTGTCACATTGAAGAATCCTTGGGTCAATACATTTTCAGGGGGTAGTGGAGGTTAGTAGGACTGCTCCTTGGTGCTCGTGGCTGAGCATTGGCTCAAGATGCAGACCTGAAGGTCTCCAGTGTTCCCACCTCCCTAATGAGCTGTCTACATTCCATGGTGTATCTATGTGATGCCTGTACTCATGTAATAGCTGCTGTTGGTCTTAATCCTTCAACACAGTATGCAATGTAAAGAACTCTTCCTAGAAGCTGCGTGTATATGACCTAGTGTAACTGTTCAAAATAAAACTACTGCATGCAAAATTGCTTACTGTTTCTTCTATTCTGGAGAGGCACTACGTGTACTGCTCATCAGATGTGAGCTATACTCTTCACAACTTCAAGAGCAATATCACTGCTTAGTTGGGAAAAATGGGTGGATCTGCATTCTGACAACTTGCTTTAAAGCCTCTAAGCACTGGTGTTGAGGCTTATGGGGGAATTAAGAGTAGGTACCAATCTTTCTAATCTAGGTGACAGAAGTACAGGCTAGGCTTGTGCTGTTTGGGAATGCAAGAAGTGGTGAGCTACCCTTGGTACAACAAGGATTACAGCTGATAGGCTTGGAAGTACCAAGTTGCAATTTTATCTGACTCCTGAGCTTGTAGGCCTGCATATGTCCTCCTGGCACTTCTCCCAAGCTAGGAGAAATTTTAAAAAGCTGTTAAAATCCTGATATCTCTTGTCATTTGGCCTTCTGGGTGTAATCTTCCTACTGCAGTTTTCTCTTGCTATCTGGTGGGGACTTACCAGTCTGTGGTGGGTTAGTGGGTTGCAAGAATGGCTGCCTGGATGAGATACTGACTTGCAGAAGGCAAGGCCTTGGGGGTAATTGACCAACTTATGGGTGCTGGCTGGTCCTGTCAGTACTGACCTCTCCTGGCCAGAAGGTACTGCAGGGGAGCTAGGGGCTCTTCAGCCACTGTGTCTGATTCTCTTCAAAAGAGGTAGAACAGCCTGCTGCTTTCAGGCTTGCTGGACAGTACTGACAGTACTCCTAGTAATAGATCCTCTTTGAGGTTGGAAGCAGGGACTAGGGAGAGGGGTCTTGTGGCAGAACAGCTATAGTCTTCTATTCTCTCTTTACTCCCAAGTAGAAATAGCTATGGGTGCAGCCACTATATGTGGTGACTTAGTGCTGTACTGTGGTAGGACCATGTGGTCCCTGAGTTCTGGCTTCTGTTATTCCACTGATGCAATGTGAACCCCTGATACAGCACAGCTTCAGGTCTAGATTCGCTGAGAGACCATTAGACAGCTCTCTGGCCTGCACTCCTTAAATAGCAACTGGCTTGTCCTGGAGGCAAAGCAATAAGCCAACTTAAATTGCAAGGCTGAGCTATTGTTGAGACCTGAAATAAATTGCAGGTGTTATCTCTCCACTCCATGCTCTCTGATTACTGTTGACCAATTTCTCTTTGGCAAAGACCTCAAGGAGAGGTAAATTCAGTCTGTGTGATGTAATTACAGCTGAACCTGTAGGGAGGGAAGTGGGGCACTTATTGGAAGAAGCATGGGAGCTAGTCCTGCTGCTTGGTGGGAAATACGCTGTATGTTCTATTCTTCTACAGCCAAGCTGCACAGAGTTACCTAGAGGTGCTAAACTTAACCTATCTAAAGCAAATAGCTGGATATTCTCGTATTCCACACTGACTTACTAGTGCAGCAGATCAGATCTATATTAATTTAGTGCTTAGCCTAGCAAATCATTAATGTTCTGCTTATGGATCATTGGGGTGTATACTTGCTTATTGCTTAAACCTAATTCCTGTAGTCACTATTGACTGCTCTTGCCTTGGGAGCCTGGTGTACAGTGGGAGAAGGCAAATCAGTCATGGGCTCTCAGGAGAAGTTGTTTCCAGGTGTTTTGGTTCATAAGGGGAGATTACAGGCTACTAAATTGCACTGGAGATAGACTGTATGAGTGTGGGTCTGTTACATCTGTGACCATCCTCTCTGTGCTAAGTAGAGCAACTCCAGATGCTTCCAGAAAACATTCCTCAAGGATGTATTGAATCTTGAACAATTGGTATATTTAAGGGCTTTAAAAAAAATAATCCACCTGTGATTATTTTTTTCTCAAGGATCTGTTCTTCTAGTTTTTCCTAGCTTGAAGTTGCCCTGATTGGTGGAAATTCCTCTGGCTGTGTTTTGAGGGTTCATGACTGCTGTGTAGCATTCCTTACCTCTGGCTGCTGTTTCCCACCTGGTCTCCTTTACTTATGGCACCTTGGAGTTACCAGATAACACTGGAGGTAATGTAAAAAAACTGCAGGTGTCAGATCCATTGCACAGTTGTACCTCAGGATCTGTCCAAGTAATACAGGTGCTATAGGGTAGGGCTTTCCAAAGTATCTGTGTTCCTAAGATTTTTTTGAGACAACCTCATGAGGATGGAACAGAAATAACCTTCCCCACAATCTCAGATGCTGTGCATCCAGGCTGTAACTTAAAGGGAGTACTGACTTGTGCTGTCCCATGCCCCCCTTGGCCCCTGGGGACACTGATGCTATGATGCACATGGCTAGGGTATCCCTGTTTCCCTGTGCTGGAGCTGGTGGGGGGCATCCCAATACCTGTAAGGTTTCTGTGGCCCTTCTACTCTACTACTATAGACCCCATGGTCTGCAATAGGCTAAACAAGCCTTCTTGTGGGAACGCCAAGCTCAGCTTGGGAAGAAGTGTTTGAGTGGAAGCCTCTGCATGTGTTTTGTTAGCATGTGCTTTGTTTCTTATTTAAGAATCAATCTCTAAAGATTTAGGGAACCATCCATCTTTTAGACCAATCAAGAAGGACAAAACCCTCACCAAGACTAGCTGTGGCCAGGAATAGTTTGATTTCTAGCTCTTCTCTTGGTCTCCTCCATGCTGTGGAGACAGGAAGATAAAATTGGAAAGAATCTGGGAATGAGAAATGAATGGGCTTTTTGTAAATGGCTGAAGTGTGAACTTCTCTGATCTCTGGGAGTGCACCCAATTTGTTCTCTATTTTTATTCAGACCTGTCTGTCTATGCTTATTCTTTGATTCACTTTGGATAAGTGTTAGTAAAATGACAATCCTAGACAAACACCTTGGCTGGAAAGATATGCTTTGAGATGTCTTTTCTGTCTCTCAGTAGCCCTTGGAAATGTTGTAGTGCTCCTTAATTCTGATAATCAAATTCTGATAATCATAGCCCAGCTAATTATACCTTACCCTCCCCTACTGCTGTTCCTGCCTGCTTAGGCTGTGACCACGTGTGATAGCTCAGTTGTAGGCTGATTTGAATTTTAAATGCAATCACAGGGGCACTTGCTCCTTGTTTCCCCTCTTGCTAGATGCCACCTCACCTCCCTCTGCCATTTTCCTTAACACTTTATTAATTATTTAATTCTCTACTCATACTCATGTGCCTCTTTTTATTCAGTCCCTGCTGTTCATTGTTCAAATGCCTGGCTTATAGGTCAGGGAGCGTGCTGGCACTGGCTGAAGGCTACCTCAGGCAATATTCCAAAAAGCTGTCATCTTCCACAAGTTGAGTTAGGAGGCATTAGCCAATGTGTTACTGTGACCTCTTAACTGGCAAGAGTAACTGCTTAAGGAGGGTTTCCCAAGCAGCTTTGTCAAGAAGGCACGAAAAGGAAACTGAAATTCTTAGCAAGTGCTGAGATGAAAGCTCTTTTGCTGCTCACAAGGAGTCTAATTTCTCTTTAATTTTCATATTTCTTGATATATTTGTATGCTGTCAAGTCTTAAAAAAATCCACTTATTGTGTGCTGTAAAATAGTGTTATGCATTAAAAAAAAAATGTGATCACCCTGAAGGGCTGCTTGGGTAACTGGGGCCCTGACTAGGTGTGAGCTGAATTCTATTTTTATGTGACCTATAAGGTCTCTGCTTGGAGAAGTTTAAGACTCTCAGAGTTTATTGGCATTAATCTACAATGGAAACCAGAGGAAGCTTCTGCTCTCAGTGCTGGGAAATGAGGATGCTGCGACTGGCCAGTGTGGGAGCAGAGTTAGATTGTGGGGCCTACTCTAGTGTTCCCACATCACACAGTGGCAGGCAGGAGCTGCATTTTGTAGACTGGCACTTGGCCCTGTGCTTTCCTGTTGTAACCCCTTGTCCTCCCTTGCTCCTATTATTACCTCTCCTTGTGTCAGAGGAGGAAACCAAACGCTTCAGAGCCTGGGAGAGGAAAACCTGAAGGGAGTTCCCTGTGCTCTCATTTGGATCCTGCCCTGCTGGGCAGGATGAAATGCTCAGGTGAGACCAGGGTGGGTATAGAAACAGCTGGGAAAGGGCTTTGCTGAAGGACAGAAGTAGCAGTCCTTAGGAGCAGCATTTTGCAGTCACCTGGGCTCCCAACTGGATGCTTTTCCTAATGAAATCTTTGCAGGCATCAGCACTCAGCTCTTCCCCCTTTCAGAGGCTCCTGCCAGGGACCTCTTCTGGCAGGTCCTGGCAAGGTTTTGAGCTGGACAGCTCTGCTTTCCTCCATACCATGCGGATGGCAGGAAAGGGAAAGGGGGTCAATAAATCTGCTTCAAATTGCCTTACAAACCAAGCGTGAACTTGTGACAATTCCAATACTGCCTTTGTGTGGCTTGTTAAAACCCCTGATGCCTCCAGGAGCGACAGGCGTCTGACCTGATCGATAGCCCAGATGCCCGTTACTGCTGCAAACCAGGCAAAGCACCTCCTGTGAATACAGAGCGCTGCCAGCAAATAATTGCCCTTGTTGTGGTGCTTTCTGGACACTGGTGCCTGCCCCTGTGGTAATGAAAATCCATTTGTAGAAGGAGTTAGTTCACAGTATTGACTTCCAAGTCTCCCTCTGATTCTCATATTTATTTAGACTCGATTTGAGCTGCTCCAGCAGTGAATTTAGAGGGGAGGTGATCCGGAGGATAATTAACAAGCTGAATGCTGACACAGTTGGATTTTATGCCATCCTCAGTACTGACACTTTCTTTTTTGTCCGTTTTTGTTAAGCTTGCTTTGTAAACTGATGGAGCTTGGTACAGGCTAGTGCATTCCTTCCCATCTCTCCCCATATGCTCCCATGGGCATCTCTGCAAGTCTTACGTGCCTTTTTGTTGCAGATTCCTTCAAATGATTGCTCTTACCCAACTCTGCAGCTCCTGAGGAGTGCAAGGGATTTCAGCATACAGGACCAAACTCTGGGTTTGTTGCTCTAAAATAGTATTTCATCGATGAGCTGGGTGCCCTGTGAGGGCTGAGGATAGAGCTGGGGCCATGGAAATACTTCTAGAGTTTAGCAAATTTGCAGTTTAAGATGTCTCAGTAAGGGCCGTCACAGCTGCTTTTGGGTCCTGTTCTGGTAGGGCTGGCTTCATGGGGATGGGATCTACTGCAGGCAGGGCTGGCGTCTGCTGTGGTTCTCTCAGCCTGTGTGCTTGTCCTGCCTCCCTGGGAGGGAGGACATGGGGCTTGTTGAAGGTGATTATTTGGGAAAGCTAAGTGAGGGCATGAAACAGTGTGGAGGGGTTTGAGGCTAAGGATGGGAAGAGGTGGAATGGGAAAATAAGAGGGATGAGAGAGCTGGAGGGCAGGGAGTGCAGGGGGCAACTGGAGAGCAGGAGAGAGGCTGGTTGTAAAATAGTGAATTGGGATTAATAGTGGTAATTCAATGTGTGTGGGGAAGAAGGGATAGACTGAGCATCTCAAAGTTTGGAGCAGAAAAGCAGGAGTGCTTTATGGGGGTATTCGGTTTGGGCATGATTTGGGCAAGGTAGAGACCAATGGTGAACAAGGGAGGAAGCAGGGAGCTGGAGGCTGGAGGTGCAGGCTGGGAACAAGTGTGGGTGTTGTGGAAGAAGCCAAGCGAGTCTAGGAAATGAGCATGGGAAAGGGTTTGTGATGAACTCATCAGATCTGGGACCTGCCGGATGACTGAAAGGCTTGGTCAGGGAATGTACTGCGCTGTGGGAGGCACTTGAGATATTCAGTGCATGTAACCACTCATATGTGAACCATCCTGCAAGGAGTTGTCCTCACATACTGTGGTTTTGCGGGAGCTGTTTTTTCCCTAGGAGGAAGAATGTCCTGAGCTCTCCCACTGAGGAAACAACCAGCTGCATGCACCTTGTGGTGATCCTTCCCATGGTGGAGAAATCAGATTATTCAGCCTTGTGCAAGCTGTGCTCACTAAAACAGCTCTCTGGTTTTGGAGGAACATCTGGCTGGCCCATTCGCAGGCAACTCTCACCCAGGGAGCATCATGCTGCCTCCCTGATACACCTCTCCCGCAGGATGGTTATCGCAGCTGCAAGCTGAAGGTCACTTTAAATGTCATCATCATTTGGCTGCCTTGATGGGGTAATTACAGCTGCAAATGTAAGGTTTACCAAACAAATTATAAGCCAAGCACAGTGTTTACCCTGTAAGAAACTGATTGGAAACACCTGCCATTTTGTGGAATAGAGGAAAGTGATTTTAATATTTTTTAGATATTTTTGTTCCTAATGTCTACTGTTGCACAAGTCTCACTCCCTCACTGATCCCTGGCAAGTGGGGGAATGACATGCAGCCTGTGCAGTGCTGTGGCTGTAGGTTCTCCACTGGATCCCTGAATCCTCACCATCAGGTTGAGCAGATAGGAAGCTATAGTGCATTTCTACATCTCAGGTTTAAAATTTGTGCAATGAAACAGCACAAAAGAAAGACAGAGCACGTGCATACAGCGTGTGTCAGTTCCAAACCTGTTGGTTCTGCAGTTCCTGGCTGAGGATTTTCCAGCATCCCTGTTGTCAGTAGAGCTGGGAAGAGCATGGCTCAGAAGAGAGACTGAAGCAAACCCTACTGAATAAAGGGCAAAGGACAGAGGCCCCATGAGGGTGCTTTCATTCCCTCCTGGTTCAACTGTCTATTTCTATCTTCTATTAATAATCTCATTCACCAGAGTATATATGTGGAAAAAAAAAAAAATCAGAAATCAGAGCAGAGAAAGCAAATTCCTTTTTTTTTTTTTTTTTTTTTTTTTTTTTTTTTTTTTTT
>CM021784.1:5091986-5125633 GCA_011076525.1 Nettapus auritus
TTTTTTTTTTTTTTTTTTTTTTTTTTTTTTTTTTTTTTTGATTGATTGATTGATTGATTGCAAAATCAACATGCCTTGTGACTTCCCATGAGGTATAGCACGGGGGAAAAACCCACGGTTTGGCCAGCTCTTGAACACCAGCCTGGGAAAAATCCACACGACCTGTTTGTATGCAGTGCTGTGTGGATGGTTCTTTTCAGAAGTTGCGACCAATAATTGTTTTGTCCTTTGTCCCAACCCTTAGATTTGCATCTTACAATGCCTTCCTCAGAAGGCAGTGGAGCTGAACAAACTTTGTTCTTGGGCACTGACCCCTAAAGTGGCTGTGGTGCTGGGAGGAAGGAGAGTAAGTTAATGTGCAAAATACTGATTATTTACCCCTGTTGCTTATTTGAAGCTTCACCTTGCTGTCAGGCTGTGTTGTATTTGAGGTAAGCTGTTTTTATATCATAGTGAGGGTTTTAAAGGTTTGATGCTTTTAGGTGCAGGAAACAGTGGCATCTGATTGATTCCTGTAATGGCATCACTTCTCCTGCACTCCCCTGAAGCTTCAGCAAAACAGGGCCAATGCCAGCATCCCCGTGCAGTTTGAGTGCTGCTTTGCAGGTAAGGGACACACAATCTGGAAACCCGAGAGTGGCTAAAGCTCCTGTGATGCTTCTTGTGAGCACACTGCTCCCCTTTGAAATTCTGTTTCACTGTCTGTGGGGGAGCATCAGGATGTCTGAACGCTCAGTTACAGTTGTTAACATCAAAGTCTAGAAAACAGTAAAGGAAATGTTGCCTGATCAGCTGCTTTTGCTGGGAAAACACCAAAACAAAACACTTGTGTTTCCAGTGTTGCAGCAACATCTCTGCTGCAGCATCTACGAGATGTGAGATGGGCTGGGGAAACCCAGCACAAAGCCAGGTCAGCTCAGTGGATCTGCCTTGTTTCTGAGTGCAACGTGTGGAGAAGTGGCACATGAGTAGCCGGGGCTTATTGTCGTCTCCAGTGACTTTCACTGGGGTTTCCAAGACCATTGCTTTCAAATACCAGAGTCCTGCTGCCCACCGTATCAAAGACATGCACATAGTACAGAAACTGTTGGTGTCGCCTTACCACAACAGCTCGGTGTGGAGAGAAACCAGAAAGGTGCTTTCATTTTTTTTTTTTTTTTTTTTTTTTTTTTCATTTATCCTTCCTCTGGATGTTTTGGGAAGGGAGGGAGGGGAGATATCTGAGTGAGAAAATGAAACCACTGATTTTGTATGACTTCTGGCCTTGCAGGGACACTGATTGCTGCAATTTCTTGGTGATTTCAGGAGGCTCTATGCAGCTGTTACGGGAAATCTGAGTTTGTTTCTTCACCCTAATTAGGGGTTTAGCTCCAGCAGCCCACTGGCAGGCAATGGCTGGGATGAGCTGGCTTGTGTTAAGAGCTCCGAAAAGAGAGCTTCTCATAGATGGAGGAAAATGCAAATGGTGGAGCGGGGCTGGGCTGTTCCTCCTCTCTGGGGGACCCTGGGAGCTGGGACAGGCTGGTGTACATGTGGGTGTACATACACGTGTGTGCATGGTGCAGGCGTTGTGTCCATCTTTTTCCTTGTTCTTATTCTGGGTACAACACACTTCTCACAATGCTGTTCTTGGCAGTAGGTGCCCTAACTGGTGTCCTTTGAACCTCCCTGGGACCGCAGCATCCATCCACACCCACAGCACTGCAGGGAGGTGGAGGACTTTAGTCTTTCTTCTGGTTATCCCCCTTAATGCAACCATGTCTCCCTTAGCTCCTTTCCTTGGGAAACTCTTACACTGACATCCAGAGGTCAGTATAAGAAAAGAGTTCTCCTAACAGTTTCATTTTTCCATCCCCTTTTCTCTGATATGTGTGAAGAATGCTGCAGGAAATGCATCTTAGTAGAGCAGTCACAAGCTGTGCTTCTCTTTGCTCTTTCTCATTTGATTGCAGATTGGTTGATTCTGGAGATGGCTCTGTTGGAAGCAGGAATGAAATCCCCAGGCTCTCTCTCTGCTCGACCTGGATCAGAGGCTCCTTTTCTACTCAGGTGCTCACCACAGCCTCATCTGTGGTAGGAAATTCAAAGGGATCCCACAGGGCTGCAAGTATCTTGAGTAATGCATCTTGAGCAAGCATGAATGTCAAGGCACATGCACACAATGAAGATAATCTGAGACAGCCAGCATGGCTTCACCAAGGGCAAAGTTTGCCTGACTAATTGGTGGCTTTCTATGATGGAGTGACTACATCCACTGACACCGGAAGACCAACCAATGTCATCTACGTGGACTTCTGCAAGGCCTTTGACATGGTCCCATGTGACATCCTGGTCTCCAAATTGGAAAGAGATGGGTTTGATGGGTGGGCCATTCAGTGGATAAGAAATTGGCTTGAAGTCACACCCACAGAGTGGTGCTCAATGGCTCTGTGTCCAGGTGGAGGCTGGTGATGAGCGGTGTCTGTCCTGGGACTAGTGCTGTTTAATATCTTCATCAGTGATGCAGACAGTGGGATCAAGTGCACTAACAGCAAGTCTGCAGATGGCACCAAGCTGAGTGGTGCAGTCGATACACCAGAAAGAAGGGATGGCAACCAGAGGGTCCTGCACAGACTGGAGAAGTGGGCCCACGTGAAACTAATGAGGTTCAACAAGTCCAAGTGTAAGGTGCTGCACCTGGGCCAGGACAATCCCGGACATGAGCACAGATGGGGAGAAAACTCACTGAAAGCAGAGCTGCAGAGAAGGATTTGGGGGTTCTGGTGGATGAAAAGCTCAGCACGAGCCAGCAGTGTGTGCCTGCAGCCCATAAAGGCAACTGCATCCTTGGCTGCATCAGCAGAGGGATGGGCAGCAGGGGAGGGATCATGCCCCTCTGCTCTGTACTCCTGACGACCCACCTGGAGCCCTGCGTCCAGATCTGGGCCCCCAGCACCAGAAAGCACCAGAAGGATGTGGGGCTATTGAGGCAGTCCTGCCCGCTTCCTGCAACCCAGTAAATGCAGCTCCCACTGACCTGGAGAAGTGCTGAATAGCATGAACACCAAGAACAAAGCGAGGTTCCTTACTGCTTTTGCTTTTCCTAAGGTCTTTTTGGTGTTCTGAATAGCTTTCAGTTATCCTCTAACTCATCGGTGAGAGACTTGTCTGCATATGTGAGTAGATTTTAGTGTTTCTTTGAAAATCTACAGTAGCAATTTGGTGCATAGTGAATAACCAGAACCTGCAGTGTGCTGGACCCCACCAGCTGTAATTTGGTATGGGTAATCACTTATGCTGCTGCTTCTCTCTGCTAGCTGTGAAAGTGCTGTGCATTTAGAGTAGGAATCAATTAAACAGCAAATAGTTTTTTTTTGTCAAAATCAATTAAGTCCTTCTCCCAGCCAGTGCAGTGGTCTCCCTGGAATTTCATATTCTGCTTGGCTACCATTTCTTCGGCAGCTTTTGCTGGATAATGTTGATATTTTATGGCTTGATTTAAATCATATGGATCAATGCATATGCATACCTTATTTGGATTTTCAATTACAACCATATATTTAGCCTAAATGAATTATCCAGGTTATAGTTTCAGCTACACAGAGAATTTTTCATAATGCCCAATTCAATTTTTACTTTCTCTGTAAGCATAAATGATTTCTTTGGAGACTGGGATCATTACAGTTGTTTTGCCCTTCTCACTGCAATATTAGTCTTCCAAATAGGTCAGACCAGAAGTTTTCAAATGTCTTCAACCTGTGGATTCTGCTTCTGCTTTGGATCGAGAGGCAGACACTTTGTGTGTGTCAGTGCTGTGAATTGCACTGCAATGTGGATGAAGGTCATTTTCTAAGTCACTTGTTATGGACTTTCTGGATTGCTGGCAGCTGCCTCATGCTTATGCTCCCACCCACGGCTCTCAGAGCATGGGTGGCAACCGCTGCCCAGCACTTGTGCTCTTGCAGACCTCTTGCACCTGCATTTAAAAAAAGATCATTCTTTCTGCTGACTATTATGCATCAAGCTAACCTGAGTCCATGTGCATCTCTGAGCCCCAGAATGCACTTGACAATCGGGCCCTTGGTTTCTAGGTCGCTGCTGAAAGCAGAACCTTGGCTCCTGAATCATCGAAGTCTTTTTTGGTGGTTTTCCACAGGTAATAATATCCTCAATCAGTGTTTGGGAGAATGAAACAATCTTGAATTTTAAGCCAAGCTTTGGTTTGACTATAAATCAAAAAATATAAGCCTAAAATGCTTTTATTTATTTATTCATGTCTATGCTCTAATTCTCAACAGCAGTTTTAGAGAGTTTTGTTCCATAGTTTGTGGTATGTTCCAGCTCAGCTCTACTTGCTGTCAAGGAGCAGATTATCGTGCCTACAAAAATGTTTCTCCTTGTGCTTATCAAATACATCTGAATTCACACTGATACATGTGTAAAATACCTCTGAATGTTAAAACGTCTTTCCAGGGTACTTCTGAGATTTTTGAAGAACATCTGCCAGTTTTTGACTTTGTATCTGCAATCTGTGGGTGAGACAGAACTAAATCCATCAGCCACTTGTCATCTATTTAATTCTTAAAAATAATTGATTACTCGAGGTAAATGACATGTTCCCCATTGTCATCCAGGGAACCAATGTGTGCAGACCTGACCTTGCCAGCAGTGGAAATACTGTTGCAGAAATGGGAAATCTCACTTTTATTTTATTGTGTTAAAAATTATGAGGTGCTAAGAGGGCCAGAATAATAAAATAGCTATCTCAGATTTGCTTTTACTCCAGGGTTCAAATTTAGATAAATTAAATCTGAAAAGGGGGTAATTGCTAAAATGCTGTGAATGATTGATTCATTTTTGCATGTGACAGCCAAACAAACAAAAATGTTAAGTTGTTGGGTTTTGGAGAGCTGAAGCAAAACTACATTCGCCATCTTCCACAAAATGCAAATCTTAGGCATTGCACTTGGTTTGATGCAGTTCCCCTTTTTGTGATGAAAATGAAGGCCTGGTTTAGAGTCTGCCATCTGAATTTTCTCTTTACTCGAGATGATTTCAGGGATCAGTCACCTGCCCAAGAAGGTGCTCTGACCACTGCCAGTCCAAGGAGAAATTCTGTGTGGTAAACCTCAGTTTTCGTCACTGTGAAGCTTTCTACGAACAATTGAATACTCCCTGAAGTAAAACAACTTCCCAAGCAACTGCTCCTGCCTCCAGGCTAATGAGCATTTCCCAGGGTTTTACTCTTGGATTTAATCTAAAAACTCCTTGCAGCCAAGAAAAATGGCAGTGGCAAGGAGTGAGGGGCCCTCAGCCCCAGCAGAACCCATCTCCTGGAAGCAGACACAGGAGGCAAAATCAAATTTATTCTCTTCCGTGTTCCTATGCCAGGGATGTGAAGTGTTTCACGTGTCACAGGGCTCTTCCAATCAGCTTGTCCTAGAAGGGTTCAATCCACTCACTCTTATCAAGGTTATTATGCTTCTCAGATTTCCATGACCGCACAGAGCACGTGCTGGTTAAGAAGCACTGCAGTTTTGCTCCAGTGAAATTTAATCCCTTAAGCAAGGGGAGAAAGATGCAAGGTGTTCACTGCTATGCTGCTGTGGAGCAGGTTGTTGTGGAGGTGTGGAGTGTGGCCTGGACCCCTCCAGGGCAGGAGGGAAGTGGGCCTGGGCTTCCTGCATCTCCGGTGAGCAACCCCAGACTCTGAGAGCATGGGTAAAAGGATGGTTTCTTATTCTATGCTGTGAGTTAGCCTTTCTAACTTTCTACATGATTTTTCTTCTAGCAGATTTTCTGTATGTTGGGGAGCAAGGCAGCTCACTTTGTGGGGACTAATTTGTTATTAACCAGGGGAATGAGACAAGTGCACAGATTCTTCCTCACCACGTGAGTTACTCTGTTATTGCTACCAGTTTCATCGCCTGAATTCTCACAGGCCAGTGATTGAGAGTGATATTCAGACTCATGCCTGCATATCATATGACTTTCCCTTTATCACTTGAATGCTGCTAGGATCCATTTTCAGAGCTCTGCCATCTGTTAATTTAATAATTGCCTAATGTTGTAATACACACATGCTTTAATTGAGCAATTTCCTGGTTCCCATCATAACATCTATTTAATCTGTCAATATTTCTCTGTAATGCCTGTTTTTTTTTTTTTTTTTTTTTTTTTTAAAGTGGCATAATTATAATAACTTCATTTCAGTCTGGTACTTCATTAGACAGGCTTCTGTGGTGCTTCATGGTAAATATTGTAAAATCCCCAGGTAACTTTAAAACAAATTTGAAACTTTTTAAATATTAAGGGAGTACATCCTCATTCTTACAAGGCGGTAGGTTTAATGGTGCAATTATCTAGTCTGTTTGTTATTATCCAGCTTACTTAGGCAGCAAAAACTATTCTTCCAATGGTATGAACTGATGCAAAAATAAATTTAGAGGGGTTGGTTTATTTTATGTCCACTGCAACTTTGATTAAAAAAAAAAAGAAAAAAAGACTGTTCGAGAATGCCAGATACTGGGGACACTTGATGAGGAATGGACTTATCTCTGTGCAATGTCTTTCTTCCTAGTTTATGTGAAGCTGATTTTAGAGTCCGATGAGAAAATAAATAAAAATATGACTCCTTCTTGTTCCTTCCAGACATGCTGAATATATTTATTGTATAGGGAATACATACCTCAATTTTACTTTAGTGCCTTAGCTTTTGATTTTTAATGAAATCTCTGCCAGCTATAGGTTGCATTGGACAGGAAAGGCCAGCAATAACACTGGCAACCTCATTAAAGCCTCTTGCAGTACGTCATTCCTGTTTTCTTGTGAAGGTTTTGCCTTTGCTTAACTTTGGAGCTTTGCAAAATGATCAAATAAAGTTTCTCATAAAAGCACCAAGAGCTGTTAATGAACCACTGAGAAGGAGCCATATTTTAGCCATCAGCGAGTACCTCTGAGCCACAGCTGATGCTTGGCTGTCATGATTTTACTTCCCTCTATGACACTCTGGGAGGTGCCTGTGTCCTCCTGAAAACAATCACAGCTCATTGTCATCGCTGTTGTTACTATCATTATCACTCCCTGAATTTTACTCTTAAAAGCCTAAGTGCCCATAGCCTTGAATCAACTGCTGGGACTTCCATGGCATGTTGAGGAGGATTCTGTTAGCTTTAGATAGGAAAAAGTTGCAAGCTAAAGTCGTGCTCCTCAGCTTTAGATATCTTTTAAAGTCCATGGAGGTACCCATGTAGGTACCCTGTGGCAGTGGATCATCTACACCATTTTAGGCATGCAAATAGGATCGAGTGCATCCTCTGGCACCCTCTCATCCTAAGGGCTCATCTTGATTGAAATGGACTTCTTCCGCACTGCTTTGCACCTTCTTATCATTGCCAGTCATTATGCTGTCTCTTCTTTGGCTGCCCTGCAGGAGGAACATGCACTTTTATTTTTTTTTCTATTTTTCTAGCAGGATTTTGAAGACTTGTTATGGGTTGTGCCAGAAGGCTGTAGTGAAAGAGAGAATCTAATGCAGATGTTCTGAGCAAAAGGCAAGTGGGCAATGGGCCATACTTTCTCTTTAGAGATTCAAGTTCAGGTTTTGTACAGTGCTTTGAAGTCCCCTGGGATGAAAGCTAATGTAAAATGTGTCAGTTATTACTATAAACTCTCTCAGCAAACTTGAACTTGCCCAAATGTCTATTCATATGCCTATAAGAAATAAATTCCAAATAATTGCATTATGCCCTTTGTATTAGTGGATTTTCTGCCAGTAATTGACTTTATAGAAAAAGACATCTATCAGCTTAGCAAGGAGTTTACACCCAGCCCACTACTAGGAAAATTACAGGACTCTGTGTGTGAAAGCATCTTTAACAGAGTGGTTTTAAATGAAAAGCAGCCCTAACAACACTGTAATTATGAGCATCTCCTCAGGCTAATCCAGCTAACAAAATGTTTAATGCTGAATGAGTTTTCATCTAGGATTCAGATGCATCCTGGATGAAACTGAGGAGAAAAGCAAAGATGTGCACATTTGCTTAGGATTAGATTTGTGAAGGCATGCAGATGTTTGCTACTCTAGAGCTGGAATACTAGACCATCACCTCCCCAGTAGGTCTTAGGATAAGGAAACATCATCATTTATCTCACTAAAATCCCTGAAGCTCTAAAATTTCTGCCTGCAGACCCACATGTTACTACTGAAGTCTGTATGACCAAGAGCAATTCAGTTCCTTGCAGGCTTGCAGCCCACCAGATCTGCAGTGCGAGGACTTCAGGACTGACTTTCCTGAAGCTCCAGCTCCAGCTCGGTGCTGCTCAAGGACTTGCAGGGTGTGTGCAAAGGCTCAGGGTCACATCACTTTCTCATGTCTCTTAGATCTGAACAAGTGGGATTGTGAACATAAGTAGGCTGAGGAATCATACTTAATGTCTTCACTAACAGAGAGAAAGAAGCAAGGGACTGGCCTCCCAGCACATGGCAATGACATGTGGCCACGTGTAGTTAGAGAGCTTAGGAAGACCTCTGGCCTTGTGCACATTTACTATCCCTTTACTGGCCCACTGAGGATCTTTCCAGAAAGACCATGGAGGAAACGCTTGAGTTTAATCCACTTCCCTTAAACTTTTTGAATCAAGCCTTATTGAAATGTGTAGTTCCAGGCACTGTCGGGTAGCTGAAGTTTAAGCCACTAAGTGATCACCCCCAGGGGAAAGCCTGCTCCAATTTTATCTGTATCCCTTTCTTTAGCAAACAAGGAAATAGTGAAGTTGTGCTGAACATAAACACACCGAAACCTGAAAAATCAATTTCTTTGGCAGTTAGGAAGAATCTTTCCTGCATTCACAACAAAGCTAAGATTAATTGGAGAACACTGTTTGTGAAGAAGAGAACAAACCAACAAACCTTTTCATGGATCCTATAATAATTAACATTCTGTTTAAGTAAATCAGTAACTCTAAGCAGCTTAATGAGGAGGTGTTTACTCTAGGACCAGCTTAGCATCTGGGACAGGGCAGTGCAAAAGCTGGGCAAGAGATTGTCCCATTGGCCTTTGGGTGATTTCCATGTCTTACTCAAGAGTACCACAAACACTATTAAGGTTTCTAGAGCTTTTGCATCTTGAGGATTTGCAATAGTGCAACCTCAGCCTTTGCTTTTTTTTCCCCCATTCTACAGTCCAGAATAGGGAATATAAAAGTGAGAGTTAGACCGAGGTGTGAGATTTGCTTGTGGACACCAAATTCTTCAGTTTTCACAAAGATTTCTAATCCAGTGATTCTTTTTCAGGTTCGAGATTAGCACAGATTTAACACAATGAGACAAACTTGTCTAAACATTAAAGCTGGCCTTGTTTTTGAACATATTTAAGGCACTTGTACATTTTAACCACACCTGCTCATTCATTTGTACAAGCATACTGAAGGTATCATACACTGAAATTGGAATACAAATAGTGTCAAAATACTGGCAAGCCTCCAGAACCCTGGGGATCTAAAATGAGACAAAAATCTAGAGGAAGTAATAATAAAGGTGAAAAAACTGCTTGCAGTGCTATGTTTATAATTTCATCTCAAGTTTTTGCAAATATATATAATTTGCAAAGTACAGTCTTTGTAAAATCAGACCATCTCAACATTTTCAGTCATTGAAATGGCCCCTCTGAGACCTCACCTGCATCCTTTTCAAATTCTTCCACGCGCTTCTCTCAGCAGAAAATACAATTAGGAAAAGCTGTGAGCTTGAAAAGGTGTTGCAATAAAATAAAAAAAAGACCTCAGAAAGGCTTTGGAAGCTTGATAGTAATCAAATCTACTGCAGAAAAGAAAATCAATGTTGCTATCTTTATATATCAACATAAACATTTATTTTTCATTACACCAATGAGAAGGACAAACTGTAATGAATCAAGAGGTATTTCAGGAGTGGAATGAAGACGAAAAGGCCTGGCTTGTCAATGTTCCCCTCTTGTGAAGGATAACCCCGTCTCTCCAAAATGCTGTAAATCTTTCACCCTAAGCGCCTATGCAGCCAGAAGCAGGAAGAAGAACAGACCTCCAGCAACTACTCATGGCCAAATTGCTTCCACTTCAGTAGCTCTCTAATGGGGAATATTGATTGGGATTTCTTTAGCTGGTGGGCAGGGCTGCAGGTGCGTAGATCTCCAGGACCTTGTTGGCAGAGGAGGCTGTTCTCTGGGGGAGCAGATCAGGACAGGGTCCTTGCTCCCCAGGGGGTGTCAGGAAGGCTGATCTGCAGCACCCAGATGACCCAGCAAGACCAAGTCCAGCCCTGCCAATGCTCCCTGCATGCAGGTTTGTAGACAGCAAGTGCTCAGCTGCCCCACAGATTCATGTCAGGGTAGGATTTTGTTCAGAGCAGGTCTCGGTGCTGTCCTGAATAATGTAGGGGCAATTCTTCACCCCTCTTCTCTCAGGTAACTCTTAGACACCCTTCAAAGTTATCTCTAGAGTGCCCACAAACATACTGTGAAACATAATGTGATCTTCCAATTGGATGCAGTGCAAACTCCACCTGAATAACAAACATTTTAAGGAAGGCTCTTCATGAAAAGAAAGCATCTTGAAAATTTCCCATTTGATATGGGTTTCTGTGCAGTCCCACACACCTTTTCTTAGCCATTTACCATGGACATTAAGGGGAATTCTGGATGCTCACTTCCACCAGCCTTTAGGAAACAAGCTCTCCCTCACCCCCCAAAAAAACTAAATAATAGTATCTCTGCAGCAACTAGGACTTCTTGAACTGGAGGTAGGATTTACTACTTACAATTCAGTATTTTGTAGCCATCACTTGGTATTAAGTATCTGCATTTGTAATTCACTAATCCTTCATTTAGAAAGATTTGGGTGGTGGAAACAATACTTTGAGACTCCAGTGACCTCCCACCATGGATAAGATTTTGCAAACAAAGCAAAATGTTCGCAGATACTCTGTACAGGCTGAATGTCCTTCACATAACAAGTCAACAAACATGAAGAAACAATGAATACATTTGCAGAAAATGGTTTTGTATCATGGACGGAAGGACTAAATCACTGAATAATGTGTTAATTCTACCATCTCTAATATGAATGAGGAAAGAGAGATTTAGATATGTGAACAGGTCAGGCATCAGAAATTTTTGTTTGTTTAATGCAAAGTTTGAAGCACAAAACACAGACTACATTAAGTTTCAGTTAAAAATATATTTTTTAATTTATGTTTTAAATTGCATGGAAGCATACCAAGGTTCTTGTAGCCACTGCAGAATGAAATTGCTCTCCTTCATAGCACAGACTTTGGAGTACCTTCCCCATAACTTGGGGGGAATGATTTGTAGGCTGGAGGAGAGGGCTGCAGAAATGGGCTGGTGAGAACCTTATGAAGTTCAACAAAAGCAGAAGTAAAATTCTGATCTGGGAGGGAATAACCCAATGCAGCCAGACACGGTAGGCAGCTTCGCAAAAAAAATGCTCCTGAGGCTGCTGGTTGTGAGCGTGAATCAACACCATGTCCCTCCAAAGCCCTCTTAGCAGGAGTGCAGCCAGCACAGTGAGGGAAGGGATCCTTGCTCTGTTCTGCACTGGTGAGATCCCACCTGCAGTGCTTGACCCAGTCTGGGGCTCGCAGTGCATGTCCCGTGATTCCAGCAGAGGCCAGCAAAATGTCTGGGGCTGTTGAACCAGACACGTGAGGAGAGATTGAGGGAGGTGGGTCTGTTCAGACCGGAGAAGGGAAGGTGAAGGAGAAACCTCTCTTCTGTCTGCAGCTGCCTAAAGGGAGGGTCCTGCAAGGGCTCTTCCCATGTTGGGAGGCTGAGAGCCAACATGTTGGAAAAAGGAAAATCCCCATTGGATAGAAAGAAAAAAAAAAAAATCACCCTGATGGTGGTCACATGCTGGGCCAGGGGTGCAGAGATGCTGTGAGACAATCAAAACTCAGCTGGGCAAGGTTTGGAACAGGCTGCTCTGTCTGGCTGTGGTTTGAGCAGGAGCTTGGACTGGGGGCCAAGCACCCATGATGGTGTGATTCCTGTCCAACCATCAGTGCATCAGAGGTAGAGCTTTGCGTCAAAGGACAGTGACTAAAGCTGTTGAATAATCTTGTTGAAGCTTTGACTGTTCTGAGAAAGCTGCAGCAGTTTGTCATATGAAATTGTACGTCTGCAGGGCAGACCATGAATGAATCCTTTCCTTTGCGTGGAGGGAATATTCATGACAGTTCCCAGGAGGATAAGTGTTTATGAAACCTTGCCAATTGCACATGTCTAGCCACCCCTCTTTCTCTGTGATATATGGGAAGCCTGTTTTCTCAGTGTGTTAAGGAAATCATTTTCATATCCTACAGCACTTTGATCTCAGTGTCTTTCCACACAAGCTGGCCCATGGACAGCTGTACCTTTCAGGTACCAGGTGACCTTCCTCCTCCTCCTTCAGGCTGCTCCCTCTGCCTACCTCATTCCCCCAAGCAATGCATTTTCTCCCCTTTGCCCTCTGTAGTTCTAAGAACAACACAGTCTTTTATGCTCTGTGTTAGCCAGGCTGCAGGTTTCTCCTCTGCAGGTGCCTGTAGCGAAGCAGGAGGGTCTCTCAAGACCTGTGTTTGCTGTAAGTGATATGCTGGGAACTGCTGTTCTATCTCTTGCTCTACAGTTGGATCAACGATAGCTCCAAGGTTTTCAAACCACTGCCATCATGCACAGCTCCTCAATCAATGTTATCAGAACTGTTTCAGAAAAGCTGAAGCTCTGACAACACAGGCTTATCTTTCAGGATCTGCTTAGCAGTGCTTGAAGGCACCCAAGACTGGCTTCTTTCTCTCTGTTCCCTCTCTCTTTTTATAAATAAATGTGACATCCCCTTTGCTCCTCTGGGCTGGAAACTTTCTTTTCTCTCCGGGTAGCTGCTTTCTTTCACTCCAAGGTCTCAGGAGGCTTTGGGAATAAAGAGACCAACAAATTAGATTGGTTTCACCTAGTGGATGAGCCTGCAGCTGGGATATTGGGTTTTTGTATGCTGCAATTTAATTTCTTTCTCATCCTGTAAGCTGTGCAATCTTTTCCCAGTTCTTATTCCTGAGAGCAATGTCAGAATGTTTTCCTCTTCTCTGACACGTTAACCTCTCTAAGTCTGAACAGGGAAGAAAATAAGCAAAATATTGCCTACTAAAACTCTTGGAGACCAACATCTTGTGTCAATGTTCACTTTGGAGGATGTGTGAGCAGTTCTGCTGTCCTGCTGGAGAGCCAGTTCTGAGGTTTTGCAAAACCTCAGTTTCTTCTTTGCAATAAATTAAGAGAGGGTGGCAATTTTCTGCCTCTAGAACAAGCACCCTTTGGCTCCATTTGTTTTGAATGAACGTGATCCAGCCTGCACAGAAATGACCCTTCCTCTCCTCCAAAACAGTCTGAAGTCTCAGTGCTGTATTAGAAGTGATGGAGGCTGAGAATGCCCAGCAGCAGATCCAGCCTGAACCCCCTCCCAGCAAAGTTCTGTTTATTCAAATGTAATACTGAACATATCAACAATCCAGAATACATCTTTATTTTTAAAATCAAATATATGAAGGCGCGGATGTGCTGAAACAGTGCACCCCATAGTCCCAGCACTGTGCTCCCGAGCCATAAATGCTTGGGAAATGCCAAGCCATAAAAGCTTAGGAAATGGCTGCAGAAGTCTGGAGCTGAGCTAGGCTGTCCCCAGCCCAGCAGAATCAGCCCCATCCCACCCCGTAGCTGCTGGCCCAGCCCCTTCTTACAGCCTCCTGTGATGGAGACATTGCAGTTATATGAGGCAATCTACTCCAGTGCTCTACTAGCCACAAAATAAATTAAAAAAATAAAAATCCTAAATGACTTAAGTGAATATTTCATACTTCAATCTATATGCATGAATTCCTATCTTCCACACAGAAAACAATTGGTGTCTCTCTCTGCAGCAGTCATTTCCATCCTTAAAAAACGTTACCACATCATCCCCATTCTCCCATCACCTCTGTCTTATAATGGAAAACAACAACAACAACAACAAAAACAGTTTGGTCATCTTTTCTCATAGGTCCTATTATCTAGGTTTCTGAATGGCATGCAAGTATTAGGAACACATATGGCAACTTTGGTTCTGCAGAAGATGAAGCTCATGTATAAGGGCATAACAGACATTTGCCTTCATGATATCACCACAAAGTTAGCAGCGAAAATTTCTGCAAATAGATGCAGCAGTTATTAGCAGCATGGTCTAAACCTTACCACGTTTCTTCAGCTGTAGCATATGAAGTTTATTCCATTGAGTTCTAACTAGACAGGGAGGTTTCAAAGCTTGAGTCATTCTGTTACTGAATTTCATGAGAACAACAATGGTACACAGGATCATTGCAAAATTTGCTGGAGGATCTACCTTTAACTCATTTTGCACTGCAAAACTATGCACAAATATATTGAATGATGCAGATAATATTCTTTACAGGATTAGGAGAGTCAGTCTACAGGGAAAAGCTCATCATGGAGCCTCTGCTGCAGGATCTTATTGTGGTTATTCTACTGAGGGACTTGTCTTGTTGCTGCTGAGGTTCTTTACTGAAGAGCTAATTAACAGGAAGGCTGGAGTGGACCCCGGGTACAAAAGAAAATCTTGAGGTATCCTAGAAATAATCAGCCTGAAGATCATTTTGGACCCATAACCCTAGAGACAAATATATGCAGTTCAGACCAATTGCCTTGCTAAGGAGCAAATTGTAAACAATATACTTTTAGAGTTAAAAATTATTCTAATTTAATGATATCTGTTCAGTCAGTGTTTGGAAGTAAATCAGTGTGTGAGTAGTAAAACAATAATGTACTTTAAACTAAATTATTAGTAAACAAATCAGTCTGGTAGGCAACAAATGTGTGATACATAATTCATTTCTATTATCCAAAACACTTCACTAGCTCTCAGAGCCTGGCGATAAAGTATGCAGAATACAGTATCCACCATCCCGGGAAACAGTCTCTAATGTGATATTAAAGTTAAAAGAGAAGTGAAGTATATTCCCCCAAAGCAAGGTATTTGAATAATCCTGGAATGAATCCATCTCATGCTTCTTTTTAAAGCTGACTTTATTTTTTTTAACTAAAGTGCTTTCATTACAGCCGGAATGACAAATTTTCCCTGCTTGGGTCTGCCACCAAACCATGAATTTGTCCCAAGATGTCTCAGAAGTACGCGAGGTGGATGTGGTGCCAGCCTGGCCATGCTACCCCCTCATCCCTTTGGGGATCCTGGCTCCCCCCAGACCATCCCCAGGGCTGCGTCCGGCTGTGTCAGGAGAAAAAAGCCATATGAGGCCATGGGAGGATGCAATAAAACCTTCTCTGGCCAGCTTTTGACCTTGTTCCTGTTGTAACCTAATCTGTGATGCAAGAACAAAGCAGAATGCATGCTGTGGGGGGAGAATAGGGCTTGGGCAATTTCCTGGCAGATCCCATAGCTGATGACAGGGGGCTTGAGCACTGAAGACAAATTGCTCTGGATGAGACACTGTTTTCTTCAAACACATTGTGCCAGCAGCTATTTCTCTGTAGCGATGCTGGGGCAAGCACTTCTCTTTCAAACCCTGCAGGTCTGGCTGGAAGGAGGTGATCATCAGGATGATTTATTGCTTTTCTACTTTCACCTGTTTTATAGCAGGATGTAAAAAGGTGTCAACTCCTGATGATGATTTCATCTGCCCCATGCCATAAATGTCATTATTTCCCAGCAGGGAAGCCAGAACGATCAGAAATAGCAGTGCCGATCAGAAACCTTTCTTGCAAATACAACTGGCCACTCAAGTCCAGGGCAGGGGGACCTCCACAGGTGTTGGTGATAAGAAAAATAAAGGATTACTGGAGCAGGTCAGTATATAATGACAAGTACAGAAAGTTTCAGGTACAGAAAAACCATTCCAGTTTTGGGGTTGGCAATCTGACTACACCCATGTCACCCAATTTGTGACAGTGGAGGGACTCCAGTTTACTACCAATCTTTCAGGTTTAATTACCCAGCCCAGAACCTTTGTTTCGAATCACATCCTGTGATATTCTGGAACGTTGTTGTTTTTTTTTTATAAAATACCCATTGCCTTTAAAAAAAATCTTTGCTTTCATACTGTGGTGGTTTTACTTGGGTGGGAAGCTGAGCTCCAACACAGCTGCTCTCTCACTCCCCCTCCTCAGAGAGAAAGGGGGAGAAAATACCATGAAAATGGCCAAAGGGTTGAGATAAGGATGAGGAGATCACTCAACAATTGTCGTGATCGGCAAAGCAGACTCGGAATAGGGAGACGGTAAGATTTATTGCCTATTACTAACAATCGAAATAAGTGAGGAACAAAGGAAAGAAACCCAAAACACCTTGCTACATAAACCCACTACACATACTGAAGATGACAGAGACTGAGTGATTAATGCAGCTGGCCTTAATGCTGAGATTAACCTAGTGTGATCTCTGCTCCATTGCTAAGGGCATCGGGAAATTTTCCCTCTGGAAAATGTCCTGCAGAGGAGGAGGTTGGTGGGACTCCAGGAGTGTATCAGTCCTGCCCCAGAGCTGGGGCTGCTGGGGTGTCTCAGGCTCTGTAAAAGTTTGTCAGCCATTTTACATTTGCCAGGAGTTAATGCAAGCTTATTGGGAAAAAACAAACAAAGAAAAAAAAACACAAAAAACAGGTAATGAAAGCATGGGAGGACTTTTGCTTTCAGAAGATGCACAACACCATGTGATAATGCATGATATAAGAATGTGTCCCCAAAAGTGAGACATCCCAACACCTTCTAAAATCCCATACTCCCGCACACGGCACAAAACACAACCACCACAGGAAACGTACCCCTTTTCCCCTGCCTTGTCTCACCTGCCTTCAAGCACACAGAGACAAGGTGTGGGTGGTACGGTCCCCTTGGCTTTGTGGTGAGGAGGAAATCCATGAAAGCCAAATGGGAGAGCAGGCCGGGCAGATGGTGGTTCCCCACGGGTGTTCCAGGCAGCAGGGCTGTGCTGCAGGCTGCCCTGGGGGAGCCCAAGGCACCACTGATTTCAGGGGTCTCTGGGCAGCCATGGCACCCAGAAACTCCGAAGATGAAGGAGACGATCTGAATGAACACCTTCATTTGAAAAATAAAATAAATTAAATAATAATAATTAATAAAAAATAGGGGGGGGGGAAGTGCTTTTCCATCTCCAGCTTTTGCCTCTCTTAAAATTAGGGCAGGGAGTCTGCTGGCTGCAGCTGATGCTCGCAGCATGAGCAGACTGAAAACTGCTCCCCAGGAGGAGCATCCACACCAGGCATCTGGCATAGGTGCAGGGCCTGCATCTCACAGAGGTGGCTTACAGGCTCTGTGCCATGAAGAGTCATACAAAATATGAAAGGGAATTCCCAAGACCACCAGTTTACCAAATATTATTTATTCTGGAAATTAAGGATGTCTCTCCTCTTTGGAACAGTGGTGGGATGTTATGGAGAGAAACCCGTACTTTTTTAATCTTTCTGATGTTTTAAATGCATTTCTAGTGATTATTGTGGCACCTTAGGAAAGAACAGGGTTGTTTTTAAGGAGATGGACGAGTCGCTGAGTTGTCACTTCAGATTCTTTGCATAAACATCCTGCTGCCTGTCCGTGTTGGGGCTGCAGGACCCGGGGAGTGTATACTTGCCAAGAAACAACAGGACATGCAGCCGAGCTGCAAAGAGATCATCTTGAATAGCACTTGACATAAAGCACCCTCAGAAATGAGACATTCTTGCCATGTACACTCTTCAATGGACACATTAGCCTCCAAGTAAATAAAAATATATGACAGCTGATCTCTGTTATGACATTTACCTTCATGAGTTTAGGACTAGAGGTCATAACTGGATACACATGTCACAAGAAATCAATCATCAGATATTTTATCTGAACAACGAACAAAGTATTTTTTTTTCTTCTATCACTAATCTTTGGAGAGCAAAATCTTTGGTTTTCTCTGGGATCTTTGACAATCCAGGTGCAAAATCACTCAGAGATGGGTGCTTTTATGCAAGGATTGCTTTCCGCCTGCATCCTCTCAAGCTCAGGATGTCTCCACCTCAAAGTCCCTTTTTAATGGAAACTTCTCTTGCACTGAAGCATTGCTTGGGGAGGTTACAGGAAAAAATAACGAGATGAATGGCAAAATTGCCAGGGACAGATCGCATCAACCACATGCACTCAAGATCAAGAATGAGATAATGAACTGTCACTGTTGGGAGTAATCTTGTTCTCCAGACTACCCCAATACCAGAGGACTGAAAAGGGACTGATACAATGCTGGTTGTATAAAAAGATTGGAAAGGTCCATGGAGCTACTTGTGACAGTCTGCCATCTCCAGCAGGCACCTTGATGGAAGCTAAGACTAATGAGTAAAAAGTGGACACCTGGTTAGGGATGACTTTTTTGGAGAAAACTAATTCCTCAGAAAACTAAAAAGGTCTGTAAAATCCTGATTGATATGTAGAAGCTGATTAGGGAATAAATTTCACCATTTCTTCCAGTGTAAGATCTCCTGCCACCATATGAAACCTGCACGTAACAGGCTCCAGACCAAGTGAGAGCAGCTCCTCCTGCCTCAACATGCAATTAACCTCTGGAAATTCTTGCTGCAGAAGCAGCAGACACAGAAGGTTTACTTCGATTCAAAATTTAAGTAAATTCATGGAAAGGAGAATACATGGAGGGCTATTTATATGCAAAAATACCACCTCTGAGCAGATCTCTGGAAGGTTAGAGAATACATCAAGAAAATATCTAAATTTATAGAGAAAAATACAGATCTTAACATCTTGGTGGGAATGGAATGGTGGGATGTGAGGACAAAAGATGGATCAGGATTAATTTGCTTTCTCTCCATTCTTCCTCTGGCAAACTGTTTGAGAACAACATTAATTAAAGAAACAAATGAACAAGATGTTTAGTTTAGTTTATGGAATAAATAGGAAACAAATGCAGCAATAGTAATTGAAATATTTTGTCAATTGAACTAAATGTATGATTATTGATTCTTGGCTTATTTTTAAGTGGCTAATTGCAAGTGTTTGCTATTAGACTGTTATATTAAGTTTGTCATTATAATTATACAATCAACTGATATATTTACAGAAGACTTCTACTGGTTGATTGCTCAGGGGATGTTTACACTCTTACTTATTTTTGACAGAAATTTATAATTCAGCCTTATTCTCTGACTAGGGCTGCATATATATTGTTTTATAATTTTTAACAGAGCTGAAAGGGGAATAAAACAATGTATAATTTATTTAATGAATTTGGCTACATCTCTTGATCATTAATTGTTTGTCAGCAGTTTATGAATGTCCTGTGTTTATTTGTTATTCAAAAAGGACTTCTGGAATAATTGTTAATGTTCCTTCCCACTCTGCTAATTGCTTGTGAGCAGTTTGTTCCCAGCGCTCTGGAGGAAAGTCTGAGCTGTGGTGGTGGCTATGCCACCTGTGGGCTGCTGCTGCGGTGGGAAAGGGCTGGAGGACCTGGCCTGAGCTCTGCTCAAGGCAGGGTCAGGCAGAGCACTCTGCCCACAGCCACGTGCTGTGGAGTTTTCAGTATCTCCACGGATGGAGACCCACAGGATCTTTGGGCAATGTGTTCCTGTGTTTGTCTACTTTCACAGGAATTATTATTTTTTTTCTGATGTTTGACCACAATTTGAGTTTGTCCTATGTTAGGGCACCACCCAGAAGAATGTTCTTTACTCCCCCATCCAGGTATTTCTACCCATCGACCACATCTCCCTGAGCCTTCTCTAGGCTGAACATCCCAGGTCTCTCAGCCTCCCACTTGTACATCCAGCTCTCCAGACTTTTAATCATCGCCTCGGCCCTTTGGTGGTCCATATCTGTCTTGCACCGGGGACCCCAGAACTGGATCCCCCAAATGGACCATCTGGTTTGGAGTTCTCTGATATTCCTTCAAGAAATGCTATGCAAACAAAAAACTTACAACCATCCCCTAGGTAAATAATGCTGATTTTCTCTAAATGAGTAAATAGCTATAGGAATACTTCTTTAATCTCTTTCCCAGGCTGAATTTTTAAAAATGAATATTCCCACCAGACCTACCTATAGCTATGAACCAATATTTCCATTTCTGCAACAATTTTATCCTACATGTTGGACATGTGCTTCCCTAGAAATGACCCTGGAGAGCACCATTTCTGGGGCATTTTGGTGCTCCTTGCACTGAGTGTTTGAGATGAGCTTTGGTGCTGCACTTCCTTCTCCCAGTGCTGGGAACTTCAATGCCATGGTGTGGCTTCCACCACCATAAAAATACTTCCATCATCACCTAAAGCACAGAGGAGATCAGTGGGGCCGTGGGGCCAGTCAGTGTCTTCCAGAAGCTGACGACTCTCTTGGGACCTGCAGCAGGAATGAGGTCAGGTGGGCAATGTCCCTGGGAACACAAATTGTACGATGGCAGCACGCTCGCAAAGACAAACCAAACATCAACATAACAGCTCACTGTCCTCTCTCACAAAGGCTTGCCGTGATTTACCTCTTATGAGTTCGTTCTAACCTACACAGTCTGTGGTAAATGAAAGAGCTCGTGCTCAGAAGATTTAGGATGAAAGACTTTCTGTCTCTGCTCAATTTATGATATTGTGGGTCTGTAATATTATGTTTCCACTTGTATTAGATTTTAGGTAGATTTCTACAACAACAAAAAAAAAAAAAAAAAGGAAGAGGGAAGGCCAGTTTTATAGCATCTGATGGCTACATCACTAAATTCAAGATCAAGGGCATAATAAAGGTGAAGAGTTAAGTAAAAAGCTCGATGCAAAGCTCGCTGAAGTCTTGGCCCTTGGGCATTGTGCTGCCATGAGGGGTGGGCAGCAGCTGGCTGTGCAGAAGCCCCTTGCTCCTGCCTGGACTGTGCTGGCTGTTGGCTTTCCCAGGGGCCTTGTCCTTGTCTCTTCTCAGTGCTGCTCTGCTGGCACACTGCAGGTCAGGCTCAGCCTACGGGGGTAAGGGGAACTGGGTGCTGGCCAGGGCACGGGTGCTGGCCAGGGCGTGGGTGAGGCCCCTGGGGAGACAGAAAGGACAACCAGAGGTAAAGCACTGGGGAATGCACCCGGGCTGTGTTTTGTTGTTCATTGACAGGTCTTGCTGCTTGTTTGCATGCTTGTCTTTATTGCCACCTATTTATCACATGAAAAAACAGCTAGGGTATGTTGCTCTGCTAACATTGCTGGCTTATGCAAGGCGTCACTGCGTGTTTTACAGCTGTGAGCAAGTAAATGTGGTGGGTAGCTTTCCAAGGGAATCATTTTTCATAAGAAATCACAACGCGGCAAAAGCAACATTTTCTGTCCTCCACTCAAGCTTTTGCCATTAAGTCTGTGAGGAGGTTTGGGCTGCTTTCCGTTTCTGAATGGAAATTTATGCTTGCATCCTCTAAGTAGATCTTAATTTATTTTGTGTAGTGAAAAGCCCTGCTCCTGCTCAGCCATGCAGGGACCAGGCAGAGCAGGATGGGCCTGCAGGCACCTATGTGTGTGTGGGCAACACCTACGGGGCTTCACCCTGGGTCTGTGTTGACCTAAAAAGAGACACATGGCCCCTGTGGAGCTGTGAGACCTTCCTCCTGCAAAGCCAGTGCAGTGTGTGCCCAGGAGCAAAGGGGAACCACAGGACCCCTTCCAAACCACAAGGCAGCTTGTGTGACTTATCCCTTGGGTGAAAGGGAGAGGCTGCAAACAGGGCTGGGAAGGACCCCCTGGGACCAGGGGGCAGCATTGCCATGAGGTTTCTTTCTCACTGCTTCTGTAGCTGTAGTGGTCTCTAAATTAGTCTCCCTGTACAAAACCTGCTGGCAGACTTGCTCATGGATGAAATTGACCTTTGAAAGAGAGAGCTGAGATACCCAAGGGGCTGGACATCTCAAGAACAAGACAGCAGGTGAACATTAATCTGAGAGACATAATTTTTTTTTATGCTACACCTTAAAACCTCCAGTCATCTGAACCATTTACATCTTTGCCTTTCTGGGCTCCGGAGTCCTGCTTGTTCTTGTCCTCGACAGAAGTTTTGTGAGCGTAACACTGGGGTGTCAGAGACAGACAGACATCTTGCAGGCCATTTCCCCACGTCAGTGGGTGTCTGTGCCTTGAGTGGGCTCTGGGAGAGTTAGGGTCTGGCTGCCAGCTGCCCTCCTGAGCATCAGCATCCCTGCTTCTGGAATGGGGATAACAGCTTTGGTTTCCCTGACAAACCCCAAATAGTGACCTTCCACAAGAAAAATGAAGTTCAGACAATCTACAGCCCTGTGATGCCAGGAACCAAGGGGATGCAGTCAAAGGTGTAGGAAGAGGGTGAGAGCAATCTATACATGCTTTATGCCACATCCTGCAGTAATGCAGCACCTTTTTAACAGAAGTGCTGTGTGAGCAGAGGAGACAAAAAAGGAAAAAAAAAATCCATGTGTTTCATTTAGTTGTAATGAAAGACTGCTAATTGTTTATGCCCAATGTGCTCTCATGTTTATGTTGCTGTTTTACCACACGGCTCCTGCAGGAAGCTGACTGTAAAACAAATCCTCCTACAACAACTCTGTGCAGCTTCCTCAGGTGGCTGGTTTAGCACACCCGTTTCCTGCTCTCTGCATGCAAGCACTATTGATTAGCACTTAATTACAAAACCGATGTTTGTTCTGAGGACAAGGAGGCTGTTTAACAGGAAGGTCTCTTGGGAAGGAGCTCCTTACAAGAGCCTTGAACAAGACCAAGCTGGGCTGTGTGGGCAGAGGGTTCTGTAAAAGAGGGTCCTGTTTCTGTTAATTTGTGGTGTCTGGGGAGGTTCCTGGTGTGATGGAGGGCAGGGGTATGCCACCTCACTCCCTTCTGAGCCTGATGCTGGGCTCCCTGCCCTGTGGTGCTCAGGGTGGCTTTGTCATGTCCAGGTGGCAGCCCCCGTACTGCCGTGCAAGGCAGGTTGTGCAGAGCTCCTCGTCTTTCCTCTCCATCCTGGTTGGATCTGGAGCTTGCTCCAGCTGGAGGTTCTGTGCCTGTGCCTCTTCCAGAGCATGGCTGCACGGCCACGAGCTGCGTTTTGATTCTTTTGGGACCTGTTTAGTTATTAATACTATTTCTCTTCTGCAAAACACTCCAGATCTTCCCCTTCTGTGTTTTCATGCTTGCAAACATGAAATTCAGCTTCCCTTGCTCTCCTGCTAGCCAAGGAACCACCTTCAGATGGTTCGGGTTTTATATTTATTCCTGACCATGTGCTCGGGTGTCCCAGCACCACTTCCAAAGAGGCAGCATTTCTGCCAGCAGGGCAGTCAGATACCTGAGTGAGGCTGTAGTAAAGGGTGAGAAAGGTCTTATGCTTTATCTATTATGGGACTGACATTTGCTAAGAAGCAATCCGAGCTAGATAAGGTGGAGGAAAAGAACTATTTTACCAGCATTTTTTTGTGTCTTAGAAAAGGTGAAAGCTGGTAGATGGATACTTCTGCTCTTTGTATAGGTTTAAGGTGTCCTTGTGACTGCATTAAATTGAAGGACTGAGAGAAATAAAACAAGAAACTGGGACCAGTGTCATGGATGGCCCTTGAAGGAGTGACTTTCCCATTGCAGGTTTGCACTGCTCCCCGGGATAGCTGGGGTGCAGCTGTATGGTCTTCCAGCAGATGCTGCTGGGTGCAGCAGTGGGGGACCCACCGGATTTGTGGAGGGGACCTGTGTACTCGAGGAAAGGGCTGTGCTGGTGGAAAGGGACCTGGGGCTGTCCTCCTCCACTGTTTGCGTCTCGCTGGAGCTGCCTGGGCCATGGGCAAGACATGCTACAACCTGGGGGACTTGGCTTTGCTGGTTTTGAGCAGAGGAAACAAAGCAGAAGTTCACGGTAGTACTGCAGTGGAGAAATGCTGCATTAAAGCAGGAAATGTCCAATGTGCATTGCAAATGAAGAGGTTTTTCATTTGTGTTGTAAAGGAGGAAAAATACCTTCAAGCCTAGTTAATAACACAGGAAAGCTCTTGTGGCTATCAGGGATCTTCAGCTCTAATCCCCTCTGATAACAGTAAATTGAACCAGCTCCTCTGCTGAGGTTTTTCTGTAGCTGAATCATACCCATATAATAAGAGAAATGGGCACTGCCTCTCCTATTTACCATTTCTTCATTTAAATAAGTTTTTAAACTGCACAGTTCTTCCTCCAGAGACATCTGATTTACTGCATTTTTAAATGGCAACCACTCCTGCAACAATACCTTTTCCTATCAAGATTTGTAATCAGGCTGTTTCTGTTGAACTGTTGTTATTCAAGTTATTAATTTGTCATTTTGCGCAGAATATGATCACAGAAAGAGATGAGCAAAAGGGCTTATTCACCTGCAGGCAGAGCAAGATGGATTTAATTAGAGCAAAGCAAGCGGCAGGTTTTATTTTGTGTATGTGTGTGTTGTTTTTTTTCTCAGCCCAGCAGTTTAAAAGCTTACACAGCAATCTGCATAAATTACTATGTACATTTTTTATTTAGATCTTACACCCAATTTGATTAATGGTAATGACTTTGACAGGGTCATTCTGAATGTCTTGTAAGGGAATGGGATCTATCACTTTTGGTGCTGTTCTCTCCAGAGAGAAAGTGAACACTGGGAGCCATCCTTTAACAGAGATGTGGAGATTTTTTCTTGCTCTTGGGATGGAGGCAGGAGGCAAATGCTGGTATCCAGGGAAGCTGGGAGGTGGAAGCATTTGCACTGGATGCAACATTGGTTTTCCAAACACCCTAACTGGGCCAAGGTGAAAAGTGATGTTTCTCCTGAAGGGAGTATGATGGGGGCAGGCGTCAGTGTGCAACCCAGTAATCCCAATTTGAATGGCGATTCAGATCTCTTGAAGGAATCAGCATCTTTCAGTGCCTTAGCTCTCCCTCCTGCAATGAAGTCAGGTTTTCCATCTAGTGCTTTTGTGTGTGGCTCAAGCCAAAAGCTGAGCCCCGATCCTGCCAGCTGCAAGTTGGCATTTTCCTTAGGGTAGCTGATAGAAGAGTGGGAATGTTGGCTAGGAGATGCTGACAGTTGCATTCCCATTCCTCTCCTGCAGGAAGCAGTGCCACTGCTGCAACCATATAGCAAGAACTGGAACAAATCCTAGAGAGGTCTCCAGATCTCCCTCCTCAGAGGTTTTCAAGACTCATTTGGGTAAACTCCTGCCTGATCTGGTCTAGGGTTGATGTTAGCCCTCCTTTTGGGTCAGAGACATTTGGAGACCCCCTTCAGATGGCATTTCTGTGGTTCCTTTGGTTCTGCACCAAGTCATCACCAGGTCTGTCTGACTAGAAGAGTCCCTGTAGGGGTAACTTTATTCAGGTGAAAGAAGAAGCTAAGGTTATGATCCCACTCTCTACCTGAATGGAAAATGGAACCTTGCCGTAAGAAAATCCCAATTTTTATTGATGCTGCACAGAGGCAAGCAATCTTGCATCTAGTTTTAGGAGAGCAATATAACTGGCATTGACAGCCGGGCCTAATAATGATAAAAAGGCCCAGCTCCTCATAGTGCATCCTGATAAAAAAACACAAAACTAGAGTGTGAATTTATCCCATAAAAATTCATCTACCATGGCTAAAGCCCTGTAAATTGAATTCTATATTTTGGTTGTTAAATAAATAACATTAAAAACAACAACAAACAAACAAACAAACAAAAACCACATAATGATAGAAACATTGCTCAGCTCCTGCAGTTAAAACAGCTTCTTGTTAAAACATCACTTAGAGTAATTTATGAGGTTTGATTAAAACGTATATTTAAATGAACTATAATTTCCCATCTCTCCGTCTCATCCTCCAGGCACCCACGCCAGCACCAAGGATGTAAAACATTATATTGAGGCTAGATTTCTTCAAAAAAAATGGTAAATCTAATACCCTGCACAATAACATCCTGCCCCATGTTGATGCTGACCATATCCCACACCATCACCAGAGAGAGAGATGCTGCCGCTCGCTCATTACTCTGGCCACCAACCCATGCTTCTTGCATCCACTTGGGCTTGTGCCCAAATATGCCATGGGGAGAGCAAGGTAGCATACTTGCAAGCATAAAACCTGAGCACAAGGAGATAAATTAGTATTAAAGTGCTTTTAGACATCAGAGAGTGTGTTCCTTGATTGTGCTCAGCTGAGGTCAGCTCTATTAGACTGGAGCAAAAACCCACTGACAGTGGGTTTTTTTGACAGTGAGCAAGAGGGACCCAATGTAATGATTCTTCCTTTGATCGCTGTCCCGGGAGCTGGGAACACACAGCTTATGCACTCCCTGAGCCAGAGGCTGGGTTTTTGTTGAATTTAAAGGACTTCAATGGATCATTCTTCTATGAACTTGTCCAACTGCCTTTTGAACCTGGATAAAATTTCATATCCATAGGCTCCCACAGTGAGAAGTTCAGCGGCGCAATGTGTGAAGTGCCTCCTTCTGCCTGTTTTGAACCTTTCAATTACTGGTTTCACTTAATGATCCTAAATTGTTATATTAGAAGAGACCACAAAAGGTCATTTCCTATCTGCTGTCCCCATGCCATTTTTCTGTCTCCTTGCTGTCTTCTGTGCTTCTCAGTTCTGGTTACTGCATCCCCTCCTGGGAGGTCCCAATCTGTTTAGCTGTTCCTCATTTGGAAGCTGTTTCATACCTTTGATGACTTTTGCTGTTTTCCTCTGGATTTTTTTTTTCAGTTCCACTTTATTCTTTTTGAAACAGAAAGACCAGACTGTGTCCAGCTTTCAGGATTCAGGCAAGCTATCAATTTATGCGGTGGCATAAAGCAGCAAAATAGATGTTCTGCTCTGTTCTGTAATATTCCTACCATTTCCTCATAGGTTATCTTTGTCATTTCTATAGCAAATTCTCCAAATTGTTTCAGCCCTATGACTTTAAGTGCAGTTCATAATTATTTGAATCCAGTTGCATTTGACAGGCTAAGACAGATCCCAATCCATCTTCTACTTCCAAGTTAGCTGTTAGAAGCCCCGATTATTCCCAACCTTTAATTCTGTTTGTACATTGTTGCTGCTTCCTTGTGATGGGTGTTCCTGGGAGATATGAATTTTATAATAAAACACATATATTTACAAGAAATCTTTCCAAAAGTAATATTCTGTGAATTTTCTGTTCGCTGCCAGCAATCAGCGGCAGTGTTCTCGGTGGCAGCAGCAGCAGTAAATGAACTACCCTTTTCTCAGCTGCCTTACACTGGAACCAACAAAACATTTCTATCTCAGTCTACAAATAAGTCTGAGCAATGGCTCCTCAGGAGAAAGGGGTGTGGGCAGGCTGAGCAACAACATTTTTCCACTTCAACACTATTTCATATTTGCCAAATAAAGGTGTTGCAGCCCTGAGCAGCGACTCCAGGTGGTGAAATGCTGAGTGCGTGCGCTCCTGGGTGGCAGATGCTGTTAGTGATTTCTTTGGGGCACCAAACAGCTGAGAGCATCTTTGCTGTTCATCACATCCTCCACTATTTCACTTCCACCTCAGCGCTAGGTGTCTGGTCCAAGCTGGTTGGCATGGCTCTCACAGAGTCAAAAAGAGATGTTGGCATCACCAGAGGATGTTTGCATCTTCTCCACCACCAGTCCTGGCTGGGGCAAACCTCTTCCTCTCCTGAGCCCTGAAATGGCTCACCTGCAGGTGAGTGACCACATCCCTGTGCAGTGTTGGAGGCAGATGAGGGCCCCAGATATTTTGGCATACCCTGAGCACTGCGATCTCTGTTTTGGGGGATCTGCTGAGTCCCCAGCAGCTAGAAATGCTTTCCTTTTTATTTCTTTTTCTTTTCCTTCTCTCTCTCTCTTTTTTTTTTTTTTTTTTTTTTTTTTTTTTTTTTTTTTTCCCTCCTCTCCATTTTTGACAGCAGCAGCAGGGAGCTTTGGGGGTTTTGAAGACTGATTTTAATCACTTACCCAATTACAGTGCTTGCCTCCTTTAACTTTGATATTTCTTGTCATTAGCCTACTGACTTCTGGGATTAAGGTATTCATCTTCAAGTGCTGAACCAGCTTTGTTTATGCTGGGGCTGGGGGTTTCTGCACCTGCTTTTCCCAGCGCTGGATTCATTCCTAAGCATGGGTCAATGGGGTCCTGCTCTGCCTGGAACCCAGGGGATGCTGTGAGAGGCAGTATCTCCCCAAGCCTCACCATCTCTTTATTTGCTACTGAGATATTTAATTCCACTGATCTTAGAGTGGGATTAAAGAGGAGAATGTGTTCCCTTCTTTTGCTGGCCTTGAGATTTTTTTCCCCTCATATATTTACCAAGGTTTTGTGCATGATCCTTGTTTTGTATTTCAGAGGAGCTGGGTTTTGCACTGGAGTTTTGCTCTCTGTGATCCAGAGCTGCTTCTCTCAATTCATTATCACCTGGCAATCCAAAGGGGGCTGCACAGCCCACACCCACCCGTGCTAGGTGTTCTGTGGAGGGCAAGGGGGACCCAAACAGCTTGGGGGGCTATGGCAACCCAGAGCAGACGCGGGCTACCAGCCGTGAACCGGCTTCTGAGACCACCACTAGGAACCACAGGCTTGCCCCTCAGTCACTTACTGGTAGGCTGGGCATGGATGAGAGCTTCTGCTCCCCACCAAGGCAACAGGCAGCTCCTGTCCTGCTCCCCAACGGTCCCTTGTCCCCCCAGAGCCCCCTTCTTTTTGTGGCTCCAGCCAGCATGTGGCCATGGGCAGGCTGTAAATTCTGGTTTCTCTCTTAGGAGGGAGACTATCTGACTTACTTTTTCTCTTTTTATGCTTTGGAGGATGCCTGCCATGTAGACACATGCGCACAGATCTGGATGAGAGCACCTTTGTCTTTGTTACTCCCAAGTTCCCTCTGCCTCCATCTATACCTAGAAGGGAAAAATCCTTTGCTGGGACACATTTTTTTTTTGCTGTAAGAACTCAAACTGTAGGGATCCCAGGCCAACACGGACTCCCTGCTGGGCAAAGTTCTGTTTCCTCTGATCCTTTCCCACCTATGCCAAGAGCTGGGTCAACGTGCCAGGTGGGATCAACCCCAGCTGTCCTCCCCGGGGGACTGCCCACTGCCTGAGGGGAAGGAGCAGCCAGGCTGGTCCCTGCCCCTCACTGTCTGTGAGGAGCACAGAGCCAGAAGGGAACCCCAGAATTAGCCAGAGGTCCAGAACAGGGAATCCTGCAGGGCTACTTGGGCTGCCACTCTACAGGGATGAATTTCACCCTGCTTGGTAGACCTGGCTCTTCCCTAAACACAACATTTATGACACCATCTGTCTTTGGAAGGGGGGAGCTGGGAGCAGTGGAAAATATTTTTTAGGGGGTGTTTTTAAATTTTATTTATTTATGCTTTTATTTTTTGCATTATGAATGTTAACAAGGAACCCCTCTGTGAGCCCCAGGAGAGGCTGGCTTGCCCTGACCTCCTGGGCATTACCCCAAGGTCCAGGTCCCGTTGTGCCAGAGGGGGCTTTTCTTCCTCAGGAGCTCCCAGGGAAAGTGGGGAAACAAGGTGGGGGTGTGGAGGTGCTGGTGCCTCCAGAGCCAGCCCAAGACCTTTGCTGGCAGCAGGAGCCCTCTATGATTAACCTGCAGACATCCCATGGAGGGGAATGACGAGAGTGCAGGGAACAGCTCCCAAACAGAGATGTCACTTTGAACTGATTTCCTCTGTCTCGAGATCCTCCAGAACACAAATTTTCTGAACATTTGTTTCTTGCAGCAGGAACTATTGTTTCTGACATATTTATCCAGCTCAGTACTACCTTGAGATAGCACTTTTGACAGATCACCTTCTTAAATTAAACATACAAATGTTCTGTACTGAGAGGGAAGAGATGAGCACTAATGGTTCTGAGAATGATGGAGAAACCTGCCTGTTAGCTCCTCCTGAGCTGCTAAATTTGCTCCTTTATTAGGAAAAGAAAGAGCAGGCCAGCTTGATCAAAAGGGTAATGGGGAAAGAGATCACAGACTTGGGATTTAAGACAAAATACAATCCATACTGAGGTGTCGGAGAGGCCAGGGAAAAGAAATCAGATCTCTGCATGAAAACCAATACCAGGTTAAAGACTGGCCTAAATTCATGTTACAAGCTTGAATTTTTAACCCCAAACCAAGCCCAACATCCAGACCAGCGTGGGGACCCTCTCCTTAGGCAAGGAAGCAGCATGGGTTAGAGCAAGAGAGACTGCAGCTGGGCCATCCCAAAGAGAAGTGCTGCCCATGGGGCCTCGGCTTTCTTCTGGCTTTGGGAGCCTCCCCCAGCCCTTGGTGCGGCTGGGACAGGGGGTTTGGGGATGCTCATGGGCTGCTCTCCCCCTGGTGGGAGGCAAACAGCCTCTGGGATGCTAATGCTGTGCTACTGAGCACTCTGCCTTTTGGAGATGTCATTGCCTTTGGTGCAATGTCCCTTGGTGTCTCTTTCCTTCTTCTCCTTGCTCATATTGTGTCCAACCTGTCCTAAATGCTCTGGAGCAGAGACAATGTTCATTATTTGGCTTTGCATTTGATCAGGAGCTGGGCCTCTAGCACTGGTCATTTCATTAAATAAAATACATAGACTGCAGTGTGATGGTTTCCCACTCAGACCTTGCAGAGGTCCATGAGGCACTGTTTTTTGTGGGAAAAGAATTTGCAGGTGGCTTTGCACTGTTTCACACGTCCCTGAATTAGAGATAATGACGAAGCAAGTGGCAAAAAACAAAAACTTGAGCAAGGCTGAGATAAAGAAAATTGGCTACAGTGCTAAGGATGAGCTTTGGGTGGTGGCCAATTGCAGGCTGGCTCGAGGTCCGTGTCTGAGGGTCTCTAACCAATTGTATGTCAGATTCGGGTGCATGGACAGTATGTGGGGCTATGGGGAAAGTATATGTAAGAGTGAAAAATAGCAATAAAGGCCTTCTGTTCAAGAGCCATCAGGAGTCCATGTCTTGTATCCCTTCAGCTTTTCACCTCTTAAAAAACGGGGGAAGGAGTTAAAACACACAACTTTTAACTTCTGGTGTGAAAGGTGCAGATGACTGTCTGAGAACACGCTGCACAGCCTGATGGCTGGTGGCCAAGAGTGCTCAGAGGGTTGATGGATGGGCCTGGGGGTGGTGGTTCTGGCTGCTGCATCCCATCCAAGTACCACCAGCCCCTTCCCAGGGAGGGCAGTGTCCCTGTGCCTCCGCCTGTTTCCCTCCAGGGCCCACTGTCCCCTTGGCCTGATGTGCCCAGGACGATGGCAGCACCGAGGTGCCAAAAGGTGGCTGCTGCAGGCAGGGGCATGAGGCTGCAGTGCTTGCCCAGAAGTCCTCACCCCAGGGGTGGATTTGTTTGCCTGTTATTTTAAATTTGTTTGCCTGTTATTCTAAAATGGAATCAGATCATTCACTTTCCACCAAATTGCTGACGCTACTTCTGCACTTCTCCACTCACGGGATGGATGATTTCAATCTCCTTTTCCCCCTGGCTTCTTCCAAGCTCCTACTATTTTTCTCCTCAGCCTCCCATTTTTCTTCCCTCATTGACGAAAAGGCTTTGACCAATCCCCAGCATCCCCAGATGAAATGGCCAGTTCCTTGACACACTGGAATTACTCATAGTTCTTGCTGCTTCTTTTCCTAAATGAAGCATTTTTGAAGAATTAGGTGGCCCAGCACTCCATCAGCTCCTGACTTTTGGGGCAGACACACACCGCGTCTGTGCAGCAGTGCCACCAGCGCTGCCACACCATGCTGCTGTGTCTGTAATTAAGCTGGAGTTTATGATTCAGTGTCTAGGCTTTGTTTTTTTCTTAGGGAATGGTGAGGAACTCTCTGGAGGAAGCATTTTCTGCTCTTTGCTCGATTGCAGTTATGTATGTTCCTCCCAAATTCTCTCTCCACATAATGTCAAGAGCACTCCTTTGAAAAATGGATAATCTATATGGGGAATTTTACAGCCAGGCTTCATTTTTAAAAGTCAGAGATAAAACCTAAGGAAAATGAAAAGAAAAAGGAGAAGAAAAAAGGCAGAAGAATGGAAGAAATGAGGAAAGCAGCTGTTAAAAGGGGGGGGGGGTGCGGGGGAAGGAGAAGAATGAGAGAGGAAAGGAGATGAAGAAGGAGATAGAGCCCTGCTTCTTACGGCAGTACGTTGCAGAAACGAGGAGCAGGGGGAGAAATGCTCCTTTAGGACTCCGAAGAAAATCGGCCATAACCAAACCCCAGACTGTCCCACTGCAGAGCTGTTTTCCAGGTGTTTCCAATCTTTTCCCGTTTCTAGGTCTCTAACAATATTCCAGTCTAGGTGTTGATCTCATCAGTGCTTTCCTGCACTTGGATCCACTTTCCTCACCATTTCTTACTGGGATGAGGACAGATCCTACAGACACCTCTGCTGGCCAGGACACCCCTGGGGTCTCTCTCTGTTCCTTCCAGCTCCTTATCTCCTTCCAAACACCTCACGGGGGTATGTTTTTTTTTTGCACTGCTTCCTAACACTCACAGGCTTGAAATTCGCTTCAGAGGAAATACATGGAGAGCAAATACAAGAGCAAGCGTATAAGAGCAGCTGGAAACAGCACTGGCAATTTCAGCTAGGAAAAGTTTTCAGAAATAGAAAAGAAAAATGTAATCTGGGAATTTCCCAGATGAAATGCTTTCCTTTGGAAACTGCACTGTGTTTGATTAGCAGGCTTTCATAGGCAAAGCCTTTTGTGTCTAAACATTTTTTTTTTTTTTTTTTTTAATTTCTAGAGAATTTTTAAATTTAAGAATTGGATTAATTGAAATAAAAATGCATTAAAGGACTGAATTGCTCCTCAGAAATGTATTGGATTAAACTGAAAGGTTTTTCTTTTTCTAAACCTGCAAGAGAGGCTGGTTTGGGAGGATGTGTTATCTGTGAGGGTATCTGGACTGGAGACCGAGCTTGCAGGAATGGAAGGGATGGGATCCAAGGCTGGGAAATAAACTTCAGCCACATCTGAAAAAGAACAATAGAAAATCCAAATGAAAATCACCTATGTTCTGGTTCATCACATGACACCTCTAAAACATGGTATATTTTCTTCCTCTTTTGCCTAATTTAAAGGCACTGGCAAGGAGCTGCTTACTTCTGCAGCAGTGGCAGGGGGCTCTGCCCACCCGGGGAGGGTGTAGCCATGCCCAGTGCCTAGAGGGCTGGGACTCAGCTTGATGTAGTCAGCTTGCTGGGTCAAAGCATCTACAGGTCTGTCACCCTAGCGTGCTGTGGCTGGAAAAGCAATATATCAGCCTAGATTCACACAGCAGAGGGAAGAATGCCAATGCCCCATATATGTGATAGTCATGAGTCCCTGCCTAGGATGGGGAAACCAAGCCCCTACACCCTGAGCTTCAGATTTAGGGCTCTACCTCCACCATGACCTTGTAGTTATTCCTATGCATACAGACGTTGTTTACCAGCCTTTTGTAAATGAGTTTCAGACTCTTAAGTAAAACATTGCAAGCCAAATCCCAAGTGCATCTAATTTTCTTTGCCCTTATCTCTGCTCACTAATGAAGGTTTCCACAATTGCAGAGGCTGGCAGTGTGAGCCGGTCACGTTCCTGCCTGATTCCACAAGTGGTTCTTCAGGAAAAAAAAAAAAAAAGAACAAGGGGGAAAACAACTTCGGCAATTCTT
>CM021784.1:5125643-5148101 GCA_011076525.1 Nettapus auritus
CGGCAATTCTTCCCCCTGACGTCTGAGCTGCACATTAATTGTGGATGAGCAATGCTGGCGGTGCGCTCAGGCTGCGGCAGAACGCTCTGGTGGAAGAAAACACGTAGGAGAGGTGATGGGAGACTTCAGGGAGGGGAAGGGGATGAGTACCAGCAGCACAGAAGCAATAATTAAAAATCCTCTTGGGAAACTTTGGGTGCTTGCCGAGCCGTCACCCTGCAATATAAAACAATTAGCTCTACTAAAGCTAAGAGCTGTTTAGACTAATTGGACACCTTGCCAGTGAGCTAGAAAGACTAACGAATGAGCACTAAAGAGAACCCCGGTGTGGCTCATGAATTGTAAAAATGGTATAGCTCATAGGAGGCTGGATAGATGGAAAGGGAAGAGACTCATGTGTTCAATGTGTGAGCTCAGCCGAAGGCCCAGGGGAGAAGCAGCAATTGCGTCGGGCACCCTTCAATGAGCACAAGTGATGTCGCAGCTGTGCTAAGCAGGAGCAGCTCCACGCCGTGCTGCCAGTGCCAGCCCCCACCAGCCTGTCCTTCTCCTCTGGCTGTGTGGGATCCTGCTCTTTGGCCACTCACCTGAACCTGGGAGAGGCAGATAGCAGCTGGCATAGAGTTTTTATCTGGATTTCTTTGTGTTTTGAACCAAAACAGCTGATGAAGAAAATTGATGCATGTAATACAGCAGCAGGCTTTGACTGAAGAGCCTTGCTTTGCTTTTATTGTTTTTGTTTGGTTTTTGCTTTTTGTTTTTTACTGCCACAGCAAAGACAGGACAGAAATATGTTTGAACACAAAGTAACATTTTGCCTTTTCAGGCAATTTTTTTTAAAAAAAGCAAAGGGGCTTGTTTACTTTGTCTCTCCCTACTTTTGTTTGGTCTTGGTGCTATTTCCAAGGGAAAGACAGTCTCATAATAAATATACAGAAAAAGTCTGGAAGCCATCGTCAGAGGCTTCCAGGATGTCTGAGAGAAGTGGCTGTCCCATGATGGGGCTTGTCATGCAGAACAGTTCCTTGGGAAGACAAACACCATCACTCCTAATGTCCAACCCCATCCTCCTTCTTTTTACCCCAGTTTTGTCATTCCCCATGCTTCCCTATGCCATGGGATGTCCCTCTGCCATTTGGTTCAGCTGTCCTGGCTTTGTCCCCCAGCCACTTGTGCATCCTCAGGGCTGCACAAGGAGCTGGGAAGCCCTGGGCTCCGTGCGAGCACTGCTCTGCAACAGCTAAAACCGGTGTGCTGTCACCACTGCTTTCATCAGCAGCCCAAACCACAGCATCACACCAGTCTCTACAAGGAAAATTAGCTCTATCCCAGCCAAAACCAAGACACAGCAGTTCCAGAGTGCCACATAAGAGCTATCATTTTAGGGAGCCCACCCCACAAGGGAACCATACGGTCTCCCTTAAGCAACAAAGCTGTCATGAAACATTGCTATTTCCAGGTATCTGGCTTTCCAGATGTTTCACATCAAGCAGGGACTTTCTTCAAAGTAGAGAAAACTTCTTCCTCATGTAGGCGATGTTTGACTGAATGTACTGTCACTAGCAGCCCTGTGTATTTTTAAGTTTCTCAGAAGACAGATTCAGCAGCTTGACATCAGCTCTGCAGTTCACTGGAGAAAACAGAAATGTTTTTCATTCTGGATTTCCTTCACCTAGGCATTGGTGTTCTCAGCAGCCGGTCCAGCCTGAAGGACATCACCCCACTGAGCCTAGAGTGGTTCCTCCTGCCAGAACTGATGTGAAACTGCAGGAATCCAAAACGTGATTCTTATGTCAAAATACTCTAATGAGAGCAGTTTACGTTGACCTGCATCTGGATCAGGAAACAAGCTAAAACAAAAATTGTATCTCTTATAGGTTTGTTCTCTGTTTTACCTCCCATGAAGTCTAAGCAGAAAGTCGATCCCCTGAATTTCACACAGACCTCAGCTACTAGGCCAGCTGCATGTGTATGGGGCTGTCTTGGTGACATCCAACAGCATCCAGGCTGCCTTGAAATCACAACACCACTGGTGCTTGAGACAACATGTGAAAGAATTCAGACATCACCTTGTGCCCACAGATCCCAGGTGGGTTCCCTGGTTGCACTCCAGAGGCACTCTGGAGGCACAGGGGGGTGAAACAAGATTTGACAGGGGGATAGAAGGGATTGGGATTGAGCTTCTGACACTGGAAGTACCATGCTCACTATGCAAAACAATTGAGAAGCAGAAATGGTCCTAAATCTCATTATGTTGCTGACAGGGAATGCAGCCATTTTTTACGTGCCCTTTGAATAAATAGAGGTTTTCACAGCAGCCTCCAGGAACCTTAATTTTTCACCCATCCTAATAACCATAAAACAGAGACAGGCAAGTAATAAAATGTCAAAAACTATGTGTTTTAAAATCTGAGAGAACTCTCAAATGTCACTGAAATGTGGAATGAAAAAAGGAGATGGGAGAACCTGTAGCTGAGCTGTCGCTTTATGGACCTATGCCTGTGGTGGAGGCTGGCATTCATCTTCCCATCTCCCTCTGTTTTGGCCAGGCTTTGTGGGACTGCTTGAAAAAAAAAAAAAAATTGGAACTTTTGCCTTTACCAAGCTTTTTTTTTTTTTTTTTTTTTTTATTTTATTTTATTTTATTTTATCTGTTCCATCCCAGGGGATGGGGAGATTCCTACAGGACCTCTCCAGGTCAGTGCTGATGAATAACTATATGCCATGTGAGTTAGCATTTTTGTAAGTCATATTTTCATTAGTTACTGTGGCAATTTGAGCAAATGCTGCAAGACAACAGGAGGTGCCAACCCAGAGGGATACTGGCTATAAATGACACTTTCTTATCTGGTACATCCTGGAATCAAAAGATCTCTCTGAGCCGTTCCCTTAGCCATGCACATGCTGCACTTGACATCCCCCACCTCCCTATGTGGGCTGCACACAGAGACACCTTGGTCAGCTCAAACTGGAGCCTTTCGCAAGACTTTGGGCACCTTGTCTCCCTGCAAGCCTGTCCCAGTAGCTCTCCAAACCTGAGACTGGTCCCAGGACCAACCTAGAGAGCATTTCTGCACAAGTGAGAGGACACAGCCTGTGGCCCCATCAGCGCAGGGTCCCTGGCCACCAGCAATGGCCCAAGCAAACACCTTGTGAGCTGATGAAATCCTCAGAGGGTCACAGCAGATTCCCACTGCTCCCAGCTTTTCAGGCTGTGGAAAGCTGTGGCTGAGGAGAAAGTTTTGGTCATGGAGGCCGGAGAAGAGGAGTTTTGGTGCTAAAGGGGTGGTTCCATTCCTGAGGGAAACGAGATGAAGCAAGGCTGCATTTCCTCTGCTGTATCAATCCCAGTTTAATCCAGTCTCCCAGGGAGCTCCTGATAGACACGGGAGCTGTGTGAGCATTTTGTCGTCCTGTTCTGCAGGCTTCCTCAGGGGCTTCATGTACTGCGAAGGCTGAGGGTGGCTGTTCTGACAGCCCTGATGCGTTGAGGTTTTTAATACAGTGTGTCAGATGACCGATGCACAGAACATACACGTTAACACAGAAGGTCCTGGACTTCTCCCCACCCCCTTCAACCATCAGAATCTTTTATATAAATTGCCATCACAGTGGTAACTGGAGCATAAATGGGAAATGGTTTTCTTGTGTGTTAAAAATTCTTCAGATTGCAGAAAAGAGTAAAAGAAGTATTCTGATGTCATACCCAACTAGGATAAAAAGTGGAGATCTGTCTTTTTTTCCTTTTTGTCTTCCTTTTTTTTCCCTTTTTTTCCTTTTTTTCTTCTCTTCCCCCCCCCCCCCGCCCCGCCAAAGTATGGTTATGGGCTGTCAGACATCCCATCTTCAGAGACTCTGGATGAATATGATATTTGACTTTCCTTTTTCTTCTATTGTCTGTTGGCTAGTCCAAGATTTTTATTTTTTTTTAATAAAACAAAACAAACAAACAAACAAACAAACAAACAAAAACAACAAAAAAACCCCAACACCTTTCTCATCTCAGAACCAGAAATGTCTGAAAACCAGAAAGGAAATTTTTCAAAATGCCAAGAGTTTTCTACAGAAAGATGTTTCCTGTTTTTTGAAACTCATCAAAACTAACTTTTTGTTTTGATGGTTTGTTTGATCTGGTCCCGTATCTCTCTGAAAAAATAGTTACTGGTGCTAGTGACACTTGTAGGGCACCGACACTGGGGCCATGTCTGGTGCAGAGCTGTGAGAGCCCTGGGCTCTGCCCCAGCCTCCTTGCAGTCCTGGCCTTGCAAGGACCAGCCAGGACCACGCTGCCTGAATGCCACCAAAGATATAAAGGGGCAGAGTTTGTTGCAATGACTTTAGTGGTGATGCTAAGGTGAACACAGAGTGAGGCAAAGTTATCCCTTAAAGAAATAAAACAATATAAACCTGTCAGGAGGACATATTGTTGTGTGTGCAGCCATCTGGTTTTACTGCTCAGGGAAGTCCTGTTCTATAAATACCCAATAAATGAGTTAAAGGCTAAATAAAACACCCCATATACTGCAGAGCGACTCAGGAATCCTAAATGAGTAAACACGCTCAAAGGGACAAATCTGCCTGGTGTCAATTTATGTTAATGTTATACATGATTGAATCTATTAGAGCAAATAACCAGTAATAAGGCCACAGATAAACTATGAAGTAATTGCATTAGAAGGTGAGGTGTTTAATAGGGCTCTGCCTTTCCTGTGCTTGCCACCACTGTGCTCCTTGGGATGGAGCCAGCACCCCATGGAAGATCTCCCTGTTGTCATCGGTACTTGTGGCTCAAGGCTTAGCACTGGAGCTGGAGGATGCTCAGTGCCTCCTGCTGCATTTTGTGGGTCTCCATGCACAACCACTAGCTCTGGGCAATTCCTGTTTCCCCCACATAGTGCGAGGGACACCAGCTGACCCTAGAGAAAGGTTGGTAGAGCACATCAAGGCAGGATGAGTTCTCCCCTATAGGACAGTGCAAAGTGCTCAGGAGACAAGCTGTGGCCAAAACGCAGTGGCAAGGACTGATCCCACAGCTGGATAGAGAGACCACACACCAACCTGTGCGTGGTCCTGGTGCTGCAATGGATGTCTGCAGCTGAGAGCAGAACTGGTGTTTTGGGAGGGCCCAGATGGGGAAGGCACTGATGAGTCTGGATGAGCTTCTGAAGATATACACTTGCTCCACTCTTCTCATCCAAATGGCTTGGTGTGTCTTTGCTTTATCACAGTGTCCTCTAAGCAGGGCAGACATCCTGGGAGACTGCAGGAGACTGTCTAGTGCTGGGATACAACCAGCTTCCCCCCAGACATCAGTGTCTGCAGGGTCAGGGTGTCCCAGAGCCACCAGTGGGCTTTCCCCAAAATCATCCCCCGCAGATGGAGCACCACCTGTCCCATTTCACGTGTGTGAAACTGAGGCCAGTGACTGGTGACTGCAGCACCACCACCCACCTTCATTCACAGCCTTGCTCCCTGCTCCAGCTTCATCCTTCGCTGCGTTTCCCTTGCAGCACCCAAGGTCCCACCAGCCCGAGGGCTCAGGGCTTCAGACTGCCTTCAAATGCCACCTAGGAAGTGAAAGGAGCTTAGCAACAACAGATAAATGAATGCAGGTCTTGATCAGAGTCTGAATCCTGTTATACAGAAGAGATTTCGTAGGTGACATTCCTGTGACACTGTTTTTCTCGTGAGCCCAGACAGATGGGGCACTACATGAATGGTACTTGCTCAGTCCAGAGATGTTTCCATGTCACTTTTCAACTTAGCAATGCACATAAACATATTTTACATGTAAACTGGGCAATTAAGAAGGCAAATGTTTTAAAATACGAGGATTTATTGGCATAAAATTTGCCATCTATCAACACTGCATAAACAGTGTTACATAAAAAGCCATCTGGAAACAGGTTGTTTATCATATTTATTCAGTTACAACTTGCTGGTTTAGAGTCTGTGCTGAGCTCATTAACTGTCAAGACAGTTTGACGTTGCCGATGAGAGGTGGATGTATTTGAAATTCTGCACAAAGCACGAATATTAACTTGGGCTTTTAGGCAGCTGTGCTATTTCAGACAGCTTGGACATGCTCTGTGCTGGAAATCCTCTGCGAGAAGGAAGCAGGCTCTGAAGCTGCTGTTTGCTTTGGACTGTCTGGGTCTGGCTGGAAACCTTGGGGTCAGGTCTTGAAATGTATTTGGCCCAACTTGATTTGAAGGATCTGGGTGTGGGGCTGATGGTGGTAGCAGGCTAATCCATGTGTTGTTGTTGTTTTCATGCAGCATTGGAAAAAGAAGCACTTGTTGCATCCCCAGAAGAGGTGCTGAAGTTGTCCTCCCAGGCTGTGAGCTCCACAGGAGAAACCAGGGGCTGCAAACAACTCCTCTGCCTGATGCACAGGCAGCAATTCAGGAGTCACAGCGTCAAGCCAACAGCCACTGGCTTTTCCTGACATTTGCTGTCTCCCTTGGTTTCAGTAGTTAGATACCCTGTTTTTAAATGTCAGATCTCACGAGGTGATGCTATTGTATTTAGCACTGTGCCCTTCTACTGATTCCAAAACACTTTGCAGAATTACTATAAATAATCCAGTAACAATTGTGAAATAAGCAGTTGCAGCAGAAGAGGAGAGGAAGAGAATGTATCTCAGCGTTGCTTGGAAATGAGGGGAGAGCTTCAGAAATGCTGTCCTATGGAGCAGAGCTGCTGGGGAGATGTCTGTCCATCCCAGATTGTGGGGTAAGGTGGGACAAGGGAAGGTCAGCTACTGAAGGGACGGGGCATAATGGCATCCCAGGCAAGTCTGCAGCAGGACTGAGACGAGAAGATGGCAATGGGAGGGAAGGGTGGTTCAGCCACAAGCCAGTACTGTGATGATGCTACGTGCTTGTGTCCTCAGCCAAGACCTTCAATCTGCGCCCAGATTTTATTCCAGACTTCCCCTGCAATAGGGCAATAGTGAAATCTTCTGCCAGCCCTTTGTTTGACTCAGCTGCTGGTTTCATGCTCCAGCCTAGACCTAGTCAAGCTCCATGCCAGGCAGCTGCCTGGTCTTAGTCTACAGTGACTGGGTCAAACAGCTGAGTTTGTTCCTAACTCAGACATCAATTCTATGAGGCAGTAGAAGTCACAAAGAAAAAATCTCCATCCTGCATTTTGTTTGTGTGCTCCTCTGGCACTGGGGTTCCCCTTACTTTGTAGAGCAGAGAAACAGCAACTTGAAATTCAGCACTTTCAGGAAGGTGTCAGGAACATGGAAGGACGTGATCTTTCAGCTACCAAAGGTGTAGCATTTTGAGCTGGGGATGTGCATTTGTAACCTTCATGCTTCTACCACGTGAGAGATGCTGGGACCTGCAGCTGCACCTCCCAGTACAGATGTCCTCCACTCTCCTATGTCAAGTAAGGCTTCTACCTCTGCAAAGTGACTCCATACAAAAAGTAAGAGAATTGTGATGGGTCCCTATTTCCCAGTTATACATCTCAGGAAGAGCTTCAGTATGTTATTGAGTTGTTCTGATTCACACCTCTTTACAGAGACAGAATAGCTTCTGTCAGTTCAACAGCAGCATGCTCCAACCTGAGGACTGCTTAACAGCAGGTCAGGATTTGGGGGAAATATATCACTGATGTATTTTGTTGTACATTATTTGGAGGGCATTGAAGCTGGAGATTAACATATGAGTTTGCAGATATCTCAAAAGAGACACTATTTACATATATCACCTTCATGAAAGAACTGTTTATCTTTTCTTCAATAGGACAAATTACACCAGAGTACCTCATGATCTTACACAATTGAACACTCTACAGAGAGGAAGGATGAGTGCTGGAACTGACCACACATTCCTGCCAGGCAAAGAAAACCAAGGAAATCAGCTGCTGGCTGCTCTGGCAGCTGCACACCAGTATGGGCAGGGAGCAGGCCACTCAGCAGCAGCCTTCAGTATCAGGCTGCGGTCATGCACACTAATTAGCAGCAACATCCTTGCTCAGTTCATTCAAGCTCTACAGCAGTAAGTCCCAGGACAGATCCCAGGTAAAGGAAATGGCTTTATCTATTAAGCTGCTCCTGTTGTTATTAATCATGTAACAACTCTATTGAGGAACTTTATGCCTGTCACCACATCACATAGCATGTCAATGGCTGGGTATGAATACAAATCTGTTTCTGTGGCACAGCCCAGCCCCTGAAATAATGGGAGATAGGGAGCTCTGCTGTACAAATGAGTGCTCGTGGTGCCACGGGCAGAAGGCCACTGGGGCACCGACAGACCACAAATATCAACTACTGCCTCCTTGCAGGCAGCTCTGAGAAGGGCTGTGTAAGTGGTTTTTGCTTGGCCAGTTTCCCAGTTCCCTGAAGAATTTAGGAATTTTGCTGTGTTTTTAGATGCTTGGCTTAAACCACTCTGGCAGTCTCAGGGTGGTGAGCTGTAAAACACATGGGGTGCAGCTGCCAAGTGAGAGAGGCTGGGGAGAGGCTGCAGGGCTTTGGCTGTGTCTGTAGGTGCCTCTTGGCTGCTGCAGAGCTTAAACTTTTCTCGTTTAGGAGGAGAAGAAAACTTCTAACTACATAGTGTTAGAAGCAATTAAGTAATCCCTTACTGAGAGCGCCTGAGCCATGAATGCCCGAGCAGTGCTGTTGTTACCACACAGAGGACGTAAGACTTGCCATTCAAAGGACATAAAGAAACCAAAGTGCTGTCAGTGAGGACTCCCTTAAATGCCCTCACTGCGTGAAAAATCATGAGTATCCTTAACTCTGCTGCGGAGCAGAAGCACTGTGAGGAGTGACTGAATGTCAGGCCAGCAAGAGAGCAGGGCTAAAATGTAGATTTTTTAGTGCCCACATCACCTTTCCTGGAAGTATGGGATTCCCCTGTGCACAGGCAGAATGACACAGTAGATGGATTGTGAACTGATTCAGTGCCTGGACATCAAGCACTGAGTAGCTGACATTGTGAGCCTTCCCTTTGAATACTTTTGGCCTGTGTTTCTAGCAGAGCAGCCCCCCCGCCCCCCCCCCCCCCCCCCCCCCCCCCATTCCCCACTTCTCATCTCCCCAGGCTGCTTTTGTTTCATGCTTATGTATGTTCAACAACACAGAAAACAGCCCATGGCATTTGTACAGAGACAACAAAGGGCTCTGCAGGTGGTTTCTGTTATACCCACATACATCCCTTAGACTTGGGTCAGCCAACAAACCCTTGTTCCCCTGGGGTGCTGCGATGTGGAGAAGCTGTGTGCTTCTCTAACGTGAAACCACCAAATCTGCTTTCTCCCACTGAGCTCCTATTAGTAATAAGGGGTGAGGAGGCAGAAGCACATGTATTAATGCAGCAGGCTGGCAGACACAGATGCTGATAGAAATGGAATAGAAGAAATCATCAAGGGAGCAGAATAATAACTTAGCCAGGAGATATTAATAAAAGCTTGATAGCATTCACATAGGTCTATATAATGTACTTGTCACTGGCCTCCTTCCTCCCTGGGCAGTGGTAGTAGGGAACAAATGGCATGCTGACTTCTGAAGAGTGTGCTGCTATCCAAACCATGGGGGCTGGCTGCTGAGGAAGTAATATCTCCCCGCTTCCTTCAGCACAGACGTCTGGCCACCACAAGCCGGTGATAGGGAAAGCAGCATGCGGAGGTGATAACAGGACCTCAGCCCAGACAGGTTAATACCACCATGAATTTTTGCCCAGAACTTGGTGCAATCATCAGCCAGCACAGAGACACAGAACACCTACGAACTTTTGGGTCTGCTGTCCTTGGGCACCACTGTTCAGGTTCCCACATGGGCAGAAGCTCTGGAAGCCACCTGAGGCTGTGCCTCTGCTATACCCAGAGCTATAGGCATGGGGGATCTCAAGAAAGAGCAGGTTCTAATATGAGGTGTTTTCAGTGCTTCGGCTAGGTAAGCACCCCTACACCCAGGTCCTTGCCCAGAGCAGTGCCCGGAGCAGCCCCCAGCCAAACTCCCCAGCGTTTGGCAGGTGCAGGTCTGGCAGCACTGTGGGATGTGGCAAGAGGGACAGGATGGTTCTGTGTGCAGACAGGGGGAGCACACACCACAGCACTTCAACAAGTCAGGGCGAATTTATAATTCAACACCTGAATTAATAACATACATCACATTTAAAGTCCTTAATACGTGTGGCTAGGCATATTAGCAGGCTAATATGAAATTAGTGCCATAGCAGCAGGCACGAGTCATTCAGAGGCTTCTCCTTCCCTGCAGCTAGCAGCAGAGCAATATGTTTTCGGTTGGCTTTGACTGGGAATAGGCAACACCAGCAGGTCTGTTCCCAGCCTGTGCCCAGCACAAAGCAACTGAGTCCTACAGAGCTGAACAGGAATATGAGTGCTTGTAGTCTAGAAAGCTCCATGTTTTTCAGGTGTTGGACAAAGCCCTGGAAAACCCAGACCTCTCAACAGCACATCTCCAGGAGGTAATTCCCATATTTCAGCCAGAAACTCAGCAATAGAGAGAGTCCATGCATTTTTCTGGGATCATCAGAACCATTGTCTGATGAGAAGGCAAGAAGCAAAGCCCAGTCCTGATGGAAGCAGGGAGGGAAATGGCTGTGTTGGGCAGTCTGGTGAACAGCCATCCCCAGGCTGAGATACTGAAAGTCAGAGTTAGCAGGTCATCTCTTTGTGCAGAGCTAAAAGACACTGAAGCAATGTGGAATGAGAAAGGATAGCTGGCTTGTTTCTATATCTGCTGCCATGCTGGAGGAAAAGAGGCCAATGCTGGAGCTGGGCAGGTTCTGGTGACCCTGGGGCACAAGATATGGGCACCCTGCCTGGAAGGCACCTGGGAACAAAGGCACAAAGGGTAGAAGTCGTAGTAAAAGTGAAGAAGTCATAGCAAAGATACAGGACTCCAGACCATCTTTCCTAGTACCCATTCAAATGGTTCTTCACTGTTTGAATGCATGAAAAGCACAAAAAACAGAGCTGTCTAAGCTTACTGTTCTACTCTGAACATCTCCTCTTTACAAGTGCTTCACCACATACTTTAATTCCTGCTAAGTATTCCAATGGTCCCACAGATGTATTCAGCTCCTACAGGTCTTTACAAAATGCTGCCTTTGACTACCTGCAGCAGGAATTCAGCATTTAGGTTGCATGACTTGCCACAGAAACAGCTGTCTTCACCGCAGAACTAGACAAAGTACACAGATTTAGCACTTTAAAAATATTAAAATCACTATGCAGTATTATCCATGTCAAATGGCAATGCTACCACTAGGCAGCAAGAGAGAACAGGGTCACTGTTAGCCTGGCCTGTGTACAGGTAAAATAAGCCAGCATATAACTGTGGTGCATCACAGCCCTGCCCTGATGAAGCTTAGTGTCCTGGTGTCCTGGGGGACCTCAGGTCATCTGGTCTGACAGCAACACAGGCTGCCCTGATTTCCAATATGAACTGAGCTGTACCCATCAAAAATACATTGACCTGTTATTTGTTATTTTTCATTTTACCTGATGGACGATCCTTCATTAATTGCTTTATTTAGGATTTAGGTTGTCCTAAATCCTGTTTTTTTTTTTTTTTTTTTTTTTTTTTTTTTTTTTTTTTTTTTTTTTTAAGAAAGAAAAGTGTAGTCTAAATACATTTATCCTCTGCTTTTGCTTAAGGGCAAGTACAGGTCATACCTTCTTGTCTTCTCACTTTCTTGTTTCCTTCCCAGACACTGCTGAAAATATTTCCTTCTTGAATAACTTCCTAGAATAAGCCACTGTCCCTGCCTCACTCTGAGTGAAAAGACCATCTGATCTGGTGCTGCCTGAAGTCAGTAGCAATCTGCCATCCCTTCTGCAAGGAGAGCAGTGCACCAGGAGAGCTGAAATGTAAACAAATACTGCAAAGTTTTTGGAAGAAGAAGGAAATTTCTAGGGGACAGAATGAGCAAAACGATCGTCAGCCTCTAAAAAACAGGTTGCTACTTGTCAACTCTCTGCTGAGAAGGAGCACAGAATTAGGGAGCTGCAGGCACTGGATTTGAAGTCTGAACAAGAGCAGACTAGAGATACTGGAATAATAAAGAGGCATCCTGAATGATCAACAAGACCTGAAAATCACAAGGAGCTGGAGGAAAAGGAGAGATTAAAAAAAAAAAAATGATAGAGAAGAGCAGCTGGCTGATAATCTGCTTCCCTGTGACTGTGCTATAACAGAGTGGAGTTCAGAAGAGTACTTTAAGAAAGTATTGAGATTTATGAACACAGGGAGTGTTCTTCCCAAACAACAAAAAAACCCTGACCTTGTCTTGATGCTCCTGATACTGATACCTGGACTAAAAGTAGTTGGTGTAGGAAGAATATCCCTGGGCTGTATCTTTTGCCAGAATACTTCAACTGATTATCAGGATACTCAGCAGTATCACACTGCACCTGTGCCAATGTCAGGGTGAAACAACAATTACATTGATTTCAATTATCCTTTGCAGGGGTGAGGCATAATGCTCAGATCTGTCTCTCACTTGCAGTGCTCAGATTAGGTTCACACAGTGAAATTTTAGCATAAAAGTATTGCAGTAAAGGTACTGAGGAAGAAAATCTTTATTTCTCCTGGTGCTTGAATAAATTTTATTCTTGGGCAAGATCCTGGTAGGCAGAAAAGACTACAGATCAGCCTCATGGGCTCACCTCACAGCTGGAGAAACGAAGTTTCATTCCCCACACTGGCACATTGAGATGTAGTTGGGAGGCTCTTGAAGGAGACATCAAAGCATCACTGTCAAAAATTGTGAGATGAATTTGTGAAAGAGAAACCCAGCCTCCTTGAGGAGGTCCCTGAGGCAAAAATCACTTGAGGCTGGAGGTAGATGTGCTGAGGAATATCTTGACCTACGTGTTTTCTTCTTCCAATACTTTGTGCAGGTAAGCCACTGATGCTCTGTGTGAGGCTGTGTCCAAGCTACGTGGGGTTTTGATCCACCCGTCCTGGACACCCACGGCTTCCCTTAGGCCACCATAGACTCACGACATGCCTCAGATGGCATGCCCCAGTGTGGCTGGTGGTGAAGGAATGCAATCTAATGTGTCGGTGAGAGGAGCCCACTGTGCTGTTGGACAACAAAAGGCATGATGCATCACTGTCCCAGGCTTGCTAAGTGCACTACGCCTCTGCCCCTGGCCAGGATGGCCCAGTCTCTGTCCCACTGAATGTGCACAGGCCTCTTGCCTTCACCTCCATGGGACCCAGGGTTTCTACGCCACCACTTCTTGCAATCCACTGTGTCCCTCGGCTTCAGAACAAAACTAGCCAATAAGGATTTTTTATTTTTTTGTGGCTGCGTCATCATGTCTCAGCTTTGGGAAGCACAACCAGGCCCATTATCCAATGAGAGACCAAGGCTTTCAGCCCTGTTCTCCGGAGCCATCCAGCAGCACCGGGGTCAGTGCTTTCCCTTAGGCAGAGCAGGGATGTCCTCAGGCCTGTGCTGAGCAGCTGAGCAGAGGAACTGGAGGTGTATATGGAGAGGGGAAAGAGAGTAAAAACTACATAAATCCAGCAAAAAGCCATACTTACTCCATCTGGATCTCTGCCCCAGCTCAGAGCACCCTGACAGGCATGGCTGGAGCAGTATGACTCGAAACGACCTCCTTCCACCTGCAGAAAAAGATGGACTCTGCACAGGAGTTTGAGGGCAGAGAAGGCCTGGAGCCAACCCACCCTCAGAGCTACAGATGTACAAACACCCAGGGCTGGGTTTATGCCTTCCTGTCCTCTCAGCTGCCTGCAAAACAACGTGCTCTCAGCTGCATAGCCACTGCTGCTCTACCACTCCCAGCCCACGGCATTTGTCAGGTCTCAGCTGCCAAATTACTCAGGTCTGTGTAGTCCACGCAGGTAAACAGCTTGTGACAGGCGAGGAGTGAGGTGCTGATGCGGGTAGAGCACTCCCCAGGCTAATTCAGCTTTCCTTTCTGTCAGCATATTTGTTTTGGAAAGAGCCAAGCCGTGCCTTGTGGGTCAGGGCACCCCTCATGCATCAGGACCAGGCTGGGGTGAGGAAGCCCTTCTCTCTGCTGCTGGGCCAGGGCTGGAACCGACCCAGGCTGTCTCAGGTTCTCTCTCTCTCTCTCTCTCTTTTTTTTTTTTTTTTTTTCTTCCCTCTTTCTATTTGTTTATTTATTTATTTATTTGTTTATTTATTTATTTATTTTGTGGGGGTGGATGGGGAGGAAATCCAATATGTTTTCCCCTTGTGACACAGAGTCCCGGTACGTTCTCTGTGAGCAGCACCACTACCTGAATCTGCTTGAGATCATAGAATCACAGAATCACAGAATCATTCAGGTTGGAAAAGACTAAGATCATCTAATCCATCCCTTAACAAGAACTAAGATCATCTAGTCCAACCCTTAACAATCTTTAACTTACTGACAAGTCCACCACCAAACCATGCTACTAAGATCTACATCTACATATTTCTTGAAGACCTCCAGTGATGGTGACTCAACCACTTCCCTGGGCAGCCCATTTCAATGCCACACAGCCCTTGAAGTAAAGAAATTTCTCCTAATATTCGTCATAAGATGCAGTTGGCAGAACTTTCCCCAACTGTTTCCTTTATAAGCATACTTGTAAATCTAGAGTTAATTATATTCACTGAAGCTACATAATTAGAAAAATAGTGAGTATGTCTACCTTCCTTTGCCTTATCACAGAATCTCAGAACTGTAGGAGTTGGAAGGGACCTCAAGAGATCATTGGGTACAATCCCTCTGCCAAAGCAGGTTCCCTAGAGCTGGTTGACCAGGTAGGCGTCCAGACAGGCCTTGAATACCTCCAGAGAAGGAGACTCCACAACCACCCTGGGCAGCCTGTTCAGGATGGATGGTATATCCATCCTTATCATCGTCCATGGTATCCCAATTCACCTCCACACCAGGGCAGAGCCCCTGGTCAGAGCAGAGTCTGGACCCACTGCAGCCTGAACCTGCTCCAGCTTCTTCTGATCACAGAACAGCTATAAAAGTCTTAGACTGGCTTCCTGGGCTCCCCAGTCACTCAGGGACACAGTGCCAGCATCTCCATGTGCAGGAGACCATTATGGTCTTGGTGATAGTGAGAAGTGTTCATTGTCTCTTCAAGCTCTTCTCTATCCTACCTGAGGTCTTTCTACTCAACCCCAATGTGCTTGCTGTATACCTCTCTCCAAGACACATTGGTTTCCTGGCAATAACTTCAGAGTGAATGAGACTTGAGATTTATAAAGCATCAACTTTAACATCCTCAGTGAAAACCTAATTTACTGAACAAAAAGAGGTTTAAGGCATGAGAAACATCAGGCAGGGTGTTCCCAACCTGCTTTCTCCCCTCTGCACCGCAGCAATGCTCAGCACTGCCTGCACAGAAACTCCTGCTGGCATCCAGGTGTGGGATCACTCAGACGAGTCTGCCTTTCCAGATGACCCCAAGCACTTCTCATCATCGCTGCATGTGGTGGGATCTCTCTGAGCAGGGGTGCTCATGTGCAAAAGCTCATTAACCTCCTGCATGCTGCTTCCAAAGAGGCTGTCAAAAAGACTGCAAACAGCTACTTAGCAGTATTTTCCCATTTGCTATTTAGCCCACCTGTTCTCTCTGGAGGTGAAGGCAGGCATCTGAGCAGTCTGATGCAGTTATCTAAGGGGAGAAAGAAGGTGGTTACCTGCCAGGGTGGGTCTGATAGGGACGTTGCAACGGAATGCAAAGTTCTCCCTGCTAACACCTCTTAGGGACTGAAACCAGCTGCATCTTCCAGGGGAGCGTTGGTCTCCAAGCAGGGTGGTGGCTCCTGTGGCAGAGCCAGTCCTGGGTGCTTGGGCAGTGTGTGTTGGGTGCCCCAGCAAGGAGAAGGTGCGGAAAACCAGGGAGAGTTAAAATAGCAGCACCAGCAATCCTGTCTGTTAGTGTTGAGTTTCCTGTCTCTGAAGCTTTGGGGTGCCTCAGGTCATTGTTTTCAAGCTTTCTTTTCCAGTCTGGAATCTCATTTACAAAGCAGTAGCTGGAGTTCAAAGTGATGCCTGGGAGCTAGGGGTGCTGGAGTATTATGAAATAAAAAATAATAAATCAGGAATCAGAGGACTAGTGAGGAAGTCAGCAACTTGTTACAAACTTAGACTAAATTCAGGCCATGGAGCCCGAGGTATAAACATCTGCATCTGATTGCTGCATCTTCATTTTACTTTTTGATCTTACCTTCTTTATTTGAAGCAAGATAAGAGGAATTGTGCTGTACTGAAATGAGAAAGGTACAGACTAAGAGAGGACTGCTGCCACAGATGTTGTTGAAGCCAGAAATCCATGGGTGCAATGGAGAAGGGCTGCTGCTCTTGCTTGGGAAGGCAAGGGGAAAATTCTTTACCTGTGAAGCCAAGAATTCATTGTTGGTCCAATTTACAGTTTGAACAGTGCAACCAGAATATGACAAAATGTGATTATTATTAGTCCAATTACAGTGCTACTAAGGCTCACAGTCTAAATTGTCTACTTAAACCAAATTTCATTAACTTCATTAACATTTGCTTGCATTTGTTTTCATGCATTTTCTGGGCATTCTTTATACATTATCTTCTTTCCATTTGTTTCCAATTACTCATTTTTTCTGTTCACTTTGGTTTTTCTAAAGCTTGTTTTGCTCTCCTGAAGTGACCACTGACCAGCCATCATAGTGTGTGTTTACAGTCTGGGACAGCTGATCCTATCCTATTTCTGCACTCTCGCACCCCACACATTTTATAGTCAGAATGCTCAGTCTGCATAACTACCTGTTCTTCATAGACTACAGCAAAACTAAAAGAAATTTAGGCAATTTTTAATCAATTGCTGTTGCAGATAAAACAAACAATTATCAGCTCAAACCAAAATAATGAGATATTGCTTTGCCAGGTCAATACCAAGACTATGGCCTCCAGCAATAATAATCATTGGGAGTACAAAGGGAGAGTTTCTCCAGAAGACTACGTCCATTCCATGGGTCGAGGCTGCTGCCTTTATGTGTGCTGAGTGAAGTCTGGGAGTCTGGGTGAATCACGGGTGCTTTTACAACAATTGTCATTTAATCACAAATCATCAGCCACAACCCTAAGTAGATCCTGAAAACAGGAAGCTAAAAGACATGATTCAAAATCAGGATCTGGTCTTAGATTCTTTCTTTTTGAATATTTTTTGTAAAGAAAGGAAGGAAAAATAAATCCACATTGCTTTATTTTCCAACCCTGGCAGACTGTGTTCAGCCCAAGGAGAGAGTTATCTAATTTATCCCCAGATTCAAACACACCATTTTTTACAGTAGATCATTTTCAAGAAAGTGATGACTGAATTGGGTGAAAAGGGGCTGCTGTAATCAGCACAGATTCTCACCCAATACTTTGTCACTACTTTTATTCTGTTATCACATGGAGACAGTTCATTCTGATCATAGTTTTTTGCAAAGAAGGGACGAAGGGTCTATCAGGGAGGAAAAAAAAAAAGACAGCTGTGAATCAGAACTGAAATATTGCTGTGGAATAAAAAGTCACTTCTTTTTCCCTCCCATCCTTGCATTTTGGCTTTTCAGCTCTGTGCATCTCTCCCACATCACCAGGAGTATTGGCACAAACTCCACTGGTACCAGGATGCCCATCTTTGCTTCCAAGACTGTAAGTCATTTTGCCAAAACCTTCCCCCAGAGGGGTACAGGCTGTTCGTGATAGCTGCTCTGCTTGTATTTATGACTCCAGCCGTGGAGCCAGCAGAAGGAAATGAGAATGTTCCTCCCTTGCTGCAGTGCCTGGTGCTTGGTTAGCTTCAGTGCCTAATAAAACCAACTGCAGTTAACACTGAGGACCTTGCATGGAGGTCAACAGAGAGCACTGAGACAGCCCCTTCCAGTGGCCATGTCCTGGGGCTGACACCTGTCCTGGACAAGCATGGTGTTGCGATGGGGCTGGACAGACTGGGCAGGAGGGAGTCGCAGGTGGCTGTATAAGACATCTCATAGTTATCAGTGTAAGTGAAAATAGAGATAAAGCTGAGTAAGTACTGAAGAACAACCACGAAATCTCCTTAGACAAAGCCCTTGGTCTGATTTCTTGTGATCAGCTTAGCTACTATTTGCAAGTGTTCAGCCAGCCATCAGTTACCTGTCAAAGCATTCACAAATCCCTTGATGCTTATCACAAGTGGATTGGCACCTGAGGACTCATGCAGCGAACAGCTATTTTTAGCTGCCAGGCATTGTTCTCGAGATTATGAAGTGTCACTCACTGAGTGGGGAGCAAGGAGGATTTGACATGACGTCAAGCAGCAGCCAGGTGCCAAAGAGCAGAAGCATACTGTGAGAAGCTCTCTGCCACCCTGCAGGATGGGCATGGCTCATCCAGGTTCCTTGACAATGACAAATAATATGTTCAAAGTAAAACAGGAGGCTGCTCACTGATATTGTGATCAACTTGGTTGACTGTGACTAGTCTAAATATAGAAGGAGATGCTAGAAAAAAATAGTTGTGGATGATCTTTGAACTAAAGTCATGAATGGATCTCTGGATTATCTCTAGCTCATTTATTTCTAGATTTGGGTTTTCTAAATTTCACTCTGTTTAAGGATTTTAACCAAATAAGACAGTCCTAGGTATCCCTAGCAATGAATTGTTCCCAGATACTCATGTTTTATTGCAGTAGCACCTCACAGTAACCTTTCAACTGTCTTCAAATCTCCAACAAAGACACCTTTTCTCAGATTTACATGATAATCACAGAATCACAGAGTCACAGAAAAGTCTAGGTTGGAAGAGACCTACAAGATCACTGAGTCCAACCTCTGACCTAACACTAACAAATCATCCCCTAAACCATGTCCCTAAGCTCTACAACTAAACGTCTTTTAAAGACCTCCAGGGATGGTGACTCAACCACTTCCCTGGGCAGCCTATTCCAGGGCCTAACAACCCTTTCAGTAAAGAAGTTCTTCCTAATATCCAACCTAAACCTCCCCTGGCGCAACTTTAGCCCATTCCCCCTCGTCCTGTCACCAGGCACGTGGGAGAACAGACCAACTGCCACCTTGCTACAGCCTCCTTTCAGGTACCTGTAGAGTGCGATAAGGTCGCCCCTGAGCCTCTTCTTCTCCAGGCTAAATAGTCCCAGCTCCCTCAGCCGCTCCTCGTAAGACTTGTTCTCCAGACCCTTCACCAGCTTCGTAGCCCTTCTCTGGACTCGCTCAAGCAACTCCACGTCCTTTTTGTAGTGAGGGGCCCAAAACTGAACACAGTACTTGAGGTGCGGCCTCACCAGAGCCGAGTACAGGGGGACAGTCACATCCCTGGACCTGCTGGCCATGCTGTTTCTTATGCAAGCCAGGACGCTGTTGGCCTTCTTGGCCGCCTGAGCACACTGCTGGCTCATATTCAGCCAACTGTCAACCAATACTCCCAGGTCCTTCTCTGACAGGCAGCTTTCTATCCACACATCTCCCAGCCTGTAGCTCTGTTTGGGGTTGTTGTGCCCCAGGTGCAGGACCCGGCACTTGGCCTTGTTGAACTTCATACTGTTGGCCTTGGCCCATTGCTCCAGCCTATCCAGATCATCTTGCAGAGCCTTCCTACCCTCGAGCAGGTTGACACAGGCACCTAACTTGGTGTCATCTGCAAACTTACTGAGGGTGCACTCGATCCCCTCATCCAGATCATCGATGAAGATGTTAAAGAGGACTGGTCCCAGTACCGAGCCCTGGGGGACTCCACTAGTGACTGGCCTCCAACTGGATTTGACTCCATTCACCACAACTCTCTGGGCCCGGCCATCCAGCCAGTTCTTAACCTGCTATGTGGCCTGATTATAACTAGCAAAATGTGTGAGGTGTGGTCTCCAGAATGTTTTCGTTGTTTGATGGATGCGAACAAGTCACAGAGGGTCAGAAACCCTAATGTCTATGTTAGGCTGAGCTGGCCTTCCTGAAGAGTGAAGGATCGTTTACCTGCCTAGAAATGCAGTGTATATGGGGTTGTGTTTGTGTTTGAGTAGGGTAGGCATATAAAAATAAGTGCCAGAGAGAACAAAACACTTAAACTGATTTAGAGCAGGAAAAACACAAGATGGCACAAGTAGCATTTCAAGGATGCTCGGTGAAATTGAGAAACGAGTAATTCATGCACTGCCTTAAAGCCACAACCCCTAACTGGAGAATACTAAACAGTACAATTGCACTATAAATTGCTGCACTTGCCCATGAAAGGTCCCCATGCAGTAGCTCATCTGGGTGTCAGTCAGCCATAGGAAGCATCCTAAACCTGTCTGCACAGATTGTGTTATTTTACAGACCTCCAGAAGCCTCAAATGCCATGTGCTATCAGAAGACACTGCCATGGGTGTCTTCAGGACCTGAGTCTGCTTTGCAGTTCACTGGGGACCTGTACTCACATCTTATGATCAACGGAGGAACCTCCTAAATATATGGACATAGGACTCCTACCAAGAACCATAATGTGCTCTGGACCGTGGCTGCTGGTGATGTTTTCTTTGTAAAGTTGCCACTGGATGGTATAGGATGGTAATACAGCAAAGCTGGGATTGCAGTAAATATTGCCTCATTGTGTTAAGTCACCTGCTGCCAACAGCTGAGCATGTTGGATCCCTACCAAAGTCTACAGAAGCTCAGAAGACTTGGTATTGCTCAAAATCCAAAGCTTTGTTTACCCCAGGAGCTGCAGCCATGAGCAATCTGATGCCATACCCATCCATGCCCCCACCGGAGTCTGCCTTGGTGCCTGCTGTGTTTTGGGAACCCTGGCTTAAAGCTTTCTCTCAAGGCTGTCTCAAATGAGCAGCCACAGAGTCACAGTCAAGCCCTGGATCCAATACCCTGGTGCTGTCAGGCAGTCTGGGTCTAGAGGAATAATTTGCAGCTCTGACTTATCTTTAGATCTTGTAGTCTTGGGAAGAATCCTAGGAAAGTCTTTGTAGAGAACAGGCTTCCTGAGTCATGCTGACATAGAAGTGGGCACATAAGCCCACCAAGAGCAGGTCTCCTAGTACCCTGGTTGGTGCACTGCTGCAGGCCATCTCTTTTGTTAGTATTATACCTTCATGTGAATTTAATGAGTTTGCCATTTTTAAGAGTTGTTATTGAGCTCTACATTTTCAATAGTGTCAACCTGTCTGAGGTGATGAATGGGGGTATATCAGGCAGTTTTCCATTCCTTCAGGTAAGCAAGTGGCTTGTGATGCCATGGATCTCCTGGTCCCATGTGCCATGTGCTCACAGGCTACCATGTTCCCCCAACATGCTCTCAGCAGCTGCACCAAAGTTCACTTCCATGCTCAGCCCAGGTGTAGAAAAGGTGGCAAATGCATTTCTGCCCAGCCAGCCCCACTGTGGAAGAGCCCTATCAGATGCACACTGTCCTTTGATGCCAAAGTGCTGTGTATTACCTCAGATGCTGAACTGAACATACACCACTGACTTAATTGCAGGATCCTTCTGACTTACACAAACACTTATGGCAGTACCCAGGATTACAGATTCCTGGGCATACTCCTTTGTAATTAGCTTGTCTTCTAGCTATGCACAGCTTTTGTGGCCCCGTTTTCTCCCAGCATTGCTCTGAAGGTTCCCTAATTGCCTTTTCGGAGCAGTGTGCAGTGTGCTTGGTGCCAGCGGAGCAGCGCTGAAGCAGCCCTTTTCTTTTTGAAGCAGCTTTTTTTTTGAAAGCTCAAGCTCAGCAATGCCTAGGTGTGTGGGGTACTAATTAGGTTGATAGCCCAATCATGGAGATGCTGAATAATTATCAGTTTCTTCAGCAAGGGCCACCGTGCATTTCCAGTTTCTGTCAGCTCCCAGCCTCTCTCCTGACAAATCCTCCCCAAAAGGGCAGCCCTCAACCCCCCAGCTCTGCATTGGTGATTATCAGGGGGCCAGCACTCACAGGGAGATGTGAAAATGTCAGCACAGATGGAGATTAAGCCATCTTCACCTAACGTCAAAACTGCCATCTGCTTCTCTCCTGCACAGCTTTAATCAGATTTTATTGGAAAAAAAAAATGTAAGCAGGAGGGACGGGGAGGATCTGAGTGCTCTGGCACTCCTGGCTTTTCCGTGTGTATCTGGAGAGGCCTAGGAAGCTGAAAAAAGGTTTGTCTCGACATTTTGCTTGGAAAGGTTTGGTTTGGCTTCCAGCACTACAGCTGTCTCTTGAAAGGCAGGTCTTGCCAGGAGCAAGCACTGAGGGCAGCCCTCATGCTGTATCGGTGGAGACAAGAGGGAGCTATTGCTGAAGTGGACCTTGTCCTTCTGTGACATGGTTTGTTTATTTAATCAATAACCAGCAAAGTAAAGCTCTTAGCTGATGAGATTTTAGTGGGAGCTTGCTTGGTTCCCCAGGCTGATTCTACCCTTATGCTCACAAGAGCAATATGCTTTGGAAAAGAAGTGGGTAGCAAAAGAATGCTAATGGTAGAGATGGATGGTTTGATCCACA
>CM021784.1:5148201-5172358 GCA_011076525.1 Nettapus auritus
CATTCCTTTTTTTTTTTTTTTTTCCAGTTTGTTTTCCACTCATTTGAAGTTGTTTTTTCTACTCATTTTGCCCATTCATCTGTCACTAGTCTTTCCTGGAAATGGAGGACACATCCCTTTTGTTACACCATGGCTGGTAGTTCTTTCAGGAACCCAACCGGTTTCGGCCCCATGCATTTGGCACCGTACCAAGACTGGAAGGAAATGGTTTGGTGCTTGCTGAAGTTGGAGACTATAGCATGTGACTTGAAGTTTCAGGAAGAAACTTGGTGCAAATTTTACCATGGCAGCAGAAAACAGAGGAGCAGTCCAAAACACAAGTACTAGGAAGCCCAATATGTTCAAGGGTAAATTTACCACTGCTATATACAGGATATATCATTTTAAGTAATACTGCATTACACATAGGGGCAAGGTGATCGGATGTACCTTAACTTCATGTGTCCACAGTCTAAAAGATAAGCAAAACAGAAGAGTCCTTGACATGGCTCACCGATCATCATTAAGTCTGTGAAGTAGAGCTTGCCTTCATCAAGCTGTGTGATGTTGATGTTTCCAGATCACCTGATTCACAATAATCTCGGAAACATTACTTCGGACCTACTCATCAGACTGTTTCTCCCCATCTTAAATTCATACAGCTGACTGTTCCTGCCCAGATGAATTTATCCCCATTGAGTAACATGCCTTTTTTCAGATCATCTCTGACTCAGCTATGGATTTTTCAAGTCCATTTGTAAGCCTAGTCATCCAAAATACTGGCAGTCCTTTCTGAATGATGTTGTTGGCTGGCTTGAAAAGTGTTTTCTCTGTTCCATAATCAGGACCATTAACAAAAGTGCTGAAAGCTTAGTCCATACAGAAAGTTTCCCATTTTGACAGTAATCTGTCAATGATTGCTCCACCTATAATTTTCTATACAGTTTTGCAACTACCCAATAACATATTCACCTAGATGATATTTTTCTAGCTCATGAAAGTGTCATGGGAGACAATGTCAAAACCCCATCTAAAATCAAGATATATGACATTGGCTGTTTCTTCTCTGTCCACGAGGCTTTTTGCACTGTCATAAATGACAATTAGATTGGCCTGATATATTTGTTCTTGACAAATCCATACAGACTGTTATTCATCCCTCTGATTATCACAGGACTCTGGGCTCTTCATACCCTTCCAAACCCACTAAACTTGTTTCTCAAATATAGCTATAGCAACCCCAGTTCAAGTTGCCACAGTCTTCAGACAGAGCTGTCCTTTGCCATGCATAAAACTGGAATCTGTGGTCATCCTCATGTACCCTGATTATATATCATCTATGTTTGTTGGTATTGCTCCTTGCATGAAAGATATTCCCAGACCCCCTCTAATTTTTAAAAGATACATTATCCCAAGTCCGTTTTGGAAGCCTTGCTCTGAATCCATCTGTGGACTGTCTTTGCTTCAGCCTGGTCTGCACTCACCAACACGAGGGAGAGGAGGCAGAATGCTGCAGGACTATCAGTGGGATGGAGGAAACTGCAGAATCACTACTGGAAAAATTCTGTATGTAACCTACACGTTCAGATGTGCCCCAAACCCACAGCAGAGAGGCATGGAGATGGCATGTGAATGGGGGAGAGCTGGTCTCATTACTGCAAAGTCTGCAGATCCCACAGTTACCTGGAGGCAGCTACCTGCAGTCAGGTCAAGAATTTTCCAGGACTAGTGTGACCTTAAGTTCAATCATACTGATGAGGACAGATAATCACTGACTTACCAGCCTGTGTGCCATGCGTAAGACATCTTGCAAGACTATGGAGCTCTTAAATCCTCATTATATTTCAAATCCAAGGAAATACATATGATTTGTCTTGCTGGATAAATGCAGCTCCAGAGTTTCTGAGAGGATACTGACTACGTACAACACAGCTAATTTCTTATAATTCCAAATATACCAGCTCCTCCATTACAGCAAAAGTTGTATCTATGTACCCATTTTGCTCCATACATCATTGCCTGCAAGTTTACAAGAGACTCACAAGATTCCCAAGAGACTTAGTCTTTGGTCCAGAGCTGGCATGTCTATCCTATGACCTACCTGAATGAACAAAATGAATTCTGCTCTCCATAAAATAGATCTATAACCTCAGGACAGAATATAAAGAATAATGTCTCCCAGGAGAGACAAAAGGACATGCTGGCTCTTTGCTTGACTTCTCTTCCTTCTGGAGTGGTAGGAGTGAGAAATTTGGTAGCAGAAGTTCCTGCTTTGTGTTTCTGTAGGTGCAGCTCAGGGAGAAGTTGTGATGTCTCTGATCAGGTGCTCCTGAGTATGCTACACATTGAACCATGGGGCTCTGGGATATTTGTGTATGGGCCTCATCATATTTGGAGCCTTCTACGAAGTCCAAACTTTCTGAAACTGCTGCTCCAGCTATACATGTAATGCCTGTGTTGGTAGTCTCAGACCTGTTTTACCTGTATACAGAACTATCAAATGTCATTATTTTGTCAGAAATAATAATTTTTTCTCTTCTGCACTGTGGAAGGTTGATGAGTTATAAACATCTTTTATCTGATAAACTAAGCAGCGTGTCTCTGTCTATAAATTCTCTTTGGCTTGCATTTGTAGTTTTCTGTTTGTATGCACAAGAAAAAATGGATGTGCAGCACTTCTGGTGTGAAAGAGCTTTCCTTGGATGCTGTTGAAGTCCTTTGCTCATCATTTTCTCCTGATCAAGCAATAACCACTTTAATCATGATCACTCACAGAGTTGTCTTAAGCACAGTGAATATTCACAGAGCTCATTCCCCGCTGTTACAAAGTATTTCAGTTAGAAGAGAGTCTTAGCAAGGCACGGTTCTTATGTATGTCATTAGAGGTTCAATTAGGAGATAGAAGAAAACACTTTCATAATGAGAAAGAAAGGAAAATTAATTTTGCAAGGAAAAAAGACATTCCGGATACTAACAGAAACAGTGAAGGAAAGAAAGTATTTCCAAACAAACAAGTTAATGCAAATAGAAACTATTGCTATGTTTAAGAATCCCTTGAAAACTGATTACCTGCATTGACCTGTATCTAAAGCTATTGACAAAGATAAGCAGGGACAGTCAGCAGTCAGTTCAGATTCAGTTCTAGTAGTTTGAATTAGATGGACCAAACGAGCTGGAATTATTCATTAAATCAGCAAAATCTGCTTGTCACTGGCTTTAAAGCTTGATTAAATCTGACAGCCAAAGGACTTAAAGCCTCCCCTTTCTCTGGCCATGCAGCAGGCTGCGAATGCGCCTGTCTGCTGTGCAGAGACCTTGCGCCATCACCATCTGTTGGGAAGCTGGGATGGGATTTTTTTACCATGGGTTTTGTCTCTGAGCAGAGGGCTGCCATGGGAGCTCTGGCACATGAGGGCTTTGCAGTCTTACCCTTGCTGGAGCTAATAGCAAAAGGCCTGTGTGAATGCAAAACAGTGGTTCACCAAATGCTTGAAAATTGCACTTGTGATTATGACGCAGGTTGCTCTATTATTTCATCTAAAATTTCTATAGAGAAACCCACAGAAAAGAGAGCACCAATCCAGATTTCAGAGCTGTAAATTTAGAAGGTTCAGACTTCCAGGTTTGGTTTGGCCATAAGAAACACAAGCTAGACCCACAGCCAGAGGCATTAAAGAGCCATAAGGGCTGAGCACAGAACATCTCCCTCTGCAGTTCTTGCAATGAGTCCAAGCCTGGGACCAGTTGCACTTCCAATGCTGTGTGCTACAGAAGAACAAAAATGAGTTTACTTACATGTTAAATAAAAGCCTTTACTTATATGTTAAATAAAAGCCTTAAGATATTGCTCTCCTGAGCTCACCAGTAAAACCACAGTGCTTTGTGTTCTTGAGATCTCTTGAGCTAGACCCCAAAACAAAGCTGAAGATATGCAACTGTGCTGCATATAAATTATTGTGCTGACAGCAATAAGAAATTAAAATAAGCTACTGAAATGTGAACTCCTTTTGTTCTCTGCTTTTTCTCTTTTCTTCTTTCATTGCATGTCTATGCGGATGGATGCAGGCAGATCTTAGGCTGCTTGGCCCAAATTCTGGTTAGCTTCTGGCTGGCATTGCTGTTGTTCTGCTGTCATTGATCCCCCTCACAGCTTGGGCATAGATGCTTGGGTTTCCTGGCCTCAGAGATGTGCAGGTGGTGTCCGTAGTTCCCATACAGCTTCCCTGTGCAGAGGTGGAAGAGTGCTGCTATGTTTAGAAGAAAAAAAGGCTGGTATGGAGAACAGCAGCTTTGGTACACATCGACAAGGCTGGTGTGTTTATATAGCCCTTACAACTCCAGCAGTACCTCTTGATATCCTCTGCTCACAGACACAACACCTCTTCTCCAAGAACCAGCAGCAGAGCTCAAGCATGAAATCAAAAAATTGTGTCTGAGAGGGAATTTGAGTTAAACAAAAATTGTGCACAACAGGCGACAGAATGGAAACCTTTCTAGAAATAGCCCTTTAACAACGACTTTAAATGCTTTGAAGTGAAAGGTTCAGATTTCCCTGAATGTTTGCAGTTTGGCTTTGCATTTTTCAAAGCCTCTTTTTCTCTGTGACGCCCCTCGCTATGCATTAAGATTGCTTCTGCATGCCCCAGGCCATAAATGATTCAAATTATAGAACTCGGCTTTCTGCTTGAATGACCGTCCCATCTCTCTGCTGTTCACTTTGATCACAGTGTCTAACCTATTCTTCCTAGTGATACGGTAGGCACATTTAAGTGGGTGGAAACCATTCTTTCTCTGACTGCATGCTGCTCTCTGTGTAGTGCTTTTGAAAAAGAAACAGGATATCAGTCCCAGTGATGGACAAGAGATTGTACTGTGTGGCATCTCAGCTTCCACACCTGAACATTGAGAATTATGGTGCTGCTTTGGTCTTAAAGCTCTTCTGGATCTACTGGTGGGGAGACAAAATGAAGATGTTGCCACTGTTGAGAAAAAGCACCCCTCATTTCCCATCCTGTCCATATAAATGAACAGCTGTAGATGAAGTTATGGGCTTGATCCTCAGTCAATGAATTTTTTCAGAAGCCCATCTCTGAAAGAAAGGGGTCTAATCTTGTTCCCTGAAGAAACAAGTCAAACTTGGTAGTATGGCCTATCTGACTGATCAAATTATTTTTATAACTAATGTCAAAGATAATTTTAGGTTTCTTGATTTAGGGGATGAAACACAATGTTCTTAAGTCCCCAGCCCAGTCTTCATTTAGAGGAAAGGTCTGCTCCAGCAACGCTGGTGGACTTTGTTACATGAGACCACAGCCCAGCCTCCAGAAATCTAAGATAGCTGTGGCAGACTTCAATCCTCTTGTTCCCAGACAAAGATACTCTCTCCTGCACCCAGGTGCCCTGGCTAGGGCATTTTTAAATGGTTGTGTGGTAATGACCATTCCTGTGACCTGCCTGGGGAGCTCTGTGTTTCGATAGGGCTGTGGCTCCCTCAGCATGGCACTGACTGCTCCTCCTGCCTGACCTCAAGACTGGTTTTCTGCACCTACTGAGCTCTTCACCCTGCATTGCTGCATTTCACCACAGTATGAAGCTCCACCCTAAGGACATCAGCACCAAGTCTGCACTCAGAGCATGATGTTGGGCTGAGCAGGAGGAGCCACTTACTCTTGACAGCAACTCTTGACAGTCCTGTGCCCAAACACAGTCAGGAGGGATCAGAAGCTCTCCAGGCTGTCTGCTTCCCTGCTTCCCTGTGGGGCTGGTGGTCACTGAGAGGGCTGTGTCAAGGTCTGGGGAAGGGGCAGAGGAACAGCGAAGAGAGGAAAAGAAGTGAGGAGAGAAATGGTGCAGTTCTTAATAAGGCAGTCAGTGGTAATGCATCCTCTCCAGCACCTCCTCCCAGTCTGAGGCCAGCAGCATTCCCAGCATGGATCCTGGAGAACTGGACATATTTTTGAACATTAGAAATAAAATGCTTGTTGGATAGTTTGGGTTATGGTGAAGGGGGAAAAGTACCATGACAAGAAATGACTGAAACTTATTGACACAGGTACACCACGAAAATGTTGGTTAAACTTGCTAGGCCAAAATCTTTTTTGATTCTCGGGCAGCTCTGTACATAAGCTGCCTTCCAGCTCATAAGAAAAGATGGTCTTTTGTGATCATTTGAAATGGAAAGTGGGAAAACGGAATTGCTGAAGGTGATGTATTTTACCACTAAAAAAATACCAAATAAAAATTAAATCAAAAGAAAGAAGTAATTTCAAACAGGAAAAAGTGTCATTTAGAAAATGCCAGAACTGAATGTTGTGAATAATTCAAATGAAGAATTCAATACTGGGATGAAAAAATATCTCAGTGTTGCCAGATATGCACTCTGCCCTAAAAACAGTGTGAAAAACATAGCCAGTTGGAGTCTTCACAAATTTCTATCCTTGCCAGAGCCCCAAAGCTGAGTTTTGCTGGGGAAAGGCAGCCCACTGGGCTGCCTGGGGCCCTGTCGGAGGCACCGGTGGGAAGTCATCCCCTGAGAATGAAACTGCATGAGCCAGCATGGTGCTTGCCAAGACACGGAGTATATTGTGTGTAATGACGGTGATGGGAAATGTGAATCGCCAAGCAAAGAAGAAAGCAGGCCATAATTAAATATCCAGAAGTACATCATAATTATAGTGGACTAAGAAGTAAGTAAATGACACAGTTAGAAAGCAGCCGATCAGATGGGTTCTGAGCTGATTATCATAATGTAAATGCCAACAGCAATTTGCTGAAATCAGAGAGGTTTATTTGCAGAGTGGAAACTAGGTTTAGTCCTAATCAAAATAAAATCAGTGTATATTTCAAAACAGATTAGTGCTGTGAAACAAAGCAACCATGATTGTTATTCATTATCTTCATCAGCACCAAGAGGGAATCATTTATGTTACTGCTTAATTACATAGATGTTAACAATTAATTAAGTCAACGTGGTGATAGCCAGTGATTTGGGAAATCGAGAGAAGATTGTCCTCGATTAATGTGCTTTTGGTTTCTCAGCCCAGCTCAAAGCATCGTGCTGGTGACACTCTCCAGTGGTGACAGCACGTGGAAGCCAAGGCACGGAAAGACTGCTCAAGTCATCCCTCCCTATCCTCCACTTTGCAGATGCTCACGGTCTCCTTGCTTTTGGAGACTCCCAAAGGTCCTCTTCCAAGTTCTTGCTGTCAGGTATTCAGAGTCCTTTGGCTTAGCGAGCTGGGTTTGCATCTGTGCTCTTCCTAGGACCTCATTACAGATTCTGGACTAAACATCTTTCTGTGAGCAGAAAGAGCTGGAAACAGTTGGATCAGGATTCCAGGGGAATATGAGAAGCAAGGCAGAGGGTGTGGTGGCCAAGGCAGCAGGCCTGGTGAGGGCAGACATGCTGTGCACGCTGCTCTTCTGGATTCCCGTGGGGCAACCACAACCCACAGCCCAAGTCACCACAGCCTGGTGATGATGTGGAGCTATGAAGCTTTGAAGAACTGCATTTCGTTCATTCAGATGCATCTCAGTGACAAATGAGGTGTTCAGCTTTGAGAAGTTGGGTCAGGAGGCTGACCTAAACCTGTGTCACCATGCCCGACTGCCTAGAAGAAGTCCAGCTGATGCCACCAGCTGCTACAGTTTATGGCAGAAGGAAAAAGCTGTGTTCTTGGACAAAAAGAGCTTTGAATGAGCATTTGTTACTTCAGTCCAAACATCATTCTGATCCAGAGTTGCATTTCCCTGAGGGCATTTCCTAGAGTGCCACACTGATCCCAACACCCAAGATGCCAAAAACAAACAGCCAAACCTTCTCCTTTGCATGCAAAAAAGCCAGCACCAAGGGCTGAACTCCACAACTTGGTTCAGTCTGTGGGGAGCAGACAGCCTATTAACTTTAAATCTATTGGTGCTTCCAAAGGCATAAATAGAGCTACTGGGACCTTGGTAAGTGATTTTAATGGAATTATTGCCTAAAGAATCCTCTTCAGCTCTGGGCTGCAAAATTGGTAGCCTTTCCCCGTATAACAGAGCTCTGTTTATTTGGGTTCAATAGGTCCTCAGTACTAGGTTTATTGCCAAAGCCTCCAAGAAACTACTTTTAACAGTATTTTCCTTCCACTCTGCTCAAGGAAAAGTGGGCCATTTATATTCATTGTACCTTATAAATGTTTCCACCATAACAATCACTTCTGATTATAGTGGACTTTGTTTTCTGTTGAGTTTAATAGCAAGAGAAAAATGACACATGACACAAATTTAAATAACACTTTGCTACCCTCCTTTCTCTTTTCTTCCTCAACTGCAATCCACTGTTTATGTTGAAGAATGTCATTGTTTCCATTGTTTCTGATTTTTTTTTTTTTTCATTTTTTTTGGAAGGTGTAGAAAAGTGGATTAATGAGTTTGCTTTTCCACAGCACTGAACAACTGAGTTTTTCCTTCAGCTTTCAGATTCTTGACAGCTCAAATTGTCAGACCCAAATTATTTGTAAGACAAGTTTTACTTTCAGGGGCAGGAAAACATCTGATTGCAAAGATGCATTAGAAATTTTACTTGATAATATCATATCCAGGCTGTAATAACGATTTTAAGTACAATTTTCTAATCTAATTCCTTGGAGGATGTTTGTCTAGAGGGGTGTATGTAGGTATAACAGTCCTTTTCTGATTGTAAGCTATTTAACAAATAAAGATAAGGAGGGAATGAAAGCATTCAGCATGACCCCAACTAGTCTGTTGTTACCTAACAAACTGGAGTTTTGCCATTGATTTTACAGAGAACGAAAATAGGCCACATTGAGCACATCTGAAAGTCACTTTCTTCAGCCAGCTCATTCTGAACATCGTGAAAATGTTTTCTATGGAGACGAGAAGGATGCAGCCATCACCTAATCTAATTTTCCCTTGCTAGCAGGGGTGTAGGAAAACAGTAAAATGAAGGGCATAACCAGGAGTCTCACCCTTTGCACATGTTTTGGCAAAACCTTTATTCCTCTCTAGAGGTGTCTGTTTGAACCTGGTATTATGACAGATATTATTTAACATGCTACATGTGACATACATTCACATTTTCCTGTGATGTCCCACTCGTCCCAAGATTTGAACATGGGCCTAGCGTCCTGCCTGCCTCGCATCCATCTGCCTATAGCCTGAATTAAATGTAAACTTCTCTTTTTGTGATGAGTGCTCAGCCCCAGCACCTATAAGTATTTAGCATGTGATCTGTGTTAGACTCTTCCTGTAACTCGTTGTACATCAACAAACATCCCTCATTTTTTACGGCAGAGTGTTCCCGCATAGCCTGGCACAAAGGTGAACACGAACTCCAGCTCTTCTCTCTCAGCCTTCCCACAAGACACCCGAGATGGAGTCAGCTTTACAGAGTGGGCCCTCAGGACCCAGAATCACACTTGAAATGCTGGGAGATCTGCTTCGGTGCTTCTCTGCCTTTTGTGAGTACTGTGCTGTCTCCCAGATGCCTTTCTAATTGCCGTTGCCAATTCATGCTCCATCTGCAGATGCGGTTTGAAAAGCCCAGGAGGTCTGTGTTTCAGAAAAGAGCACTGTTGTGTACAAATGCTCATCCTGGGTTGTGCTGCTAATGACTTTAATTACCTTGAGACCAGTTCTGACTTTGGTCTGGCATTTTCACAGCTAGCATCTCTTTCCTTCCTGCCTCGGGGCTTGCAAAATCTTTCAGGTTCCTCTTTTCTGGCCTTTCAGGATCTGATAAAACCCACGTAGGTGGATGAGTAGAGGTGCTAACAGCAGCCACCAGCTGCACAGGAGGCTGCTGGGCCAGGGCCACCTGTGCAATCCATCTTGCTTTCCTTCTCGCCCAGCTTCCCACATGGCCTCTGAGTGCAGGCCTCTGGCTGCTCAGCAGGTCCCAAACACCTCCTCTTGCCCGATACCACCAGCAGAGCTCTTCTCTCCTCATGCTCCGGGTTTGAGGACAGCCAGCAGTCCCCAGCACCGCCAAGCCAGCAGCCAAGGGGAGCAATGCGGGTGCCTCTCCTCACGGCCCCGTCACGGGCTCTCCTCACCTTTATATCTCTCTTCAAACTGACAGAGCAGACAGCATTCTTCAGGTTCAGTGCTTATGTGGGGAAAAAGGTGGAATTTGGACAGAAATGAATGGGAAGGTGACCTCGGAAGGTGTAAGGCAGAATAAGAACATGAACAGAAGAGACTGATGCCCATAGTGACACCAGTTTTCTCACACCAGACCGTGCCAAGGTAGCCCCCATGAAACCACCAAATGCCTACACAGACTCAGAGGCAATGTAGGTTCCTGCAGTACTTCTTTCCCTCATGGGCTGTTGTGTCCATGCATGTCATGCATTTGGCAGCTTCCATCTTCCAGCTTGGGAATGGTTTAGAAGCACTGACTTTGTGTTGCCCTGCACATGGTTATGCATTTCAGGTTGCCTTGAGACCATGGTCAAAACTCAGTATCATCTCCCAAAATGTGCTGCAGGCAGGTGAGGAGGAGAAAAGGCCAAAGCTGCTGAAATTCTCCTTTGTGTAGTTGCTTCCCAACTTTGCAACGCAGGGCAAGAAGTGGCTCCTGGTTCCCTCCCAACCTCAACCTGGGCAGAAAGACAAACCCAAGGCTGAACAGGAATGGTATCATGCAGCCTTTATGGATAAGGCTGAAAGACTGGTGAAGTGACAGAACAGTTCTGCAAAAACATTCAGTTTAAGGGGAACACATTTCACCTGCCTGTGAATCCCAGTGGCTGGAGGTGGATGGATGGATCCCATCAATGAAATCACTTTCTTACTGTCTGCTTCAGCATCCCCAGGAGCACTCTGGGACAAGGATACACATTTCTCTCCCTGTGAGATGCAGTGATGTGCGGAAGGTTGTGCTTCAGGGAATGCTATCAATGAAGGAAGCACCCAGCTCCAAGCAACACGATTTTCTTGGGGCCATCCTGCCCATCTTAGCACATTTCTGATCAGCAGGATCAGTCTGCTTTTTCCCCTCTCCCTGGGGTAGTGCCTTCTGAAAGCTTTGAAGGTTTCTCTCTGGCAGCTGATGAATTTCACTTTGGATTTGTGAAATTCATGCCATTATGCTCATAACCCTTGGTGTGACTTCCAAGTACTGTGTCTGGGAGCTGCGGCAGAGTCATTGAGTGCTCCCAGGGGAAAGCTCAGGGACAGGTGTCAATTTAAAGGAGGACCATGCTCTAAGCTAAAGGTTTCCAGACTGGGGAATGGGGGAACCAGGCCTGGTCCTGCCCTCTATGCTCATCCTGGACTCTCAGAGGATTCATTTCTTATCTACTTTCCTTTTGTAGTTCAAAAGTGAGCATGCACTGGCAATTTCTTTGCAATACTACCATATTGCTAATGGGAAAACTGGCATTTGCTAAACCAGGTTACACCTGGAGGACTGCCCTTTGTGACAGAGGACACAAGGAGCCATGGTCAGAATTTTGGGATGAGGGCAACCTGGATCCTTGATGTGGGTGTTGTGCTGAACAACCAGGAAGGTTCATGTCACACCACCAGTGACAGGAGTTGTGGTCCAGGTCACGGGACTGAGTCCGGCTCTCAAAACTCTCTCCACACACGCAGACATCAGTGATTTGGCAGAGGATGGGCTGGGACCTGCCGATGTCAGAGCAGTGGTGATGGCTGGCAGGGTTTTCAGGGTCCGAGGGGCTGAACTGTAGAGTGAGAGCTATGAAATGCTCAGAAAAGAGCAGTGCTGCATTGCTGGGGGCATTGGCCTTTCCAGGGACACAGTCTGCTTCCCCAGAGAGAGCTGCGGCATCTCAGAGCCAGCAGTGATTTTACTGCCGGATCCTCCTGACAGTGCTGGAGTCCCTCATTCAAATGCATGGTGTAGGCAAAACTTGCCTGGGGCATAAGGACTTTTACACTTGACTCTACAGGGTTGAATGATGCTCTAGGCAGTGCTTCTGGGTACTGTGCTTGCTTGCAGGTAGGCAAGAATCCACCACACCTGAGGCACAGGATCCAAGTGAAGGTTGCTGATGAAGCATTGTTGCTCTGAAGTGGAGGCATTCATGCTGCTAACAGGCTGAGATGGGCTTTGTGCAGTGACAGGGATGCAGGAGTACAGCTGCCTGATGACCAAGCAAAGACACATGCCACATCACTCGTGGACTGGGGCTGGTGACATAAGCTGTGCTCCTGGGAAGCAGCATATACTGCTCTGCTCTTGAAGAAAGAGCAAGACAAAGACCTGAGGTCTTTTTCCCACACTGCATCATCTCTGATGATGAGCTGTTCCATTCAGCTGAGGGATGAGGTGGAAACTGTGCTTGCGCTTTTTGGCCTCATTGCTCCTTTTTTTTTAAAAAAAAAAAAAAAAAAAAAAACAACACAACTCGTTACTCATGGTTAATTGTGCAAGTGGAAAGGCTAATTACAGGAACAGACAGGTAATAAGATGCACTGCTGGCCTGGCTGCTTGCCAGGAGGGAGGGAATCATGCAAGAGAAACTCAGCTCAGGAGCCCTTTTCTTGGCCACCGTCACCTGGATTCAGCAGAACCTCTGGAGTCCACCAGCCATCACCAATAGCCTTTTGACAAGGGACACGTAAGGACCTGACCAGCAGGGCATGAGACTTCTCCCCTGTGATCTCAGCTACAACCGTCCTCCCTCCACAGATATGAAGGGAGCAGAGTAAATAAAACTGCAGGCTGATGCAGTTGGCCTTGCACAGGCACCTCCTGCCATATGAGATGCTCTGTGTGACCCCTCTGTGTCTGGCTGCTCCACCAGTTCCCTTCCATAATGCAGAGGGCAGTTTTCAGTTGTGACCTGGACACTTCTAGTGACAGATCCACCCTGTCCTTACCAAACCACCCAGCCCTGAGCTCCTGTCCTTCTCCCAGACTGCTGGGCATGCATCCTGCTGTGCTGTCAGGAGGTTCCTCTTGCTTCTCCTCACTGCCTGGGCTGCAGCAGGGAGCTTTGGCAGCACAGCAGGACGCCTGCCAGGGACGTGCTGTGAGCTTGCTAACAAGGCTTTCCCTGAAAAAAAAAAAAGCACAACCCAAACACATTATCCCACTGCCGCACATGCTGTGGAGAACTGAGAGCAGCTGCAGTTTCAAGGCATGTCTTTCACTCTTTCAAATTAAAATAATCCAACATATGAAAAATTATAAGCAAAGGTGACACTGGTTGCCTCAGTGCATCCTCAGCCTCGTGGGGTGACTGGTCGGAAAGCCCCCCCCAGGTCCTTCATGCATCCCCAGTGTCAATGCTATATGGCTAAGGCTGGAAGGCAAAGGGAAACCCTGCTGGGCATAACCATCCAGAAATCTCTCTTCTCCTGTGTTGAAGCTGTGATGACAGCTAGGAAGTAGTATTAAAAAACTCCACCACATGGGTGGTGTTGTAGACTAGAGGTTTCTAGGGACACAGACGTTTTAGGGGGAGAGAAGGCACATCTGGGCGCTATGTGTCCTGAGCTCAGCAATTGTCTTTTGCCACTCCATTGAACTTGGAGTGCTCCTTATTGATTTTCTGCAGTAAACTCAATACCCGAGACATTACTGTAGTTCAAAGGATGAAAACCGGAGCAGGAGAGTGCACACAGTGAGAGTGGCAGAGGTCCTGCCCTTGGCCATGGCTGTGATGGGTATTTAACTGCCCCCAAGAGGTCTCACTGCAGAGACAGAGCAGAGCCCGAGGTACCAGCACAACCTGGAGAGACATCCTCAGCTGCCAAAATGCAGTGACGAGCACTCACAGCCAAGGAGATGGAAAACATACACTGTGTCAACCTTTGCTCCTCTTACCATGCAACTCATTACAGATAAATGTCATTGTGTGTCTGAGAGCAGATATCTGAGCTCATTCTCCCTTCCACTCTAGCACCCATGCACAGTTTCTGAGATTTCCCCTTTCTTCTCATCCTTCTCCTCCCCCTTCAGCTTAGCTCCCTTTAATCTTGCTATCTGACTCCCTGGGAAATCTTGCCAGCTGTGATGCAAACATTAAGGGAATCCTTCCTCAGCAGAGCAACTTTCAGCAAGGCACTGCTCACAAGAAGGCTTTCAAAAAGAAATGTAAATTAGCATCTGTGAACCGACACAGGGCTTTGGGATTCGCAGCGTGCCCCAGACAACAGCTCCTTGACCCTTCCTCTCTCTGTCCCTACCTCCTCCTGCAACACCTCCCTCGGCCTCTCTGGCAAAGGCAAAAGTCAGACTTTGAAGAAGTTCAGGGCCATTTCCCAGGTAATTGTGTTGACTTTGGAGTCCTAGTTCCTGGCTGTGCTAGTATGGAGCGTGAAATCAGGCTTCAGCAGTGTGGTTAGTGAGTATCACCGTGTGAATTCATCGGCAGCAGTGAAATGATGCTTTGTGCTGTTACATAATGTGTGTTTCAGCCTTTAAATTGCTCTGAAAACAGGACACAATTCACAGGCAGAGATTCAAACAGCAAATTGTTAATGGGTTTGCTTCTTCTCCTGCCATTGTCCTGTCACCCTGTGCAGGTTTATAATTACAGGTGGGATTTTGACAGCACAGGTTCCTAGTAATGGCAAAGGCAAACTCTCCAATGTGAATCAGGGGAAGCTAAAATGACTTCGCATAGCATATTTCTTAAAGATAGGCTTTCATGAGAAAAGAATTCCCTTCCCTCCCCTAAAAACAGCATAAACCCCATTGCTGTCGATATAGAAATACTCACCTGATCATACAGAAGACGTGACACAGACTGGGAGAAAGCCCTGTTAACACGTTAACAAATGCAGAGCTCTTGGTCATAGGGGCAGCAGTGAGGAGCTGCAGTTTTGGCTCCACTTTGCTGAAAAATAGGAGAGATGCAGAGCCCTAGATTCCTCAGCCCTTCCCCTCCCCGCCATCCCCTGTGCCCAGCAGATTTGGACATATCTCTTCCAACTGTTTTATGCCCAATTCTCTGTTGTGGTGCCTGCAATACACTGAGTTGTCCTGCTCCTCAGGCCATAAAGCTTTGTAAGGCAACCTTTAGAAGAGACTTGTGCAATGAAGACCTCTACCCAAATCCCTAGACCCACACTGAGAAGGAAAAAGTAAGAATTTCTGACTAAAATCAGAAAAAGAGATGAATCTACAGCTCTCAGGTTTCCTCCCCCTCTCCTGCCAACTGCTGCCCAGGAGAAATCATGGCCAAGAATGCCCTACGAGCTTCATTTCTTACAAAAATAGCAATAAAGATCATTTTCCTTCCCTAATGCTCTCCAGGTTGCGTGCAGTGCAGCCTGATTATGAGAAAGAGCAGAAATTTATACATTTGAAACACTGTATCCTATTTTCTTTTAATGCCATTTTTATATGCATTTTATTCAGCTTAATGAAAATGGAAATGAACTCAATGGCTCACCCAGTAATAGCCCTTTTCCAGCAGCAGAGGTGGCTGGACCTGAATGTCCCACTTCTGCACTCCCATCAAGGGATGCTCTCTCTGCCTGCTTGCTATTTGCATTTGGGATGTTTTCAGAGACAAATTAATATTCCAGTAAAGCTCTCCTGACACTTGGTAGTACTTGTTTGAGAGAGGAGATCCCACTCCTTCAAACACAAGCAGCAACCATGGCAGTGATGGACCACGTGCCTGGCTAAGGCACTATCCAGGGATGAGGATCTGATCTTCCCTATCACCATTTTCCCCCCAAATAGTGTTTTGCTGATAGCACTGAAGGAAAAAACTAACCCAGGAAGGCATTAGGAGCCACTGAAGACTTCCCTGGTAAATGCCTCCAAGCATTTTACCTGAACAATGCATTTACCCTGTCCTTGCTCCAGGCCATGCTGGCAGGCTCCATCTGAGCCCAAGGAACCATTTATGAAACATATATATATAAATAAATATATAAATTCTACATCTTTTGCAGCATTTTTACAAGGATAAGGACATGACAACAGCAATTATGCACAAGACTGACAATAAAAGGTCTCTCTGTGGTCACAGGAGGGATTTTTCAGAGAGACAGCTCTAAGCCCTTCTTACAGCCTGCACGGGACAGTGATTTAGCACCCCTGGGAACCAACACTCTTTAGCGTTAACTGGCTTCAGACTTCCAGATGGTTCAGCCCTGTCTGCCGCTGTGTACAAACAGCCTCTGTCTCCTGTGTGTACATGAGAGCTAAATAATGGTTTTAAATTGCTTTTGAGATGTTAGACCTAGCAAGGTCCCATTGCTCCAGTTCAGTACTGCTACTCTGCTGCTGGGAAAGACAGTATTAATTGCATCATCACTAAGGCAGGACAGTAAAAAAATCAGGCTTTTTAGAAAGTGAGGGTTAAAAACTTGTATGGGCTCAAAAATATATCAAATTCCTTCTATTTCACTCTTAGACTCACCTTTGGTGAGTCTCACCTTTGGTGAGTCTGTCCCAAGCTTTTCCCAGCAACAGGCAAACTGAAGTTTGTACACTATTACACTATTACAAGGAACTGTAATTTTAAGGAGAAAAAAGGGTAATTATTGCAGGACTCACAGCAAAATCAAAAAGATTATGTTCTAAATACTTAGTTTGGTAGATGGGCAAAGAAAAGGTAGTGGCATTTCCTACACATTTCTTCCTCAGTTTTAACAAATAAGTTTATTTTGATTATTTTACTTGTAGGCTGCAGGGCAGATGTTGTAACGGTAACCAAAGAATGTGTAGAAAAAGGGCCGCAATTTTTTAATATCTGCCTGAAAGCCTTTAATAGTACCTGGTTCTTGCTTTGGAAATCAGGTCTGTTAAGGTGGTTTGAGCTGACATCTGAAAATGTCCCCCTCTTCACTCCATCATGTGGATTAACAACATTTGCCTGGGGATTTAATCAGAGATGAGAGAAGGTTTTGGCAGGAGCCTGTCACTCTGTGGCTGCCTCTGCTCTCTGTTTTCCTCTTTAGCTTAGCTCTGAACACAGCTTCTCCTGTCAGCTTTGCTTCCGCACCTTCTGAAGTCAGCAGCATCCCTGGGAGGCTCAGAGCTCTGAGAATTGCCCATGGAGGGAAATCATGAATCCCCTCATTTGGAGCCTGTCCTTTGCAACCTGGCAAGGGAGAAGCAAGGCTGCATCAGGTCTACATTTTGTTTCAGGTTCCTCTCAATTTGTAAAACCGTTGGAGGATTTTCTGCTATTTTACAGGATTTGCAATCCCTTTGCAGGGAACAAATATGTAAATACACTTCTGGACGTACAAAAGAGTCAGATGTTCTGGTGAAATCCCATGATTAAAACAAGCAGCTTCTCAGTCTGGATTCTGATGTCAAGATTTACCAGCAGATTTTACAAGTCTGATGTGAGATGCAGACTAAGACCTCCAGCAATGCGGTTTTCTGCATCTAAACCGAAGCCTAACCACAACAGACAGGATGATTGACTAAATAATCCTTTCTTGTTCTTCTTTTTTTCTTTTTTCTTTTTTTCCCTCTCCTACAAATGATGCTTCACCTTTGCATTTTTATCCTGCTTTTTAAAGAGATGCAACACTAGTCAAACAGCAAGCCTCTGCCCCTGGTCTCCATTAAAGGCTCAGCCATAGGTGGCCTCTCCAGTCCTCCCAGTCTGGCTCTGCAATGGGAGGAAGCCAGCTGTGCTGGATGACTAGTTTTCACAGGAGGACATCCCCAGAGCTGCCAAAATGTAAAATGAGGGATCCCAATGGGAAGAAGCTCCCTTCCTGCACTGATGTGGCACTGAGCAGCCAAGGGGGAAGGTGATGTGAACACAAGGAAGAAAATTGATATGAAATCATTATTTTTATTTTTGAGGAGGTGCAGGCAGCCTAAGGATAAAATATAATCCTGTCCCTCCAGATTTTAATCACAACTAGTGATTTGAGGACTGCTCCTTTCATATTGCCTCTTGGAGACATCATACTGTGCCTGCTCTCCTAAACAGGAATTCATAATTCTGGCAAGGCTCTCTTGAAAATGGCTCACTTCTTCAAATTATGAGCATGGAGCTGTTTTCAGTGACTGCTGTTACAGGACAAGGGCGTTTATGTTTTCACACAGCTGGGAGTAAGATATGAAGTGTACCAGCGTTTAGGTGTAAATGGTGTTTCACATGCCTGCAGGCTGTAATGTGGAATTTCATCAGAAAATAAACAAAAAAAAAAAACCAACCCTGAGACTGGCAGTGCAGAGACAGAAAAGCACCCGCACACTGAGAAGGAAGCACAGAGAGAGGGAAGAGTGTCCCCAGAATAGAACAAGCTGCATTTGTGAAATGCATTTCCATGTTAAATACATAAAAATGTGTGTTTTCTGGTATGTTCTGTATCCATTCAGCTTAGTGTGGCAGCAAGGAGGAGCCCGGCATACTGTTTATGTTCAGCCTTTGTAAATCCCAACACAATGGAAACGCTTCCATTTAGTTGTAGATCCACTTATTTGCCTGCTTTTGGCCATGCAGTGTGTTTGGGTATCTGCAACTTCCCTGGAGGTTTGATACAGCACCCACACCTGAACATGAGTCCTCCTGAGCACCTGGCTGCATTACAAACCTCAGCCCCAGAATCACATTTATGTTTAGAGAGAGGAGTGCCATCAGTCCTTGCCTTCTGAGTTCCCCTATAGCAAACACGCCTCCAAACTGGCAAGCCCATGTTCCTCACCATGGCTTGCAGCACTTCCCACGAAGCCGCCCATCCCTGTGCAGCACCAGCCAGAGAGATGTTTGCTGCTAACCATCTCTGAAAGTATAAAACCAGGGTAAAAAATAGGGGGCAGGCAACAAAGTTCCATTCCCAGCAGACTTCAGCCCCACTTACTCTGCTCTTGGCACAGGTGCCCGGGGCTGTGGTGTGTACCTGGCCATGTACAATAGCTCTGGGGACAAACATCTCCTGAACATCAGGCTACAGAACCTTCCTGCTAGCCCATTTCATATGGTGCAAACATGGCCCTTGAGAAGAAATCCCTGCCAACTGCAACAAATTTTTCCTGCCAAGCCTCCCCTATCTCGCATTAAGCCCCAGGTTCAGAGATTGGCCAATGTACTTAAGTTGTCGCTAAGATATAACGATCAGCAAGAGCTGAGTTATTTCTATAGCTTAATGGCAGTTGTTTCCTATCAAGACTATAGGTAAAATTGATCTTATTCTGCATTAATGTGAAAGCTGCTGTGTTAAGAAAGAAAACCAAGAGCTGTACTAAAAATAAAGTGGATGACAGACAGACTTACAACCGTCACAAACGAAACAGAAACCTGCTGCTATCTGTGGACCCTCTGTGCTGCTTCAAGCAGAGCTATTACTGGCAATGGCAATTTGGCTCTTTCAGGTTCCCATTTGGGAACTTTATTTTAACAAAATACGAGGAAAAAATGGATTTTCTTCAGAATTGTTGGCATTTTCCAGGAAATATAGAGATGTGAAAGCTGCCAGTTCAGAATTACATTTCAGTGTGCTGATGGAGAGAGCTCAGCGGGGCTTGCACAAGTGAGACGGGAAGCCCATTTCCCAGCGACACAAAGTTCAGACTTTGCTGCCATGGTGTCCAGACCCAGCTTAAACACTTGCTTATAAAATTAGGCATTTCTAATATTTTCTTTTACTGCTAATAAGGCTGCCTCTCAGACCATCCCAGACGTACTCCAGAGTGCAGCTGGCTGAGTCTCACTGGTGACACATGAGAAGGTGCCCAAGACATCCACAGAAGACAGAATACCAGGTGCTGATGGAGGAACCCATCCCATAGGAGTTATTCCAGCTCCCACCTCTCAGTGGGTGGAGGTGCAAAGTCTTCCAGCCTCTCCTGGATCTGGAGATAAGTATTTCTCCTTCTTGTAGCACAGAAACAACATTTTGTTCTTTGCGCCCTTTTTATTTTAGAAACTCTGCTTGATAAATTACTAGAGTGCCTCATTAACTGCAAGGATTTGTCAGTTTTCCCAAAGCAATCAGGGTGTTAGTTAGGCTGAGGGAGCAAATGGAAAACTGAAATGGAAGCCAAGAGCAGCCTTATTAATCCTGTGTTATGGATCAACATTTGTCAACTCTATTGAAGTTTGTTGTACCAAATAGAACCCAGGAGACCACTCAATTACTTTATCTCTGAGCAATCAAGATTCTGCTCTTTCAGGTCGATCTGTTGGTACAGAGAAAAAAAAAAATTGGATAAAAGATTAACAGTAGAAAATCCACTGCTTTTTCTTTAAGGGTCTTTTAGAAGAAAAAAATGACTTTCCTTTCCAAAAGTTCCGCCCAAGGAAGTGAGAGTTTGTTGAAGTCAGCATCAGCAAGGAGCTCCCCAGCATCGTCAGGGATCCCCTAGCATAGTCAGGGATCCCCTCTCCATCGCCTCCCAAGCCAGATGATTGCAGAAGGATCAATCTGTACTTTTACCCCAAAAGACATGGCTAATGTTATAAGCTAATATACTGAGAGATGTCCAGTGAAGAAAGACTGGTGACTGTTATTAAACCTTCAGGTTTAACAATGCGCAAGTGAAATGTATTCAGTAGGAGAAAGGAATTTTTTGTTCATTTGTACATTTTTCTGTAGCTCATAATTCATCTCCAGAAGGCACATACATCAGATATCAGTAGATGCACAAGTCTGGAAGAGTTTTTAAAAGTATTAGAGAAATGTATGGGACACAAGAGGAACTGGGCTATAAATTTCCTATATTCAGGGACACTTACATTTAACTTGAAACTAGTAGCTTCTACTTCTGACCTTAAAAAAGGCATGTGAGTCTGAAAATGTGTCCTTTAAAGTAAGGATATCTGTTAGCGTAATAAAAAATACTGCTTTTCCCTGAAAGCCTTCCTTTCACATCCTCACGACTAGAATGAGACGAATGCTTGGGAATGGAAACCACAGTCCAGGCTACATTGTGCCCTACAGAGGCATCACAATATTCAAACACACTTCCCTGTGCTAGGACTCATCTAGCTAATTTGGGCCCAGGTGGCGCCATGGACTTCAGCCACCAACCATCGGCTGCTGGGATGAAATACTGAGCCTATGCTGAAGTCTGATTTGTCACAACCTGACTCCTAGCATTATTTAAGGACAACTGGTGAAAGCCAGGTTACACAGAATATAGAAACTGCTATTAGACATCTTGATTGCCTGTAGACAAAGACCTACCCCTAAATTTGGAGTTCAGTTATTCTAATTTATTTGCAGGTTTAGTTATCCTCCAGTTGGACATCTTGCTAGAACTCCTAAGATAATCAAAATATTTGTCTAAAAAATGACAGTGAAAGGAAAATGCAGTTACCAAACTGTTACCTTCAGTTTCAGGATACCATTTGACAAGCTAAAGAGTTGAAGACTAGATGGGGGAGAAAGGTTTGAAAAAAAAAAAAAAAGCCCTACACTCCAAAAATCATATGATAAATTATTTTCAGTGAATGATCCCACCAATTTGTACAGCTCCTCTTCACTGTTACAGAAGATTGAAATTGTGTATTGCGATTAATTTATCCTGTGAGTCATGTTCAGTGACTTAAATCACTAGCTTCCCCCCTTCTCCTATAATTTCAGCAAATTTAGTTCTTTTTTTTTTCTGTTCATGAATCATTCCTGATTTCTGAAATTTCATCCCTCACTCGTAGCTATTGAATGAATGGACTGAATTAATGCATTTTCACCTCTGTTCTGTTGACTCAGTGCTCTTTCATCATAATGGCAGGCTGACCTTCTGGGCCACATGGACTGCCTTATCCCTTGATCTAATGACTGAGATGTTTTAAAGAGGAGAAAAACAAGTACAGTTAAAATTAATTTGTCCGTCTAGATAATTTAAACAGTTAATGAGGCATACACTGGGTGTCTTCTATCATATTTCCAGATATTTCATCAGAATAACATGGGGGCTGGGGCAAAACCAAGTGTCAGATCCAGTTCTTTGGGCACCAGTTGAGCTCACTCGCATGCCTCACCGCATAGGAGTGACCTAGGGACAGTCTATGAAATGCTGGTTCAGTGGAGAAGATGGTTTGGTACCTGCCCCCCTTTCTGAGCATAGTTTTTTTGTGTGTGTGTGTTCCTGTCCTGATCATGGCCCTTCCTACACAAATACCTGTGTCACATCAATGCAAAACTGTGTTTGGCCAGGCATGAACATCCCTTGGTCATTCCCAGGCATCCTCCAATGCACTTTCCCACAGCTCCAGGAGTACTGCACTGGACACTGGGCAGAACAAGCTCTGCAGCAAGGACACTTTGCCTCCCTGTGCCTCTGGTCCCCCTGAAACCTGCTGTAGGAAACCCTTCATGTTCATCTCCCCCAGCGAGGAGCAGCAGGGTGCTGCATGGTGCTGACACAGCTTTTCCTGGCAGTGATGGATCAGGGACAGCAGCTGTATATTGAAATTGCCAACACATATCAGAGCCCAACGCAGCAGCTGCCCATAGCAGTCACTGCTCCAGGTCTCAAGGACAAGTCTCTCCCTCTTGTTCCAAACGTGCAACTCGTAAATGATCTGTAAAGGAAGGATTGGAAGTGAAGTGAGGTCCAGGGCCTCACCGCCCTCATCATGAGAAGTTTCTTCCTTGTATCAAAAGGATATAAGGAAGGGTGATAAAGAGGAAAGCTGATAGTGAGGAAAGCTGATGGTGGACCTTCCAGGTATGAACATTCAAGCAATTGGCCAGCAGGTGAAATGCCATATCGGCTGATGCAGCATGAGGCACCTGAGAAGAGCAATCCTAATTTTACATATGCAGGAATGGGGTCTACCTTGCTCTTGGCCACTGAGGACCAGCATAAAGCTCAGAAATATTTATAAGAAAATTTCAGGCCAGTACTCATCTAGGTGTCTGTATGTGCTTCTGCATGTGAACTGCTAGTTCAATGTGGAGCCAAGAGGAGGATTTAAGCATGGGAACTCTTTGTGGTGCAAGATTTTGGAAAAAGACCCTCTGCATTATGGGTGGCATAAGGAAGTATGTTTGTGTGCAGGAGCCACTCAGAGATATTTGGGGAAGCATGAGAAAGCCAGATACCACTCCCGTTTCCTGAGACACCTGCCTGCACCTCAGGCTCTGTCTGTGCTGGAAACACTTTCCTGCTATTGGAAACCTGTTCCAGTCTGCTGGCAGCATGCATACACTGATGTGAGGGCCTCTTTGTACCACTGCAGTAAGCCCATCTCCAGAATTACCACAAAGAATACAACTGTCACTGATACAAAAGCCTTCCTGAGCTTTGGGTGTCCTCCTGCTCTGTGGAGAGCCTCTTGCCTAAAACACATCAGCCGGGGACTCTCCCTTTCATCACCACCGTGGCTTTCAGCATCAAAAGGAAGATCCGTGTTCATCCGCTACTGAGACATGCTTCCCAACCCTGGTATGGAAAGCATTGCAACAGCATAGCACAGTCACAACATGAGAGGTGAGCTTCAAGCCCCAGACACTGGATTCCTGGGATTAGTCAATTATGGTAGCCTTAATATTTAATGAAGAGTAACTAGCTGGCTTTCTTATTGCAGAGATAAGTTGAAAAATGCAAATAGTGTGTATTGGAAAGGCCCAGAAAGCTGGAGGAAAATAAATAGATGATGATTATTTTTTTTTTTTTAAACCTCATGATTTTTTTAAAGGCATTTCCATGTTGCCTCTGTGTGCCAGTGCTGTGAGCAGGAAGGACTGGTGGTCTGATTCATTGCTGCATCACTGTGGGGCTGTGCTGGGAGAGCTCTGCAGGAGTTCACAGACCTGCACAGGTATAACTACGGCATTTCAGGCTGCCCGGTGGAGCCTCTTGTTTCTGAGTCTCAGGCATGGTCTGCTTTGCCCAGCCTCTAAGAAGCCCTGGCAATACTCGTATGTGGACTCTCAAATATCCCATAAAATAATCTCTTCCAAAGAAGTATCCCTCCGGACTCCTATCTGGGCCTCACTTTATGCAATTTCAGATAGTCAGAGAGCTTTACACGCTACATTGCTCTCAGAAATAGAATTCTTCTAAAACACAGCTTTAAGCAGCAAGTATTTCAGTGTCTAGAATTATGCTAACCACTGCTCATCTAAATTATTATATTAACTGGAAAGGGGGAGCACACACAATTTAACAGGGGAGAAAGAGCAACAAATCTAAGAAGAAAAATTGGAGCTTTACAGAGAGAAGAAAGCCAGGAATCTAGCAACGATAAAAGCTTTGCTGGAATTAAAGAATCTTTTATTGGAGGAATTTCAAAGCTTTTTTTTTTTTTTTTTTTTTTTTTTTTTT
>CM021784.1:5181834-5245417 GCA_011076525.1 Nettapus auritus
TTTTTTTTTTTTTTTTTTTTTTTTTTTTTTTTTTTTTTTTTCCCCATCCATTTTTTCATCCTGTCTTTTCCCACTGCCTACATGTCCCGGGACTATGTCTTGCTATGGGTATTTGCAGGAGCCAGCACTCTAGAGTCTGATACAAATCAAGATTCATAAAAATAATAGCAACTGAAATGCATAATAATTATAATTGCACAATCTAATACCAAGCACAAATATAGCTGTGTTTCTATGGAAGTCAAGACCGTGGTTGAAGTAACAGAGGTAGCCAAATTCACAGCTGTTATAACCCTGCTGAAGTCAAGGGTGGGTTCTCCTATGTTTCATTTGACTCCATGCATCTGGCTTCCCTGAGGAATTTCAGTAACCAGAGAGAAAGGACATAGAAAGGGCAAGAGCTGGAGAAAAAGAGGTTTTAAACGTCAGTGTGAAAAGTAAGGAAAGCAAGTTCTGCTAGATTTCAGCCATTAGGAATTAATTTATTATTTCTCCTGTGAAACCTACGGGAAACCCTTGCAGATGCAAGGGAAAAAAGCAGGAAGCAAAAGCAGCTTAATGCAAGGGATGGCTGGCTGTATTTTAAAATTCCTTCACTTTCTTTTCGTGTTGGGCCAGCCCCAGGGCTGTGCAGAGGGTGGGAGTTCAAATTCACAGAGGATTTCAGCATCCTCCAATTTGTCTTCATTCCAAATCAGAACTCTAGGAGAAGTCTTTGAAACTACCTGCTGTGTCAAGGGCACGTCCTTGCTGTTCATTCACCTGTTGCTCTGTAGGTGCTGTGTCCGTTTTCTAGAAAGGTGCAAGACTGCTGTGTGCCTTGTCCTGCCTGCTGGACGCTGGGCCACGGGCGCCTTGCTGGAGAAGAGTGCGAAGGTGAGAGCTGGAGGGGCAGGGAGAGCAAGAGGAGGAGCAAGCCCACAGGGTGCAGCACTTAGGACTCCTAGGACAAGCAGGAGGCTCCCCCAGGGCAAGAAACAGAATTGCCTCCCAGGCATGATGTTCCTGCAGCATTGTTACAACTGTGGAAGCTGCTGAATGTTACTGGGAGAAACCTGGGAGAAGAGGCTTCACCCTAAGGGCATGTTGCTTGGGGAAGGAGGAGGGAAATTTACTGTTGGCTTTTAGGAGTGCAGTCCTTGAATTTAAGCAGAAAAATGCATGCGTTTCATGTTGAAATGAGATATTTTGACACTAATCCAATTGGAATATACTCTCCTGAATTAGGACAAGTGTGAGAGGCTCTGGAAGAAGCATGGGGCAATGCATCTATGCAGTGTTTGCATACTTGGTTCTGCCAGCTCTGTGCTGGAGAGGTCCTTACACTAGAGGTCCTGTAGACCCAGAGGAGGTAAAGCAATTGTTTGTCATGCACTTTAGAAAGAACTTTCAAAATTTGTGTATGGGCTTATGTATTAGTTTACTTCCCAAATACAACAGCGTCCCAAATGCTCACATGTGTTTCCTTTGTATTGCCTCCAGAAAAGACTGAAGACACTCCCCACTACTCATAAACACCTTTCTCTGCAGGATTTAGGTGAAGGATTTTGTTATTCAGGCTGGTTGGCCTGGATTTTATTATTCAGGCCCAGGGTTTACTCTGAAGAATGGCCAGCAATGGACAGCTGAAGAATTTGAACTAACCCCATCTGTTTTCACCTGGCTCCTGCTATTCTCCCAAGGGATTTGGATGGTTCAAGGGGACCCAGATCTGTCTCTGCAGTGGAAGTTCAGAGAACTTCTTCCAGCCCAAAGTTTCTCAGGTCTCCTGGTCTGGTCAGATGACAGATGTGCTTGTTCAGGAAGGAGGAATTGTGATGGTTTTACTCGGGTGGGCAGCCGAGTTCCACCACAACCGCTCTCTCACTCCCCCTCCTCAAAGAGGAGTGAGGAGAAAATACGATGAAAGGGGCTCAAGGGTTGAGATAAGGACTAGGAGATCGCGCAATAATTATCGTGACGGGCAAAACAGACTCAGCATAGAGAGAAAGTAAGATTTATTGCTTATACTAACAAGCTAGAGAAGTGAGAAACAAAGAAAAGAAACGAAAAGCACCTTCCCCCCATCCACCCTCTTCCACCTCCTCCCCCCGAGCGGCGCAGGGGAACGGGGGAATGGGGGTTATGGTCAGTCTACATCACTTCTTCTCTGCCGCTCCTTCTCGGTCACTCTTGTCCCCTGTGCTGTGGGGTCCCACCCACGGGATGCAGTCCTTGCCGAACTGATCCAGCGTGGGCTGTCCACAGGCAGCAGCTCTTCAAGAACTGCTCCATATATGGGTCCATCCCTTTGGAGCAAACTGCTCCAACCTGGGTCCCCCACGGGCAGCAGCTCCTGCCGGGTCACCTGCTCCTGCGTGGTCTCCTCTGCACGGGCTGCAGGTCCGGCCCGGAATCTGCTCCGGCAGGGGTCTTCCACAGGCCGCAGTCTCCTTCGGGGCACAGGCTCCACCGTGGTCTCCTCCACGGGCTGCAGCGTGGAACCCTGCTCCACCGTGGTACTCCATGGGCTGCAGGGGGACATCCTGCTTCACCATGGTCCTCACCACAGGCCGCAGGGGACTTCTGCTCCGGCGCCTGGAGCACCTCTCCCCCTCCTTCACTGACCTTGGCGCCTGCAAGGCTGTTCCTCACTCCTCTCACCCTCCCAGCTGCTGAGTGGCGCAGCGGTTTTTTCCCTGTCTTAAATATGCTCTCACAGAGGCGCAAAACAACATCGCTTATTGGCTCAGCTCTGGTCAGCAGTGGGGCCCTTACCAAACATGGGGCAGCTTCTAGATCCTTCTCACAGAAGCCACCCCTATGCCCCCCCTGCTACCAAAACCTTGCCACGTAAACCCACTACAGGAATGCAGCTTCTCTCAAAAACCATTTTAAGACACCAAAGGCAGCAAAGTAAATGATACAGATTTTTAGATGACCTTTTAGGAAGAAAGCTTATTTTCAATGTTCTTCAGCTCTGAGAAGAAATCCCATGTGGTAAAATTCCCAGTCTTGTATCAAAGATTTTCATCACCTACATATTTCACCAGATTGTCAAAAATCTCCCGACCTTCTAATGTGGCATAACTGCCACTTCGTAAGTGAGAAAATGAGGCATGATGGATTGCCCCTCACCAGCCCCACCAAGGCTGGTCACTAGCTAATGGCTTTTGTTGTTGTTATTGTTTTGATTTGGTTTGTTTTCTAGGGGTGTGTAGCCTTCTATCTTGGAGCTGCCTTTACCCACAAAATGAGATATCTTGGGAGAGAAGAAGCAGACAGGTGAAAGCTCTGCGGAGCAGGGGAAGTTGGGATGCTCAGAACATACTCTGACAAGACAATGGTGCATTTCATGCTGCCCATGGATGCTAAGTAGTCACTGAACATAGCTGGGGGATGCACTGAACACAGCTTTCAATATTTAATTCAAGACAACCACTGTTTTCTAAGTGTCTTTAAATATTTTATATAACTACATAATATTTCCCATTAAAGACATTCTTACACAATATAGTGTCACTTCTATTGCTTAAGAGACCTATTATGCAAGATACAATACAGCACTAAAACACATCTTTGTTGACATAGGTGAAGTTATACTGAGACAATTTGTGTGTTAATCATGGAATGATTTGGGCAACATTCTTAGCTGTTTTCCTAAAAAAAAAAAAAAAAAAAAAAGAAAAAAAGCTAGTTCCTAAATCTTGCTAGAGTGCTGTTATTAAATAATCATGATAAACATTTTAACTGTAATGAAATAGAAAATAGATATGATAATGGTAAGAAGACAAAAACAACTCTTTAGGCAACCAAGTCATCCTTCTCTAGGTACTTTTACTCATCTTTTTAATTACTGGGTAGGGTGATATTCTTTCATCCTTTTCAATTTGGACCTGTCCTGATCCAGAGCTGAGAATACCCCACACATTCAATTGCTCACTGAATATGTTTGAGAACGCACCTGTGAGGGTTCCCCTGTGGGGAATAAACTACAGGAAACAGGACTTCAGGCTAGCTTAATCTGAGTTAGGTTTGCACCAGGAAAGAAATGTGTTTTAAGACCAAGACGCCTCAGCAGTGATCCGATCAGTGGAACAAAGGCACTGGCCAGTTGAAGAGTGAGAAAAACTGAAGATACTATGAAATTAAAATGGGACTGTCAAGGCCTATCTTCTAACATAAATTATTGGTAGATGTGGGCTGAGATCAACCTCAGGGGTCATGCAGGCATGGAAGGGAAGGGAGGCAATGGGAGGAAGATGCCAAAGGTATTCAGGTGTATTGCTCTCTGGCAGTAAGCACTGAAGTGTGTTCAAAACCATTGCTCTGGAAAATTTGGCTGACTATCACATATTCCCTCTCATTTCCTATAGAGACACATATACAGGGACATTTTTGCAGAAGAGGATCTGGCAGTCCTAACTCTCCCATTCTTTCCCAGACAAGCTCCCTGTGGTGTGTTACATATTATTTTTGATGTTTATCCATTAACATGCTACTGAAAATTTTCAGTAGCATGTTAATTTTTGTGGACCTACTCTTCTTCTTCTTCTTCTTCTTTATTTATTTATTTATTTATTTTTATTTATTTATTTTTATTTTTATTTTATTTTATTATTATTATTATAATTTTCTTCTTTCTTTTCATGTCTCTGTCATAATCTGTGTTTGAACGAAAAGGGAAATGCACAGTCCTTTGTTTCTTCCTCCCTGGAGACTGAGAGATGGTAATTATCCTTCAAACATAGTAGAAACTTTCTGAAAAAATCAGGGGGAAACTGGCTAATGAATCCAGTTTCAGGAGCACCACAGATTTCAAACACGGCTCTTCTTCAGATTAGATCACTTCACATCCAAACATATGCAAGCTGGCCATTCTGCTGAATCTGCTTTGGGACAGAGAAATTAAATGACTGAAAACAGATACCCCAAAGTTATTCTGAAACTGGAAGCTATCAAGTGCCTTGTTATTCTCTTGTTGGGACTGAAACAAACAAACAAACAAACAACAACAAAAAAAAACAAAAAACAAACAAACAAACAAACAAAAAAAAAAACAGGAAAAAAAAGGTGACCACACTGTGTTCATACAGCTGTTGAAAAACCCAGGCAAGTTTTCAACTTGTCCGTGAAGCAGCTCAACCACAGCACCAGCCATATCTGCACAAATAAAAAGAGCTATTGGGAGGCCATTTGGAATCAAAAACACTTTAACATGTCAGTTCCCCTGTTTACATGGGCTATCTTCTGCCACTGCTGCCCTGTCTCCCATTCTTGGGTTCCAGCCAGGCATTGCCAGATCAGGATGGGGTTTTGATGCTAAGTACACTTGGTCACAGGGGAGCTAGACTGAAACCACTTCCTCATTTCATGCAGGCTGTTGAGCAGCCATCAGCTGGTAATGACTCTCATCTCTATTGGCCTGGACAAGACTGGAGACTGGCAATGAAATGCTCCATAGCCCATGGCTAAACCTCTTTCCCATCCCCTCTCTTTATTGCATGCATTTCATCATAAAGTCCTAAATAGCTCCCATCCACAACTCCATAGATTAAGATGCACTTTGTGTTCAAACAAAAGGAAGCAGTGAGACATTGTGGTCTCTTCAAATCCCAAATATTTACGTGTTCTGGAGTACATGAGTGATTTCTGTGAGATGTTTGAATATTTAAAGCATTTAGCATCCTCTGTGACAATCTGTGTGACCTCTCTGTGACTTTTTCCAGACCTTGCTGATAAAAATTAATTAGTTTTCTGCATTTCATATAAATCCAATTACACTCACCTCGTTCCCCACTTATGATAATTTTGCTGTGTGAAACTTGACTTATTAAAATGACTGCCTCATAGTATTTAAAATTAGTTGCTTTAAATTAGTTGCCTTAAAATGTAGTTGTTCACTCATGTTTCCATCACCGAGGCTGCAAGTGAAGAACAAACTTGCAGTAAAAATGGGCTGTGTCATTTATGTTGCATTAAGGCCTAATTGAAGACTATGAGGACCTTTCTCCATTAGGTGCTACATGATGGCCTAGTGAGAGCTAGGCAGTGCCCCGAAGCACTTACAGTCTACAATGGATAAATGCTGCCTTATTAATACTATTTTGTGAAGGAGAGTTAAAAGATTAATTACTTTTTTTCCAGTCCTGAGCATCCTAAAATCATGAATCAGTTAATTCTATCCTTTCAATTATGAGTGAATTAAAAATCACAGAATGCCTTTGGTTCTCCATAGCATAAGTCTGCAGTTATTTTTTTCATTTGCCTACTATCCTCCTAACCTTCATTTACAGTTATATTTCAAGCATTTTGTGCAATGACAGTGACTAAAAAAAATACAGAAATGAAAGCTGGGACATTCACTTGACTCCAGATGATGGGACTTCAAACAGAGTGATAAATATGAAGAGACTCGGTAGCATAATAAATAACTTGCCTATGATTATGAAAAGAACTAGAATGAAACCTGTGTCTCCCGTTACAATGCCAGTACGGTGTCTTCTTATTCATTGCCCAAATCTTTCATTGTGAAGAACATTAGAAAAAATCTCTGACCCCCTTCCCATTCTTTTTTTATTCCTTGGCTATAAGCACAGCTATAACATGTATCATCAGCGTCTAAGACAAGACAGCAAAATCTCTCCCACTGCACAGACCCAACTCTCTCTCTCTCCCCAAAAGGAGACTGTCCTTCAGATAAATATGCTGGCACTACTGCAAATCCCAACAGGGAAATTTTGGTAGAGCCGAAGGAACAACACCACAGCTGAATTTATCCCTTCAGCTTGTGACTGAGATCTCTTCACTTCAAATTCAGTACAAAGAAGTAAATTCTAATTTCCTTCTATTTTTGATTAAGTATTCTTAATGCCAAATGGCATATGGCTTCATCAAAGAGGCTCTTCTGCCACTTTTTGGGTAAACAAACAACAGTCACAAACACTCTTCTAGAAGCTGGTGTTTGGAGCAGGCATAAAAAAGAGTTTCCTGCTTACACAGCTTCCTTTGCAGCATTACAATTATTTCCCCATTGCTGTTAATGACTCTAAATGATATGTTTTGCTGCAGCTCATTAGTATGGAACAGCAGTGCTGTCCATTGGGAGGTCACTGTTACGCAGCCTCCTCCCTTTACAGGCTTGATTACAGCTTGGTACAGAATACCAGCATCAAAACTACCGAATGCTCCAACACAGGCAGAGATATTAATCCAGCACAACCTGGCCGCTCCTCCCTAATGTGAATCACTTTGACCACTCTTGATTTAAGAGTGGACCACTGCGCTGAGAAGCAGTCAGTGAACCTTCAGGAACAGGAGCCCTCGCCCAAAGTCAGTCTCTTCTCATTAAAGTGGCTGCATCCTCCTCTTTCCCTTACATCTAGGAAATTAGAATAAAGTTTCTCCCTGCCTGTTAATGTTTTCCAGTTCTTAAAGATCTGATATGTTTGAAGATAAAAGTCCTATCGAGATGAAAGACCCATTACATGACAAGTGGTATCTACAGAAGAAGAAAGCAAGAATTGAGGTTTTGGGGGGTTCTCTCTAACAGCCTAAAGAAAGGGTGTGCACTGACTGCAAAGCAATGAATTTTCTTATTATTTATAATTCATCCCAGTTCCTCAACCAAGAAGTCCCCATCGCAGCTCTGGACTTCCTTGTGCAGGCTGCTGTGCAAACAAACAAACGTATGCTGGGGCAGTCTGTACAGAAGGGAGCAGAGTTGGCACCAGTTGGGCTGGTGGATCCACGTGGAAACAGCCTGCCTATACCAGCACATGTGATACTTGTTCCAGCATGCCTGTGGGTTCTGGGGATCAAGCCCCTGGAAAACTGTAGGGGGAAGGGCTGCATTACAGCTTTAATTTCAGTATGGCAAGTGCTTTGCTCCATGCTACGATGACTACGCTGTCGTATACAGTGAAGGCAAGCAATAATTTAGTTTTATATTTTTATTGTGCATCCCTTCTCTGCCACTAACATGACTACTGTCATAAATAATTTCCATTTAAAAAGCTTTTTGCTAAATATTCAAAATCTGAACTGTTCTAGCCCACAAATAAATTTATTTTGGCTCTGAAATGTTGTTGCAATGTACCATGGGAGCTTCTGATTTCCCTTCCCAGTCCCCCTTTGGACTGGCTCCAGTTATCATGAGATGCCTGGAGGCACCAGCGAGGTCTGCAGCCTCTTCCCCAGTGCTGGCATTTCAGCTGCCTGTGCTTGATGTTGGTTCTGGTATGGTGCAGCTGGAAGCTGGGCTCAGATTGCTGGGAAGCAGGTATGTGGGTACCCCTCTGTTTCTGTTTGCAATGGACAGATGCTCAACCATATTAAGTTGGCCACCAAATGATGGACAGAGAAGTGTCAAGAGCCATGAGGAAGGAAGGTGCCTTCCTTGCTACTTCTGCAGTAGCTTAAGTACAAGGACACAGGATAGCTGATTGCCTCAGGCCATCTGTGATCATCACAAGCAGCAGATTGGAAGCCCATCAGACTATCATCACGGATAGGCCCCTGGGATCCAGCTAGAATTCTTGCCAGCTTTCACAGGATGGGTCTATCCACATCAACATTGTCCAGCAACACCATATATACTCCACCTTTGCTTCCAGTCCTCAGGATGGGTCCCCAGCAGCAGCACAAGTTGTAGCATCCTTTTCCCGGCCACTGCCCTTATTTTTCTCCATCCTGCTCCCTGCTGTGCCTTCACTCCTGGGAGTCCCACTGCTGCCCGAGCTGCATGCAGAAATATTGTTACTAGATTATGCTGCTTTTTGTTGTACACAGGAACTGGCAGCAGGTGATGCTAAACAGTCCCTACAGGACAGGATTCTGACTGGAACCAACCTTTGTGCCTAGGAGAATGACACCAAAATTCTTCCTTCTTTTCTTTGCGTCTGTATACAACATCCCTTGACAGTGGCTATTATGGGGACAGTGGAGATGTAAAACAGCTTGCCTCTGTTGTTGAACCACCAGTACTGCTGCTCATTCATCAGTGATAAAAAGTGGTCTGATGGACCTGGAGACAAATGCATTTCTTGAACTTACTGTGCTGGGAGGGATGCGTGTGAAATTGCATGCTCTAAGTAATGAAATGAGGTCAAGATCAAGAAAGGACCCTGCAGGGAGTGCCTCTAAATTGATCAGCTTTTCACTGGGAGGACATTTAAGTGTCAGTTCCCCAGAGGCCTCTGTATTGCATCATCCCACTCTTGCCTTTCATGGGAGAAAAGCTTGTAGAGAACCTGCTATTTCTTTGAAAGGATCAGACATTACTTCAAAAGTGCTTTCTTAAGGGCTGCATGCTTTATGTCAATAACCATACAGAAAACTTCAAATTCTTCTTTTCCTTTTGACAGCCAAATCAGCTGGACTCAAAATTAGCTGAAGAGCAGAGCCTCTTGCCCCCTCTGTATTGCCACCAGTCAAGGGCTTGACCAGAGGCAGTGAGATCCTGATATATTGCAAGCTCTAGATATTTGGAACTTTCTAAATATTTGTTGCTTGACTGGTACACAAGCATGCACTGGGGACAATGATCACATGTCCCAAGGGTGTTCATGGGCATGGAAGTCTCAAGAGCCCCAGCATGACTGCAATTTGCTGAGTGAGGACTCAGAATAGCCCTTGTATGTGACTAAGGCAACAGGCACAGGAGCCTTGTGGTTTCAGATCAGGATGCTCACAACCAAAGATGCAGTGAAGTCTCCAGTGAACATAATATGAAAGCTGTTAAAATCAAAGTATATACTGTGCAAAATTATTTTTAGCTTGTAACAGCAGCCCCTGAGCAGCTGTGTCCCTTTTTTTTTTGTACTTGGATTAAATATATTGTTAATTAAGAAATGCAATTACCATGGAAATACCAACTTTGAGCCACACTCTCCTTTGCTGTGAGGACTACATTCACAGAGAAGGGCTCTGGGCTAAGAGACCCTCCAGAAATATTTAACCCAAGAATGTTTTTCCAGCCATTTAAGATTCCATGAATTGTTAATAAGCATTTAAGTGCAATAATAAAGTGTGCATATATACCATTACAAAAATAAATAAATAAATAAAAATAAATAAATAAATAAATCTTAAGCACTGCAAAACTGGTTGCCAGGAAAAAGTTCAGGGCCTGGTTATTTTGTGGGCAAATAAATGACTTCAAATATGAGCTGAAAAGGTCAATTTCAAAGCAAATAACAGAAATATACAACAGCTCGTGTACGCTAACTATGGCATCAAAATTACAGCCATAAATAAGAGACAAAAAGGAATAGCTTGGTGAGGCAGATGGATGAAACTAGGAAGGAAACTCTGCAAATTATATTTTCTTTTGCATATGGAAGTATTAAAGTTTCTGATGAGCTCTCCTCCTCCACAGATTGGCACTGTGCTCCTGTTATCCCATTAAAGTGTCTAAATAGGTTTTCAATAGATATTCTATCAATTTAGAAAATATCGTGTCTGTCTTTTCTGCTGACTGAAGTGTTGTGCTGTTAAATCTCTGGCAGGGTGGGCGGGTGAATTATACCATGCTTCACACTTTTATTAATAAAGTGCAGCATCGCTCTTGCTCAGGGGATGAATCTACTGTTTATGCAGGGTCTTTGCTCCCCATGACAGCTGGTGTCATGCATCTCCAAAGGTCTAAATGCTAAAATCCTAATAAAGTGGTTTATAAATAAGTATAGAAGCAAACACAGTAATTGCTTGATGTTAGCTGGTGGTTTGATCTGAAATAAGAAGACTTCGTGGTAAATTGCTTAGCTAAATGAGAAGTGCCATCTGCTAACAGAAGCCAGGGAGAGACCCAGCAATTAGGGCTGGCCGTGGGAGGTGAGAGGAACCACCCTCTCCCCTTGTCCTGCTCAGCAGGACAGGGATAGGGTCATGGGCAGGCATGGCTGAACATCGTGTAAGCCTCTGGAAACACAGCATCCCTTCAGGGATATTGCATCACAGCATATCACCAGCCTTCTAGGTGTCCACACCAGTGGAAATGTCAATGTTTTCTTCTACTGGCCCTGATGTTGAAGGTCTGTACCCACAGCCCCAAGCTTTGGTTTTTAGAGGGATCAGGAGCAGCTCAGACACCAGAATGGTCCGAGTGCCTCCTGAGTGCCCACAGTGTGCTGGTGGTGGTACAGCTGCTTCCAGCAGCTGTTCTAGCTGTTTCAGGAATGTCTCATGGCCCTGTGTTATGACTTACACTAAGGTGATGACAACACCTGTCTGTTTTGAGAGCAAAAACTGAATATCATGCTTTCTGAAGGCAGAAACTGCCTTCTGCTGCTGTGGGCTTGTGGCAGCACCAGCGCAGGTCAACGCTAGTGCTCAGAGCCATGCTGAGGTCCTGTTGGTCGTGCACAAGGTTACAGCCTTACAGATCTTTCCCTGCAACATTATAAACCTGTGTGTTTGGTAACACACGGAGATAATGTTATTAGAGGAGCACAGGCTGTCAGGAATTTAGCAGAAGATGCCCAAGCAAAACACCCTTTGGATGCATTTAGCAGTCACGCAGTGGATTTACACAGCTAATAAGAATAGGGGGAGGCTAAAAACCTCAGGGCCTTTGTCCATCTCCACAAATGCTCACAAAATAAACCTCAGTCAGCTCACAAGATATAAGGGCTCATTTTCACTGGTTATTTCTAACACTCAACATTTGATGGAAATAGCTGGTATCCAGGTATTTTCCTTTATCTGTTTATGGATTGTAGAAACCAATAAATATGAATACACATCAAACAGCTAAAAAGAAAATTATTCAAAAATGCTTCTAGGTAACCTCGAGTTCAGTTTTTTTCCACAAAGATATTGTTGATAGTTCTGAAAAAAATATTTTTTTTTCCTCTCCCACACAGTCCTACTGAAGTGCATAGGAGACTATGTCTATGCATCATGATTTTCTCCTCTAGGAGACTTCTGACAGCTGAACTGTCTGCTGTGTTGTTCCATCTTTGCTTGCCAGCACACCACAGGTACCCAGGAATCAGACTGTCAGAGAGCTGCTTGAGGAGCCCCCCAAGCCTCTGAGACCTGCTGGTGTATCAGATCATGGAACTGCCAAATTTCAAGAAATACTGTCCTCATTTACCTGACTGAAGAAACTCTAGCTATTTATCTTCATGTCAGCTTTCCCGGTCTCCTTCCCTGTAGAAGGCAGTGACAATGCTTCAGCCTCTCAAAGAAAGGCAGGAAGACTCCAGCTGGATGACACACATTGACTTTGATGGGAGATGGATGGTTAGATTCACCCACCAGCTGTGATGTTTCAAACTGGGAACAGTCATTCCTCTGTGGAGAAAACAAGCACTTCGATAACCCATTGACAGTAAATCCCTCTCACCCTTCAAATAACGGCATCCCAGGTATTTCTCCTATACCCGTAGCTGCATTACCTTTGGACCTGGTATGCATCTGGGGAGGACCAGGCATACAAAAAATGATATAAGATTTCCAAACTTCTAAACTCCCCACATTCTGTATAAACTGCTTAGCATTTGCAAAACACCCTTGATATGGGCTGACATATTTGAGTACAAGCATCCAGTTCAAGGGGGGTGTTTTCAAGAACAGTTTCAATAAACACACAAACTTTAAGAGAAATATAGTGTCAACAAGAAGGAATACCATAATTATATTATGGTCCTGTTACATACACTGATTATTATAACATCAAATTTGTCTTGGGAGGTGCAGAGCTGATTTTATGGAAAACATTTCAGTTGGGTGGTGTGGTTTCAGACCAGGTCAGCACAAAGGAAACCACCCTTGAAGTGCTGCAAGATTTAACTAAAGAAACCATTGCTGATCTTGTATTGGCCAGGTCTTCCCAGGAGGTTTCACAGGAACTCCTGCTTAGAATCTTACAGAAATGTTTTCCTGCACTCCTTCAAGTCATCCTATTGAGACATTAGTCAAAGAGCACACTCTGGACAAGGTTCGCTCAGGATTTACTCTCCTCATTTGTCAGCTATATCTCACTTTTGTTCTTCAAACCTTTGAAATGGAGACTGTAAATCATTGTTGGTGATCTTTAGCCTATCATCAGCAAACAAGGACTGATATCCTTTGGAAGTGTCTTCTGAAAGCCATGGTTATGTACTGACCTCCACATTTACTGCTCATACCCTGATTCACTGCAGTTTTTACAAGATTGTCAGAAAAAATCAATAGTCATTTGCATTGAGAAACCCTTTCTCATAGCCAAAACACACAGCAGGTGTTGCATGAGCTGTATTTATGCCTGATATTTAGTTTATTTGTTACACAGATCTTATGGTGCTGCAGCACCCTGGCATGTTTAGCAGGTATCCTCACTGATATGGCAAATTCCATCGCATGTGTTAGGGTCAAGTAAGCCTTTGTAAACAGCCTGTTTTAGACCACTTAATTCTGCAGAGCTCATATACCTATACAGCACCCTCCTGGTGCCGCTAGTCTCCCTTCAAATTGACAGTGCTCCACTAACTCAGCCACATACAGGGAAAAAGTTTTTTTTCCTTTTTCATTCTCTTGATGAATCAGAAGCACTGCAGACACTTGGGCTTTGGGCTTTCTGAAGCATATTTGGTTTTCCCGCAAACATTTAGTCATATTGGTTTAATAGTGCTGTTAAACTGCACAATGGGTTGCATGTTCTATTCTTCATTATAATAAAGAAAAATGTTGTATTTTTCCCCTTTCAAGTCTACCATTTGAACAAGTTGTTCCAGTTTCCCCATGCTAGTGGTCCAGATATTCATCATATTATGGAACAGATTTGACACTCCCCAGATTTAGCTAATTTTCTAAAACAATATTTTTAAAAGTTTGCTTGCTGGGCTGACTCCAAGACAATTCTGACTATATTAGGTACAAATCTGCAACTACAGACAGGAGAGAGGCACAAGCATGGAGAACCCCCAGAGTAAAGAATTCAGTCAATTGTTTCATGCATGCCTGCAGCCTGGTGCACCTGGAGGCACAGAACATCTTGTCTCTTGACAACAGATTCTACAGATTGAAGTGGGGCTGTTGCAGTGCATGTGGAGTGAGAAGAGGCACCAGACATATTGGCCCACAAGAAAACATCCCACTTTCAAGTGCCAGCTGCTCATCTCCAAGTAGGAGCTGGCCCAAACCCAGCAGCTTCCTTGGAGGTTGCTTCTGGTTTGTTCTCCATTGTACAAGGAATCACGAGGTCTTTTCTTGATCATCTGACAGCCATCACATACATCTGACTGTATACAGTCAGATAAAACCTACAGCTATGTAGGGTTTCTCTAGTTGGTTATCCTGTGGAGATTTCAAATGAGCTCCCAGGCTACCTAAATGCTCCATCAACCCTGCTCCAGTTTAGATCACTGTCACCTTCTCTGAAAGACAATCCCATATACATTTCCAAACTAAGTAAAAAGTTCTTTGCAACTTAATGCAAAAGAGGTGCAATTTCTTATGATTCTTCTGTTGTTCCTGCTTTGGCTGGGAGGAGAGGCAATGACAGTGTACACTACTTGGATTAAAGTTGCTCTTTTTGTGAAGGAAATACTTGGAGTTTCAGTAATTTTTAACTGGAGTCTATCTATCAATGCTATCCTGTATCATAGGAGGCTGTCAGAGTGAACTCTCTGCATATTGATTTTAAGACTTCTGGAAAGCAAATCATTTGTGCTCATGCTTTGACCTGCTTCCTGTGCCGCACTCCACTGCCTTTTCCAGTGTATAAAGAGGTTGCAAAGACATCCCAGGAAGATGAAGTTCATGGTCTCAAACCCTCAGTTTGAAACTACAAAGTACTATCTGCTCTCTGATACCATGAATAGTCTTCCCAGACTCACATAATTTGGGTTCAGGTTCATGAAATTTGTCACAACACATCTAGTGGGTTAGTTAAGTCTGTTGTCTCTTTTGGAATTCACCTCTTCACTTACTTGTGCCTGCTAGATTAATGAAACCGAGAGTGAATGAAACAGACATTTTATCAGATCAATTATCATATCTAACAATCTGGGAGGAAAAAGGAGTGAAAAATAATGGGTTAGTCAGTGAGGGATATTCGGGAAGACATATTGAATTGAGCAATTTTCTACTTATTGCAAATATGGGGTAACAAATTAATAAGAGAGAAAGCTGAATTCGGGTAATAGCCATCACACCGCTGAGATGAATTGTCTTATACACATTGCATATATCTGTAATGTAATGTAATGAGCTGGACAGGAAAATTCTGAAAAAAGTCTCAAGGGATTTAAATATTAGCAATCAGTGGTGCTCCTGTCTCGCTTCCATAGCTATTAGAAATAATATGTTCATTTACTTCTAGAGTACTTGTCCCTCCTCTTCCCAGAAGGGTAACCTCACTCTTCCAGGGGCTGAGAGCCCTGGAATCCAAGCTGAATTTCCAGATGGCCTTGATGATCTTGCAGGGACCCCAGTCTGGTGCACAGCCATTGGGCATCCATCCCACCACGGGGGGGTCAGACTCTGAGAGGTCAGTCCCCAGCTGTGAAACCAGGGTGAGGATTTCTCAACATTTGGTCTTTTGCAGAGAGGTTTGTAAGAAAGCATTTTATTGCACAGTACTGGAGAATATAGGTCCATGACTTATCATTACTAACTATTTCTCTGAATTTGATGCAGAGACAGATTTTCTAGCCTTTGAACTCTCCTTTGTTCCTAGCACTCCAGGAATGGATGGGACTTAGTTACCTTTTAAGAATTTTTGTCAAAAATTAGAACAACTAAACCTAATAAAAATATTAATAGCACGGCTTTATTTACAAACCATATCTGACCTTTCATTGACATCAGTTACTGTCTCATTGATGTTGAAATAACAGGTAATTCTTTTACTTTTGAAGTAAAATGTTGATCAACCAGCCTTGTGGGTGTGAAGCCAACCAGAACAGAGCAGTGAGCACAGACACTTGCTAACCCCTAATTATAATATCTCCCACTGGCAAGAAGCTGTCCTGACACATTGTGAGACACATTCTAGTTTCATGAGAAGTGCTGAAACTTTGATCTATTTGCAAGGGGTCATTTTCATCAGAAACGTCCAGGCTGAATATTGCTCCTTTCTCATCTCTTCTTTACCATGCACTCTCTTGCTTGGCTAATAGAAATACCGAGATCTCCAAACACTCAGAAATCATGGTTCAGGTGTAAAAAGCATGAGGAGAATATTCTGAAAATCATGGTACTTTAAAAAACAAACAAACAACAACAAAAAAAACACCACAGTACAAACAGGGAGTTCTTGTATTTGCTGTCTGGGGCCCAGCAAGATTAAGGTGATTGATGTACACTTAATTGCATTAAGAGACACAGACCTTAATGACTAAAATCTTGTCGGCTAGCAGTTTGCTTTTATGAGAAATTCATGCCTCCTGCAGGGGTTATTCAAAGCCACAAAACTCTGATTGCAGAAAGCCTTAGCACCTGTATGAGCCCAGCTTCTCACCTGCAGAAGTCTCACGAGGAACATGGTTGCTATTTCTGTATTTTCAACTGACCAGCAACAAGTGGGCACCCATGCTATCGTTGATGGAAAACCCAGAGTGATGCAGTAGGGGGGATTTATATGGCCCAAAGTGGTTTTCAGAGAACCTCCTCTGCTCCCTGGTCAATATCTTGTTAATCCTGCTCCCCTGTGGAGCATCAACATCCAAGTGAGATGTCACCTTTGGTTGAATCAGCTACAGACAACTGCTTCCTTTTTGCCCTCTGAGATAGGAGATCTGTATCTTGTGTCTCTCCACACTTAAATGCTGGATGTAAGGCTACGAAGTCCGGCTAATCTTGCAGGACTGGTGCTCCTACCATCCTGAGTATAGGTCAAAGCCAAGCCATGGGAAGCTGTGAAGAATGCTTGGTTGTCAGACGAATGAGAACATGGATGCTCAGCACAACCCTCATTGACCTTCTGATGTCTTGTTGCCTGGTGCACTCAGCAGTTCTGGTAAGCTTTTTGTTCTTAGAGATGTACCTACAAGCCCTGATTCACTCCAACTCACTGTGTGCAAAACACCAAACAGCAGAAGATAATTCTTTTGGTCACTACTGGGCCAGGTCAGATAAGGATCAATGATAAGTGTATGTATAATTTGTATGATAATCTTCTATTACTACCTAATACACCTATATGGATGGACATCTTAAGAAAAGTCCAGTTGGTGTTACAGGCCCAGCTTGTATTTAGGAAGGTTTTCCAGGCTATCCAAAACCAATACAGGATATCAGGTTTTGTGCAGTGGGCAATTCTTTTGTCTCTAGAAGGTACAGGTCACAGGTGCAATCCCTTTGCTCTTCTTAGAATAACTGTGTGGTAGAAGAGCTGATACAGGTTCTCAGTTCCCACACTACCAGGGCAATACTGTACATGAGACAGGCATCCAGGTACGAGTTGACGTACCTAGACTGTTTTTTCAAACCTGCACCTCCCTACATGCGATCTAAGCATGCAGATGGAAAATCTCATGGTCCCTGTGACAGTCTTTCAAATGGGCACATAGCAATTCTCTGCCAACAGCTTGAGCCTGCAGGAAACCTGGCCCTGCTCAGAGGGGTTACTGCTTCCTCTCCTTCATCTGAGACAGCAGGTCTAACATCAGTAGCATTAACTATTCACTTGCTGATCATTTCAGCTTGTCAAAATAAGGAAATTACTGTAGTGAAGCCCTTGAAAAGGGTACAAGACACCTATTGCTTTGGGGAAGGACATGGTTGACAAAGAAAGGAAGACAACAGAAAAGAAGACAACAGAAAAGCAACACAGCAAGGATGGTGAAAAAGCAAAGGATAGAAATACAACTGGCCTGCAGCAAGGCAGATTCTGAGTAGAACAGGTCAGAGGGGACTTTTTTCCTCCTTGTACAAAGTTTTGACTTTCCGTAGAAAGCAGAAAATCTCAGAAGAGGAATTTTGTTTTCAGCAGCTGACAACAAAATCACTTAAAAAAATAGTCTGGGAAAAGGAAGAAAATAGCTGAGGAACAGCTGTTTCTCTGAGAAACATAACCACCATCAAGGAAAACATACATGTCTTAAAAACTAGCGGAGGAGTTTGCTGGAGCCTGCCTTCTCCTGGTTGGCAGGAGAGAGAGAAGTTCTTCTGAGCCTCTGGCTGAGCAGCTTCCAAGCACCGGCTCGTTGCGCAGCCACTGCTGACTGCCCAAGCCCCAGCTCCTGGTAGCTTGCAGGGGCATCACTGAACATAGCTGAGGCTTTACAGGGGATTGTACAAACGGACTCATTAAAGAAGAGAAGCTTTAGGCAGGAGAACAAGAGAAGAGAAGTTTCAGAGCAGGGATAACTTATGTGCTATGAAGCTGCCCCAGGGTGGGAGAGGCAAGATGAGAGGATCAAGACTGGGAGAAAACTGTGAAGGGCAGAGGTAGGTCCTGGGCCACCCCAGAGAGCCTCCTCCCAACCCAAGAGATGCTCCAGAGTGCTTAGATGGAAAATAAAATAATAATAATAAAAGCAACAGAACAAACAATGAAAGCCATGCCAGATTTCATGTGAGCCAGGCACTTGGTGCACTGTCACCTGGAAGAAGGCTTTGGGCAAATGGTGTGTGCTGCCTGTGTTTGCTGGTTCATGCCCCAGGAAAACAGCAGGACCTACACAGCTGATGCTTTGGGAGAGGGTGGGTTTTGACACTGCTGCCCCAGAACAGCAAATCCCCTCTCCTGTCATGGAGGGCTCTGGCAGGAGAACTGGGCCCAGAAGGGCATGGAAACACAGCTCTGGGCTCTGCCCAGGCTGCAGGGGCTCCAAGTGCTGCAGCCTTGAGGTGCAGGAGCCAATGCAGGAATCTCATCTGTGAGGGGACGAAGAGTTATTTCTTCCACAGCAGTAGATATGTCTTACCAAATTCATAACATGTTGCTGTAGCCCTGGAAAAAATCAGCTCAGGTTGTGCCTGAATATCCTCTGTTCTGCAGAATTTAAAGTGGTGGCTGATTACAGCTCCTTAATGCACTCGGGGCAAGACATTAAAAGCAGACGTCAGAGGCAGAAGCCACTAGTGCTACTATGACTTTTTTATCATCTATAATTGCATTAGGCCAACGTAGATGTGCACAAAATCTCAAGAACAGCTGTCAGAGATGAAGGAACAAAGCAGACTAACAGACTTGCTGCAACACACTGCAAGCTCAATCAATTCTTGGCTGAACAAAACACCTGTAAAGCTATGTTTTGAAGTTTTTCCGTGGCAAGTAGAGGATCATGAAAGGTAATGCAAAAAGCGCTAGTGTAAACTCAGCTCAAATCCAGACAACAGTCTAGGTTAGCCTGAGTTAGACCTAAGTTAAAGGACATTACAAGGACTCCTTAGAAAGCAAACTCCTCATTATGGTGAGTTATTAAAAGGTCTTGATTCATTTAATACGGTAAAATGAAGGCAGAGGGGAGTCGGCTACTGTCTATACATATACTGAGGAAAAAGGAAAAAACAAATACAAAGAATAAGGAAACAAAGTAACATACTTTAGCTAAAGTTAATATTCCATTTAAAAAGTCAACATAAATAAATAAATAAAAGCATCAACTTAATTTATTTTAATTAGAAATGAGAAGATAGGTCCCCACCGTCTTAATAGCGTTGGGAGTCTCCATAACTGAAACCTCTGAGAGGTGAATAGCAGAGAAACACCTAGAGAAGAGCAGAAAGGCACCCATTAAAGTAGGTGGTGGGTGAGGAACCAGCCTATAAAACCCCACACCCCCAGCAGCTGGAGAAAATATGGTGGTAATTGTTAAAGGCAAGGCTCTTGTTAATAGCCTCACAGAAAAGTAAAAGAAAGCGTAGGCAGTTTGTTTTTATTTTATGTTCAAAAAAGAACGCTTTTTTTTTTTTTTCCCTGTTTATTTAAGTTTTCTTTTCCCCTGCCTAGATCACATGTCAGCAGTTTGTTAGAGCTGTTTTGTTGCTGCATATCTAAATTTATTTTTCCTAGCCACAGCCCCAGTAGTGAGAGCTTGAGGAAACTGGGTCTAATAGAGCCTACAAATAAAGCTCTTCATTTCACATGGCTGTTTCTTATGTTCAGCAGCTAGGCTATGCTAACTTCACTACACTTCAGCAGCTTCATTCTTTGCTGTAGTAAAGGTAGCTGAGGTAACAATTTCGGGGTGTCCCCAAAGCCCAGCTGTGTGCCCATCTCCCCCCACAATAGTTGTCCTTCTGCTGTCAGCCCCTGCCTGTGACTGCTCCCAGACCATCCACTGTACCACTCTGCTGAGCAGGATAGGTTCTGTGACAATCCAGTAACTTAATTATACAGCTTTTAGCAACTTGGAGATGGATCAGCCTTAGTTTAAATAGTGTGTAAGCAATAAAACCTTAAATAAGAGGCATACAAGAAAACTAAACAAAAAAAAAAAAGTGAAACAAACAAAAAAAATGTTGGCTGTATTACTTCTGCAGAATGCCCTACAGCATAGAGCACTGTCTGGGGGAAATCAGGTGATGCTATAATTAGATTTTATCACAATGCATTTGAAGAAGGAAGATGAAATGTGGTCACAAAGAAGCAATAAGTCTGGCACAAAACCTCACCTTTGAGTCTGGTTTTCAATCTTCAGTAAAATTGGCCTCATATAGTTTCCTTGTATGTGTTTTCATTTTTCTTAAGCTTTTAAGAGCTGCAAAGCAGACATTCCATCTTATGGCATCATCTTTGATCTCCTTGGTGTTCATTAATGGACCAGGGCTGGCCGGATGCCTTGCCTGGCTATGTGCCACAGGGGCTCGGAGGAAGGCAGCACCAGGAGTTCAGCCCGCTCCATGGGGCAGCTCCGAGCCTGCAGTCCTCCAAGTTCTGCCTCTGAGACCTAGTGATCCAGTCTGCTTTTCTGCCATGAAGTCCAGCTTTTGTGGCTTACAGAAAAACTTAGCCTGGAAAAACCACTTGGAGGTCTCTGGCCCAAAACTGAGCTGAAAGGTGGCCACGTACACCAGGTTTTTTAGGGACTTACTTTGTGAGTCTGTTCGAGGACAAACACTTAATATTGGGCCCCTGCTCTAATATTTAATTAATCTCATGGGAAAACACTTTCAGGGTTAAAAAATTGTGATTCAGTTGTTGCTGGAGGGCAAGTTATAAATGACGTGTGGAATCTGATACAGGTTCTGCCTGCTGGCTTGCACTGGTATGTGCTGGGGCTGGTACAGCTTTTGATGGCCTTTATTCATCTCCTTTCCTGCTTAGTGAAGTAATAAAATGGGTGGGCAGAAGGGCCACTGGCAGCAGCAGGCAGGTTCCTCCTACCTGAAATAGTCACAAGCAGGTCAAAGCTTCCAGGCTTGACGTAGGCCTGCATTGCCTGCAAAGGAGATGGGCTGCAGGACATGGGGCTGTTCCCACCACTGTAGACAGCAGGAGTAGCTGCTAAATGAGAAGTATTGACAGACCTGCACATACTTCTTTGCAAGCACAAAGGCAAAGAGACAAAAGCCTCACATCTCCTCATCCCTCGTTATTTCTTACTCACTTTGGGTTGGATTCTGACCCCTCTGCTGTGCTTTCAGGCAGCTGCCCCAGCCTGGACAGAGCAGGGCAAGCCTGAGGTGGGACAGGGGGCTTAGGGATGCATGGTGACCCCTCGCTCTGCCTGGGGGAGCCCAAAGACTTTTGTGCCAGCAGTGCCATGACACCTGCAATCACAGCCTTAGCCTGGTTCTTGCACCAGCAAGGGAACATGAGCCAAGTGCTCCTTCCCATCTCATTTTGCAGGGTGTTGCTGTAGCCCTTTTCATGTTGGTCTGGAGGAAAAATGAAACACAGCAACAGTTCCCAATTGTATTCCCTCCTTGGGGGGCTGAAGGGTGAGGCTGTGAGCTCAGACACTGCATATTCAGTGGAGCAGAGGGGCCCGGTACTGGGTCAGAAGTGTCCCTTTGTGTCATCCAGACCTGATATGGAACTCTCTACTTTGAAGAGAGAAGATGGTGCTAAACATCTCATCTAATAGAACATCTGCCATGTACCTTCCTACAACTTTCATTTATAGTTATCTGTAATACAAGGTTATGTTCCCTGAGATCCTGGGAGCAGAAAGCCCATCCTTCACTATTATTCTGCACAGATTGTCTTGATGGCTTGGTAAGTGAATTATGTAGGAGACATTATACTGTGAAGAGCTGACCTTGTCCTTAACCTCAGCACATTTTTCAATTAATGCCCTGCAAGATAAATTAATTCTGTTAATCCATACAGGCCTCTGAGAAGTTGGATTTGGATTTTTGCATTTCTTACTAAACCAACTTCTCCCTTTCCCTTCTTAATGATCCTTTGCTTACAATCAATACATAAAGGCTCGGTGATATTTGAAAGCAAAAATACACAGTGCTTACTGTACTTACAGTCTGCTTGCCCCCTTCAACCCAGCTGTGAAGGAGCAAAGATGCTGAGAAGCTGATATGTATTTTTCTGGTCCCAACAGACCTTGCATCTTTTCGTTATAAGATTGATGCTACAAAAGGCAAACAGCCTTATCACGAGCAGCATTCACCCCAGAGCCAGCAGTCTGCAGTATCAGCCCTGATTTGCTTACACCACTGTCTGTAGCTTTAAGCAACATGTTCTGCAGTCACACATGAGTGCAAATGGAAAGGGTGGCTCTGTAATGAGCTTTTTTGGGAACATGCAGAGGTCCATGTTCTGGGAGGCTTCTGTGTCAGCTTCTGCCAGGGTGAGCTCCTTGCAATGTAATCCCCAGTCAATGCACAAGAATCTCTAAGCACAGCTGTGTCTCTGCAGCTTGTCAAGAACATGCAGAGAGAGCAATGTATTTGGGATCTCCTCCAAAATGTAGCACTATTTGTCCTGGAGGGTGCTGGAGGATCTGAGTGCATCAGGCTGGAGGTGGAAGTGTTCCAGGTTCAGTGCGCTAGAGAAAGACCTTGGACTGGAAAAGGGACTGGAAAAGCAATTTTTTATTATGCCAACAAGAAGCAGCGTTGTGGATGCCTTCCTATGCCTGCTAACTCCTCACCCTCCAGCATTTCTGAAGACCAACCCAGTGTCTCACCAGACGTGTCTGCAGCTCCAAGCAGCTCTGGGAGTGCTTCTTCCTTTGGGTTTTCTTGCTGTGATGTGAGCACAGTCAGGCAGTGCAGTCAGGAGCAGAGTCAGGAGTCAGAAAGAGAAGTGAACAACTCTGTCATCACCAGTAATGTATTGAGCACTTATCCATTGAGTAACCTAGGTGTTTTGGTTTATTTTATTATATTTTATGGGTTAGGTGTGGCAGCTGACAGTATCTAGGATATGTCAGTGATGATGAAGGAGACCATTTCTTATGGCATAATAATGATGATTAAAGATGGGATTTCTCAAAAGCAATCAGGGAAGTCAATGAGAGTCAATAAGAAGTGGGTGCCTCATTTCCTTAAGATGCTTTTGAAAATCCTAGCCTAAAACATTGATACTTCATGTGGACAAATTAAAGTCTGTGTGGGGGAAGTCTCAAATCCTTTTTGAAAAATGATATGCATATAGTAATTGCAACAGATTAAATACAAATATCTGCAACAGCTTAACCTTTTATTCTCCTTATTTAAATAAAACTCTGGATGTTTTAGTCATAAACAACTGTAAACTACAGTTAATAGGGGGCCAGATCCAGACATGTCAGCTGGCTCAGCTGCCCTGACATGAGCAGGACAATTCTGATCTAACTCAGCCAGGGATCAGAGGCTAAGATGTAACCAGAGCAATATTATCAAGTTGCAAATACATTCAGAGAAGTGCTGGCTATCCAGTGCTCAGCATACATAATGTCTCTGCAGGCAGCCAACATTCAGACTAGAAATAGGGCCGTGGCTGTGTGCAGTGAGGCTGATTAACTGGAGCAGCTTAACGTAGGAAGGCAAGAAGTTCTCAATGGCATGAAATTTCCAGACTGGGATAGGAAACCATTGGAAAGAGACAATCTAGAGCAAACAAACAGGGATCTAAGTGCACTGATCATGGGGAAACCCTGTTCCGAGTGAAAGAGGACGCTGGATTTGATGGCCAAAATGGGCTGGGTGTAGATGCTGTGCTGCTGCTTCTGAACAGGCAACAACAGCAGCCTGGCTTCTCAGGGTGCATGTGGATTTTCCCTTTCCTCTGCAATCACTCAGGCTCACTGATCACATACCACGTCTCATTTTGTTTCATGTCTGATGAAACTCTAGGTCTCAATAGGAAGCCTTATGGAAAAAGCTGTGTTTCACCTGGTGTCACACCAGAACTATTACAACCAGCTGGTTTCATCTGCTTTCTGTTTAAGCTCATCAAATGGCTTGGGAGTGCTCACAACTGGCTTTCCCCATCCACTTCATTAGTCCCTTGCTTGCAACAAAGCCTCAGCTCAAATGACTTTCCTATAAATGTATGTGCGGCTCTGACTATTTCACACCACTCTGACAGGACAGGCTTGGATCGAGCAAACTCACCACATGATACATCAGCAATGAGGAGGAAGGAAGAGACAAAGAAGGAGGTATTTGGTCTGATTTATGAATGCTGGGTGAAAATGAATATATTCCTGAATGCTGACAGACTTACAACTGCTGACAACTCTAACCTATGCATTTCAGAGGGCAGTGTTTCATAAAATGCTCCTCAGGTATTCTGGAGTGGATTTATGCAGCAGGCAGTAATACAACACAAAAGGTAAGGTAAACGGGGTGCAAGTAAATCACTAACTTTCCATGAGCAAATAGAAGCTCTTTGTGTCTTGGCTGGCATATATAAATGGAGAGGATGGAGGCATACTTCTAGTGGCTTCATCCTTGGAGTTGGGGGTTGTGACTAGAGCAGAGCTGGGCAATCTGTGCAGTGGGATTGCACCAGAAGTTCTTGCAGAAACTTCTGCCATTGCTGCATTTCCCAAAGCAAAGCTCTCCAAGGGATTTCCACCCCTCTAAGGAGGTGGTTGAGCAGCCATGGGTGAAAGGTGCTGTCCTTTGTGGGAGGGTCTGGGCTGGGTCACACTGGAGGGCACAGAGCCCTATGTCCTGTCCCTGCTGGTGACCCCTGCTCAGGGAAGCCCTCCAGAATAAGGCAAGCATATAGAGATGCTAGCCTAAAACACATGACAGTGCTGAAACTCATGGTAGCAATGCCACAGCAAGGATGACGTCCTGCTGGGGAGTAACTCATGTATGGCTTCAGGAAAAGCAAACTGCTCCCATCACCTGGATGTTCAGCTGAGCATCCCTTGGGGCACTGTAAAACTGCACCACATTACAGCTGAACCCACTAGTGATCCTGCTGTGGATCAGATTCCTCCCTGCCTTTGCTGTGTTGGCTTGTTCTGCTGTGTCCCATCCAGCTCCCTGAAAACCTTCCACCTCCAAGGCCTCTCTGGATCAGACCTACCTCCTGCAGCTCCCTCTCCCTCCTTCTGTGCCCCACTGAAGTCCCCACTCCTCCTCTGGGCCAGTCACCTGGCTCTGGATCCCTTATGGGGGCCCACCTGCCTGCTTGCTGTCCTCAGGATGCTTGAGGCACCTGCAGGCTGCAAGCCGGGCTACAGTCTCGTGGCCAGGTTCCTGCTGCCATCAGCCCCACGTTAAAGCCCCTGGGACAGGACACTGCCTGCATGTTCACCCTGACTTCAGCTTCCTCAAACTTGCATCAGGCAGAGCTTGGGGTCCAGGTCCTGATTCTCTAAAGCAAGAGTAAGAACAGCAAGAGTAAGAACAGCTCTGGTCCATGAGCTTCTTTTCCAGCTCTTCCTGGCTTTGTCATTTGAAATATTTTGGGGGTTGTGAGCACATTTCCCATTATGTACATATCATTTGCTTTTCCCTTTGTATTCATGATTTAATAATTTTTTCATTCTGTCACAATTGGTGTTGAAAAGAGTGTAGCTAGGTGCCGTGGAATAATTTGAAAAGAAATGCTAAAGCGCAGGAACAGTCTGTGTCCTTTTTAGCAGATGCAGAGTGAATAACATTTAGGGACATGTTTATAAATCAGTACACCCTTTAATTAAGCAAAACATTTTGCTAAGAAAGAATTAATTAGCAATTCATGGCACAAGGCTTGGCCTATTATCAAAGAGCTTGTACACGATAAAGCACAATTGCCTGTGTGTCTTTAGAGCTAATTATCAGTTACTAGTTTTATTTTTATTTCAAAGCTCCTTGTGAAGAGACAAGATTAAGATCTACACAAGGGGTGGTAGGCTGGTGGCTTCGCTTTCCCTTTGGCTCTCTTTAGAATTTGTACTAATTGTAGTGAGCAGAAAGGTGCTGACAACGGCTGTACAGTCCCAGGCTGAGGGATAAGGGAAGGAGGATTGCCCCAGTCCTCCGTGAGGCAGGGCTGGGGTCAGCCCTTTCCTCTTACAAACTTGTTCCATGCTGCCACATGAGTTATTCTAAGATCCTGATTTCTCATTTGTAAAGTGGGGACAACAGCACTGCTGGCCTGGTGGGGGTCTGCTGAGAACAGGCAGGTAAGAGTGCGATGTTTGGTACTGGGAGGAGGCAGAGAAGGACCGGGAGTGGATGGGAGTGAGTGAGCAGTGATGGATATCTGGGGTTTCCAGGGGCAGCTCCCCAGGCTGCAGAGCCTGTGGCATAGAGGAGGCATCACCCAGGTCTGGGAGAAGAGAGAACCCTGTTTGTCCTGCCAGCATCCCAAAAGAAATGGCAAAAGGGGCCTCAGACCTTAGGACTGGGGGGACATTGCTATATAAGTTACAAATATTTGTCTCTTGGGCACAAGCCAACAGAAGAGCTTAAGCTTGCCATGTTGGCAAGAGTGACAGGATTATGAGCAATTTCAATCTGATGCAGATGGTCTTCCCATTTGCTTCCTTGTTTAAACAGCAATTTGGCAAGTTTGTCATTCATAAAGCTTTTATAGCGCTCTGCACGCGTCTCCCCCGTGGCCCACTAGGAGCTACTTGGATATTTGTTGATGCCTGGAAACACGCATTAGTCTTTAATGAGGTTGTATTCATATTGTTTCCTTTGGTCAGAGGAGCCTTGGGAATTCCACACTATAGAACATATTTCTTTTTAAAAACCTGCAGCTACTCACCAAAATATCACTCGGATGCTCGATGCTCAGCCTTGCCACCTAGGTACTGCAGCTAGCGTGCAGCAGCTATGGGGAAGAAAGAAGTGATCTGATATTGGCTGAGAAAAAACCATGTGAAGATGCAGGTGTTGCTCAAAACAGAAGTGGGAGGTGGCTGGAGACAGGACCCAGGTGGGCACGTGGCAGTGGACTACTCTCCATCTCTGGAGACGGAGCAGGTAGAAATCGTCACACTTCATCAACCAGGAAAGGCTGAGAAACCAGCTCAGGGGACAGCGTGGTTCAGCTTCACACACCTCAGATAAGCTCTTCTTTCATTAACCAGGCAGATGGACTGCAGGAATACTAAGGGGATTTGTTTGCCCACAAATAATATCCTAGCAAAGCACAACTGAAGTATAATCAATTAATAGCTTTCATGTGGTTTTGCTGAGTGTAAAACAACAAAGCATCATGGCTTGCATTGGCACAAGTTGCTCAGATCTTAAGGCAAGTAAATATTTAGCCAATAATTTTGATTTAGAGCAACAAAATGCATCTTTGTACTTTAGCTGCTGACTTGTGTCTTTAATTGCAGGAATAAGGCACACTAGGATAGCAGACTTTAACTCAACATCTTCTGCAGTGGGACATCAGTGTCTTTGCATGAAAGAAGAAAAAAAGCCTTTGGCCTCAGGATTTCTGTATGGTAGAATAATTTTTTCTGTAGCTGTCACATCCAGAGCTCCTATCCTCATGTAAACCAGCAGCCTTTACTGCTCTAGGTAGGTTCTCTTGTCATGAGTAAGGTTTGTGGCCAAGGACTCCGTATTTCTTTTTCAGCACCTTCAGTTTGCTATAGATCAGTGTATTTGTATGTTTTGCTCTATAGTAAACAGGTTAAATTTTACTCCTTTCCTCATCTGTATGTTCTTACAAGGGCTGTTTTGTGTTAAGTGCCAGACAGATGTGAAAACAGTGAGGTGGGGGATGGCAGCTGGAGGCCAGACAACTGGAGGCAGGTGGCCATAGGATAATCTTGCTGTGGGACCAAGGCACCTAGGTGCAGGTCTGCCCTTGTGCCTGGTGGTTTTTACTCTGCCTGCTCCAGCCTCTGTTCTGTGCTCTGAGAGGAGTTGGGAGGGTAAAAAGAGTTGAGGGAAGCAACTTTTTCCCATTGACATAAAAGCTACTCACAAATTCATCTCACATTTCTGGGGTGTCTGCTGCCATACAAATGCCTCTCTTTCTCAACTCTGTCTTTGTACAGCTCACAGAAAATGTATTATCAGGAGGATATATTGTGACATCTTTGCAATACTATCCTCTGTAGCATATTCCAGAACATCTTCCTGACAATGGATTTCCTTCACGTGCAGCTCCTGTTATTAGTGCTGTGCGCTTTTCCCTGAGACGTTCTTAGGAGTGATGGGTTTGAAGCAGTAACAATGTGCAAGTTATAAAGGGGAACAAGGGGTTGTGCAGTAGTCTTAATGGAATTCAGTGGAGACAGGTTTGAAAACACCATGAGCCTTGATTTCTGGGGAAACATAGCCCTAGAATTCAGACTGTACTTTTTTCCTTTTTTTTTTTTTTTTCTTTTTTTTTTTTTCCTCATGCTATGTCATCTGATCAGTGTCATTTGCTCTGAAAGCAAACCTAGTTACAAGGCAGGACCTTTGTCTGTATTGCATTTTTTTTTTTTTTCCAAATAAAATAATACAGATGGGAAATTTCTTTTTTTGAGTGCCATAAGAAAGTGATGCACACAGACATCTAAAGGAAATTTACTACGAACTCTTAGATTGTATACAGAAGCATCAAGTTGTTAGGAAACCCCACAGTGGAAAATAAATTCACTTCCTTGCATCTGTTGTCAGTTCTGCCGTAAGAACTTGTCCTTGTCTGAAGCACTGGTTTGGGCTTGCAAAGAGGTGTAAATAACAGCATGTGTGGTTTTCGCTTATTTTCTTAAACAAGCACTTTAAGGTTTAAGGAAGAGGGGAAAAATCTGAAACATCTGTAAATAAGAGTGATCAAAGTCTGTAGCTGAGAGCATGCCATCCCATCTGGTTGGACTTCATCTGCTAGAGGAAGGCAGAGCAAGACTTGTTTTTTGTTTTGTTCCCAGAGTCTTGGCCACTGTTTTGGCAAGTTAAAGGATTGAACAGTACATGTGTTTGGAGGCCATTCATCTCTACAATGGTGCTTATAAATGCTGGTGTCAAGATTTGCTAATGATTGCCAGTACCTGCAAAAGGGTTAGAACTTGTTGTAGGTTTGCCAAAAACCAACAGTTTTGGTACAAAATTGGGCCCACATGAACTGAATTAAGTTCAATAAGTCTAAACACAGGGTGCTGCACCTGTGTTGGGGCAATCCCAAACATGAACACAGAAGGAGAAAAGAACTCACTGAGAGCAGCCCTGCAGAGAAGGACTTAGGGGTTCTGGTGGACCAAAAGCTCAACACGAGCCAGCAGTGCATGCCTGCAGCCCAGAAGGACAACTGCATCCTGGGCTGCATCAGCAGAGGGGTGGCAGCAGGGGAGGGAGGGGATCGTGCCCCTCTGCTCTGCCCTCCTGAGGCCCCACCTGGAGCCCTGCGTCCCCCAGCACCAGGAGGATGTGGGGCTGTTGGAGCGGGTCCAGAGGAGGACATGAAGATGCCCAGAGGGCTGGAGCACCTCTCCTGTGAGGGAAGGCTGAGAGAGCTGGGGCTGTTCAGCCAGGAGAGAAGAAGACTCCGGGGGGACCTCAGTGCAGCCTTTCAGTACTTGAAGGAGGCCTAAAAAAACAATGGAGAGTAACTTCTTGCTCAGTCAGATAATGACAGGATAAGGGAGAATGGTTTTAAAATGAAAGAGGGGCGATTTAGATTAGAGGTTAGGAGGAAATTCTTCATTCAGAGCTTGGCGGTGAGGCAGTGGCACAGGTTGTCCAGAGAAGCTGTTGCTGCCCCATTCCTGGGGATGTTCCAGGCCAGGTTGGATGAGGCTGGGGGCAGCCTGGGGTGGTGGGAAGGGTCACTGCCCATGGCAGGGGTTTGGAACTAGATGGTCTTTAAGGTCCCTTCCAACCCAAGCCATTTTATGATTCTATGAAAAACAAACACTGGAAAAAAAAATAGTTCCAAACTTCTGGGGTTGCTAGGGAAAAACAAAACAACAACAAAATTTATTCTTAGTGTTCTTCTATTTGAATACTTCTGTTATGAGTTTTCAAAAGAGACCTAGAAAGAGCACATCCTAGAAAAATCTTTGCCTCCAAAGCATGCTGTGTGGCCACCAAGCAGCAGTCACTTCCTCCTGCCCAGCCCACAGCTAACCAAGGAGCCCAGCAGGAATTGAGAGATTCTGGAAAAGCAATGAGTAGCAACAAGAACATGTGAAGTGGCATGGAGTTCCCTTGGACAAAGCAAAGGAAAGAGGGACCATAGGAGACAAGGAACAAATACTATTTCTGTGTGTACCCTTGCTGCATTTAATCTACAACCACTGCCACAAAGAGGTTGTTGCTCAGAAAAGGTAAGATGCAGGGAAAAAAAAAAAAAAAAAGGCAGCTCCAAGAGCTGAGGATTCTACAAGTCACCAACTATCACAAAGAGAAGCAAATCCATTGTAGGATGTGAGATGGGAATAAATTTCCTGTGCTCTTCAGGAGAGGCAGGTACATTGCTCTGCACTGCTACACACTTAATTGTTGTCAGGGCTGTATGTTTTTACAATGTCAATGATAATGACTGGTATAAGATGAGGTATTTAATCTTACTGGAATTCAGTTCCCCTTGCATTGCCATGGCAATGCAGGAAAAATTTTGATCACTAGCTGAGACATTTCAGTATAAATTAATACAGCTTTTGCCAAGGGGAGCTGACTGACAGCTATGTTTGTAAGTTTGATTTGAGCCTTCTGTTTTTATGTAGTATCAAAAGCCATGAGCCCAGAGAAAGTTGAAGGGAAAAAAGAAATCTTACGGCAACTTAAGAGAAATGCCTGAAGTTGAGAAAATATGTTTAATTCTTACTAAATTGGCATCAACATCTTTAGCTGACTGCAAGGCAAGAAAGTCCAAACTCCCTTGAGGCAGCAAGTTCTAAAATAACCTCCTACCGCAGCATTTTGCTGTCAGAATTTCTAACTCGTGTTTCTGCTCATCTCTCTGTAGCATCTTCCTGTTCGTTGGGGCAGGAACTATCGCTTATTTGGATAAGGTGTGACATAAGAATAGCAGACCCATGTCTGAGGCCTGTCATGTCAAGTATAAACAACCCTCATTTGAACTTCTGATGGATTTAATTTCTACTATTTCATAACTATGAGAATATCAAGTCATGATTTTAATGAATGTTTTAAGTCTGAGCAGAGTGTGAAGGTGCCCATGTCAGCAGCCAGGTGTGGAATGCAAGTGGAAAGCAGCATGAGACCAGGTGAAGTGGTTCCTCCAAGAACCATCCTCCCCAAATGACCGAGCAAGCACCACTCTAGATATTGAAGGGTCACAAATCTGCTCCTTGTAATTCCCAGACTCAGACCACATTTTCCTATTTGGTGTTAGGGAAAGAGGACATGTAAAGAGCGGTCTCTTCACAGCTCCCACTCACCAAGTACTGTGTGTTGTCCAAGAGCATCAATGTGTATGTTTCCATGATGCCCAGGAGTCAGCAGGGATGAGAAGAGGAACAAGAAGAATAGGGCTGATATTTACCTTTGGCAGCCAAGGAGCTCGGGTGGTCTCAGCATCCTGATCTTGATCAGGACACCAGAAACACAGATTTTTTTTTGCTGCTCCAATTATTCTAGAGTAATTGAGGTTGGCTCAACCACTGGATACAGAACTCATCTGACAGTAAGAAAATGGTTCTCCAAAGCTTTGGAAAGGTACAGAGTATGATAAAGTCAACAGTGCTCATTGATAGCAGTGCAGCGTTCATGCCTACAGTACTTTCCCTGTTGTAAGAAGGGATAATGTGTTGTCTGTGACAGCAACTGCCAACAAAAGCCTTTAAATGTTTATAATTGGAGCCATTTGAATAAGTGCTTACCATAAAGATGCTCTTCTTGTTCTCTGTCAGATTAAATAGCTTGCCACCCAATTTCTTGGTGATGTCTTTGGGTTGTCCAGGCAGAGCCCACTAATGGTTAACACACTGGGATCTGCAGTTCAGTTCAGTCATCTGGAACAAAGCCACAGTCTGTCCAGCCTGTAACTTAGCAGCTGTGACAGTGCTTGAAAGCCAGACTGACATCTCTCTAACTTAGACACACATTCATGTCAGCTCTTGTGAAGTTTGCACACTGGGGATCTCTCTCTGTGCAGGTGACTCCTAGGGGCACAGACTTCTGCCTGCAGACTCCTACAAGGCTTTAAAATTTTATATATATATATATTCCCCAGCTACAACTTTTCTTTTTCCCTGCCTAACACTTTATTGCAACTGGAAATGTTCCATAAGGCCACCAGCCTAATTGAAAAGATAGCATCTGAGATACTGTTCTGAAATATGTATGCATTTATAGTTAACTGTACATGCAAAATAGAAATATATGCATATGTATGTATCTACAACCATTTTTTCTGTTTTTGGCTGTGTGTGCATATTTCCCGGGATCAATTTAGATTCTGATCTCTGACAAATTAGTGTTCAGGGCTAATACTTTCCAAAAGAATGTAGTTCTGGAAAAAAAAAAAAAAAAAAAAAAATTGTTCAACTGAATGTCCAATTTGCAAGTATACTTTCTGTACTACCGTGGACTGATCAGGAATTGCATGCAAAAGAACTGGCTGTTCATTTGCATTACTGGTTATCTGATTTACCAGCACAACCATTCATGCAAAGTAGGCACTTGGCTGAATTTGGATTTTGTACATGCATGTGTACAGCTAAGTCTCTGGAAAAATCTAGGTTGAATACTGCAGACAAACTTGTCAAATACAGACTTCTGTATCCGCATGCACTTCACTCTGTAGGAAATTGATTCTAAGAACATTAGAGACGGGAAGCAGCAAGAGGAAGTTCGGATCAAACAAAATGGATTCAAATCACTCAGTCTCCCCAAAATATAGCTATTGAGGGTTTCTTCAGAGAAACACTTCCGTTGTGTTCACCTCCATTAAAATGGAATCAAGCGGTGCCACCACTGTAGCATGGTAACAGCCCTGCAATTTGATGTGCATCCTGCTGTTTCACTTAGAGGTTCAAACTTGAGGTTGAGCCTGCTTGAGGATTAATCTAGTTTTCCAGCCTTTCTTTTCTAAAGCTCATAGGTAATTACACCCTAAAGTCAGACTCTATCCTATCCTTTATTCTCTAGAAGGTTCCTCAGATTTACTTAGTGGGAAAACAAATAGGCGCTGGCAGAGAGTACCAGTGAGTGGAAACCATCACCCTATGCTCGGGCATGAACTAAACCTTTAACCCAAAGATCAACTTGGATTTTATTTATTTTTTTTTTAATTTTTATTTATTTTTTTCCCCTCTCATTTTTCATGTGCCTGTCACCAAATTTGAGGTCTTTGATAAAGTGAGACCTCAAACCATCTCATTTTGCTCAGCCCGTCAAACATGTCAGCATTGTCACAGCAATTTCTAAAGCTAACTGATCAATATAAAGGAAACACCACTATGAAACATGTACATGGTTCATGGATATTTTTGGCTTAGTCCAAATAAGTAATGTCAGGAAGAAAGACAATGTTCTCTGGCATTCACATTTACTTGACAGAGGCATCGCTGCCATCACAGTTAGATTGACTTAAGCTTTTCCACCACAAGGCCCTGCTTGTCAATCCTATTAGTTTTGAATAATGTAAATAAAGAGAAGATCCAAATATATAAAGACTAAGCCAACAGATACAGGGAATGACAGCTCCAGAAAGAGCCACCAGGGTCATCCAGGCCAGCTGTCCCAAGCAGTCACGTTGTAGACTGCAGCTCCCACTGGATCCAGAGATCCTTCTTTTCATACACACAATCTATAAGACATCTCTCAGGAAACTCAGGAGTACTACTAGAAAGATCAGTGACAGAATTCCCCCAAATTAAGTGTGCCAAATATGTATTACCCTGTCTGAAAGGAGGGAGATCTTGCTTTCTCTGCTTGTATTGATGTGTCACAAAATCCTTGCAAAATGCCAGGAATAAGTTGGTACCTACTGTGCTCAGGGCATGTTTGTCTAGTCATTAATTCTGAAGACACACAAGACACTAACTAGCTGAGAGGAGGAAGCCGATGCCGGTGAGCAAGGGCCTGCTGAATACGGGACATAAAGAAGTCTGATGCTGGTCTTCTCAGACCATATTTGCATGAAGATGCAGATTTCAGGAGAAACGTGGCTATCTGGAAGGAAAAGCAATTAGAAATGGTAGACTTTGACAGTAGCTTTCTACCTGAGAGAGCTGGAAAAGTGTCCCTGCTTCCTTCTGCTAGTGTAAAGCTGGAGTAAAGAACTTCGCTCAGCACAAGGAGAGCAGGGGTCTAGAAGCCATCAGGGGTAAGGAAGGACAAGGGGAAGAGCTGGTTCTGTGGCAGAGAATGGCTCTTCCCCCAGGGATGCCAGCTGTGAAGCGTGCTGCACGGACACGCTGAGTGACAGCCGAGACCTGAGCTAAGTAACAACTAGCTGGTGAGGGCAGAAGTTCACCCACACGGAGACCGTTGGGACTGCAGGATGGCTGAGTGGGAGGTCTGCTGCTGGGGCATCGGCATCACCCTGGGGCAGGCTGGTGGCAGAGGGACAGCCTGATATCCACACAGAAAGCACAGAGGTGCAGCCTGCCGGGGAAGAAAACAGTCGTCCCTGCAATCACAATGACATTTTCAGGTGAAAACAGTTCACAAACAGTGTGTGATCTTGCAAATTTTCAACAGATGTGTGTGCACGTACACATGCTTGTGTAAATAAGTGTTCACAGAGAGCCCTTTGGTCAGGTCCTTTCTTTACACTGTTTTCTACCTTACCAAAAGGCTGCTAACACTGAAGGAACTTCTATTCACCCTGTCCAACAGTCATCTCAAGGAAGCCCAGAGGCAATGAACCTGGAGGCTGCAAATCCCGGACTTCCTTAGAGGCTGGTCCTTCCCTTCCTCTGTCCCCAGGCCACCTGGGTGTGTGGCAGCATGCAGGACAGGAGCCTGCTGTGCTCTTCCCCTCTTGTTCGAGACTGTAGGGCTCAACAGCAGAGCTTTGGCTGCAGGTCTTTCATTCTAGCAGTCAAACCCACGCTGGCAATAAATCAGGTGGCAAACAACTGATCCTGCCAAGTCCCTTTACACTGCAGTTTTTGGGTCTTATATACATCAAAATGTTGCAGAAATTTGGCCTATTAGAAAAATAACTTCATTTCCAAACACAGTTTCTGTAGTGAGATGATTCCTCTCTTTACTGAAGATCTCTCTAGATGGCCAGACTTAAAAGAGCACCACACTTGGCTCAGGGTGGAGCTAAACATTGTATTGTAAATGTAGAGACACTGTGCAAAAGCCCATTTTTCAGAGGCCTGGCGAGAAGACAGTTCAACTCTGAAGGGTGACAGCAGTTATGAGGGCAATAAACAGAGACAGCAAATGCAGCACAAAACAGGAAGCACTCCTGCGGTCCTATCTGCAGGCACTTTTTTTTTTTTTTTTTTTTACTTTTTTTTTTTTTTTTTGAAAGAGCTTTTTCTTACATGTCCTTTTAGGTGCAGGTAGGTGCATACCTGGCACAGGCTGACCTCTCTGATGTTGCCAGTGGCTGTTCTGAATGTCTGGGCCCCTTTTGTTCACCCCATCATCCAGACCTGACCTACTGGAGCATGAATCCATGTCTGTGCAAAAACAAACAAACACAAAACAAACAAGCAAACAACAATAACAAAAAAACTAACCATGACAGAGCCAGGCAAAGTCCTCAAACCAAGGTGAAATGCTGCAGGAGCCAGAACACCTACTGCTGCTAGGAGCAGCACCGAGAAATTCAGAGGCAGAACTGAACTCAAAGATGAGGAATGAGAGCAAGAAATAACCAGAAAGTCATCCCATGCACAGCTACGGTGGCTGTGAGCCCCATCAGCAAACACTCCCCTTCCCTTCCAGCCTCCCTAGCACAGCCTTGGGATGCAACGCATAACATTTTTCAAGACTAAGATAAGAAAAAAATCCTTTGGCTGAATAATGACCTTTAGGAGAACAGGAAAGGTTTTATGAAAAACTATCAGCTTTTTAGAAGTGTTTCCCCTTTTTTGATTTTTTTGGTGACATCCTCTATCAGTCTTTTTTACCACAGCATGCAATGTAAACTAGCCCTTGGTTTCTCCTCTGGAATTGTTCTTATGCTAAGATACTTTTTCAATCTGAGCACTATCAAAGTTTTTCATCTACAGAAAACCTGCTTTTGAGAAGCTGAAGCTTTCATTTTTCTGGAGGCAGACACATGGATCACAGTCACTCACTTCTGAATATGTCAGCATGTAGAGGTGCAAGACAGACTGCTCCCCAGCCCGCCCCTCCAAGCTCTGCCCAGACCCTTATTTTCCTGCACCAGGAGCCAAGGTACCCCATAACCTCTCCTCTGACTCCCCATATTCCTTGTTCTTCCTCTGCTTATGAATTTCTGATGCAGCCGGTGCAGCAGCAGCAGCCTGCTTTCCTCCAAGCCCTGTGCATTGCTCCCCCCAAGGTCTCCCAGGAGCTCCAGGTAAGGTAGAGAGGCGTACAGCATCTCCAGCCAACCTAGAGAGGTAAAAGGCACTAGCTAATAGCTCAACAAAAGGCCTCTTCGTGCTCATTTCATCAAACATTTTGCTGCTGATATTTTAAGAGCCATATCTGAGAAGGTATTTGAAGAACAGCCTATGTGATTGTTTTGTTAACAGCAGCAAGAACATGCACAGGGAACCTTATTGATTCTGTTTATTGGGCAAAGTTTGATTCCTAGAATTCAGAGTCAGGGTTGGTTCACAACTGCAATACCAAATTACGGTGAGCTGCCCACATGTGGGAACCAAGCAGCGCACGCAGCTGACCCAAACAAGCTGCTGGAATAGCTGCTGAAGCACAGCAGGCTGCAGCCCTGACCCACTCACGAGGAAGGGGTCAGGAGAGGAAGGAGAGAGGGAAAAGAAAGAAGAGTGAGAGAAATAGGAGACGGGAGGTTTACAGAAGGTTTCTTTGGCCCACCCTGCCCCCAGACCCTGCGAAAGTTGCTACTGCACAATGCATTTCCCTGGTAGATCAGCAGCAGTTCATGGAGGTGTGGAATAGAGAGTACGGATGGCCAGAGTACGTATATGTGGAGGGGATGTGTTGTCAGTCCTTGTACATTCCTTTCCCACCTCAGAACCTTCCTACGAACATGAATCAGATGGGAAATCCTTGACATCTGGCTTCTAGTCCAGCAGATAAATAACAAGTGTCTCTGTTACACTATGCTCCAGCAGGCAGAAGGGTGCCATTGGCAGGTGGGTTCATTTGGCTCAGAGGTCTCCGAGCCAAGGTTGGGTGTTGTGATGGGGTGTGCAGCTACAGAGACAAGGAGGGAAATGGTGTGTGCAGAAATAAAGGGAGGAGACCCAGCAGGACCTCAGAGCAGGGCAGACCACAGGAGGGAAGGGCAGCTGCAGGCAGCCCTCAGGGTTATTTGCAGACACCTCTTCATCCTCACACATTCACAGAAGAAAAAAGAATAAATTGATTGTTTCCTCATCCTGCAGGTCAGGCTCACAGACCTCTGGTGATCAACAATTTGGGAACATCTACTCTAGACCTACTCCTCCAACCAGACAGTGGATGGCAGGGATACCACCCGCTAGATCAGGTTGCCCAGGGCCACATCCAACCTGGTCTTGAACACCTCCAGGGACCCATCCACAAAATGCACAAAACCAAACCAAACCAACCAAACCAAACACCCTACAAACATACAGACAATCACTCCCATTATGTGCTTTAGAGCCGTTTTCCACCCCAGCACTCTGCAATTTCTGCCCTCTCCCAAGGGAAAGTTGCAAGAATCCTGCTCCATGCTGCACCTGAACAGAGAGAGCCCAGACTTCACTTTGCCTTCCCAGGAGCTCAGTCCTGCTTCCTCACTTCTGTCTCTGCCACACATTCCTGCCTGCCACGTGCAGAAGTGCTCCTCTGCTCCACAATCAAGGATGAGTTCATTTTGCAGAAGATAAGGATGTCCTCTCCCAAGTTAATATTCACCTCCTGGTAACACAACTGCACTTTCTGAGAATTTACAAGTCCATCTGCTAATTCCTTAATATGCATTCAGCATCCTGTGCTAACCCAGCTGGGGACCTGAAGAAGCTCAATAACAGCCTCTCAATGGTGTTTCCTCAACTGTCCTTCATGAAAATTCTCACCACTACTGCATACCTACTTTTCCCCTTTGTTTCTAACATTGTAATATTTTTCAGCATTACTCTTTACCCCTAGAATGATCAGCATCCAGCAAAGCGGATCAGTGATAAGCTCTATCTGTTACCAGGAATTTACCAGGAGCCCTGGGGAGCAGTGAGCTAGGGAAGGGGAATGGATCTTGCCCAGGGCTGACCCCAGGGTTTTGCAAGAGGACGTTTGGTTGTTGTATTTTCTCTGTAAAGCTTGTGCCAACTGATGAAACATCAGTTATGAAAACCAATAGTAAAAAATTAGAAAACAAATACATCTTAGGGAACTACCCAGTGGACCAAAACTATTCATCAGGAAAAACTCAACAGGGAAATGTGTGTTTGTGTTTATATACAATAGCTGGTTTGTTTGCTCTAGCTTTTCTCTATTGCTCCACAGCAGAGTAAAACAGCTAGAGAGCAGTCAAGAAGCCCTTTTAAATTTGCCTTTTAAAAAAAAAAAATTAAGAAAATTTAATAACAACATAGCATCATATTCTTATAGGCACACGCTGGCTTTGTTTCTTGCACGGTACTTACGTTTTGATCCTTTCAAAGTTAGTTACAACTGTGCTAATTTTGAACAGGATCATTTCAAGGTAAAAATGATATCTGAGATGCTGTAAGTGTTCCCCAGGCTACTAAAGGAAAGCCAAGAAACTCAAGACCAGGAATGAAAACCAAACGCGTGGGTTTCTCCTTCACTGCATCCACAGCAGTCATATCCCTGTCCACCTACCACTAAAGAGAGTAAATTAGTGAAATGTAAAGACAGAAATAAAATTAACTATTGCTTCTTTAAAACCCACCTAGTTCAGTCTGTAAGAGCAAACCTCCCCATGATTCAACCAAAATAGTGTCTCCCACCCAAAGGAGCATTATTGGTCCTTAATAACCTAGATGTGACACATTTTTGGATTTTCCATACTTTTAAACTTAACCCCTTAATCCTGAGTTTCTAATGCTTATTTGTGCAACAATTGCAGCACGTCATCATCTGCTTTAGTCTTAGTCATAGATAAGTGCTATCATCCTGTCCTGGTTTCAGTTAGGACAGTTTCCTCCTAGTAGCTGGTGGAATGCTGTGTTTTGGATTAGGATGGGAAGAATGCTGATAACATGCCGATGTTTTGGTTGTTGCAGAGCCGTGCTTGTACCAAGCCAAGGACTTTTCAGCTCCTCGCTCTGTCCTGCCAGCAGGCAGGCTCAGGGTACAGCAACAGCTGGGAGGGGACAGACCCAGGACAGCTGGCCAAAAGAGTATTCCATACCGTCTGACGTCATGCTAAACAATATATAGGGGTAGCTAGCTGGGTTGGGGGGGCCGGCTGCTCGGGATAGACTGGGCATCGGTCAGCGGGTGGTGAGCAATTGCATTGTGCATCACTTGTTTAATATACACTATTATTATTATTACTGTTATTATTATTATTATTATTGTTTCCTATCTTAATAAACTGTCTCTATCTCAACTCTCGTTTCACTTTTCCGTTTCTCTCCCCCATCCCAGAGAGGGAGGGGGGAGGGTGAGCGAACGGCTGTGTGGTGTTTAGCTGCCGGCCGGGTTAAACCACAACACATCCTCACCTTTTCAGTGCTGTTTATGCAGAAATGAACATTGTTTTTGGCCCAGCACAGTCCTCAGTATGCCAGTTCTGTTTTCAGAGATGCACTTTATTTCTGCTCCACAGTACCACTCCACTATTTCATGCAGTGTGTGCACAGCAAACATAGCCAAATGCTTTCCAGCTGTGGGTAACACCTTCCCAGGGGACAATATCTTGGGAACACCCCCAGCCTCCACCTTTCTGCTCCATATCCCACCAACTTTCCTTTGCTGCTGCATATCCTCATGCCTCGCACAGGTCCATGAGCCACCCCCCCCAATCCTTCTGACATGGAAGCAATTTTAGCCCCAGAGTGTTAAAAATTATAATTAACCGCTTCCCGGCTGTCACTATGATGCTGTCTCTGGGGAGGCCCAGCAGCTTAATGATGTCTGTCTCAGCTGGAACTGCATATAACTCCAGCCCAGTTCCAGCAGCTTTGGTTTATTATGATGAACACCTGGATGAAGACATTTAAAACACATGTGGTTGCCCTGATGACTAAGCTGCTTCAGCTTCACATCTAAAAAATGCTACTATCACCATTAAGGTCCTCTACTTCAGTCTGATTTCACAGGCCACACTCTTGGTGTAATTGGGGATTATCTGCAGTGTCCCCAAGACCAGTGAAAAGTGCTCAGAGCCATCTGCAAAGCTGTAGTAAAAAGCGCTTTGTATTAATGCTATTTCATTTTTATTCCTTAGAGATCTCAGACTGTGTTGTGTCTGGACCATGCCAGGTGCTGAGCCACAGAAGATGGTAATTTCTACCTTGCAGACAAATGCTATGAAAAAGTCAGCAGCTGCCAGGCAATGCAACATTAGATGTCACCAGAAATTTCTGCTGTTTTGCAAACCTGAATCTTCTAATCGGTGCCATCTCCAGACCTTGCAGCTCATCCTTCATCATCATCTTCTGCCTCCTTCCTACAACTGTAAGGCAGCATTTGCTGTCAAGAGATATGGGTATGAAATATATGCTTCTCTGGATATAAGTGGAACTGAAGTCCTGTGAGGAAGGTTCAAGGACGCCTAAAGGAAACAGTGCAGAGTGGCCAGCTGACTGGCTGGGTGCAAACCAAGATAAGAAATTATCTATCAGTTTCTTCCTCCAGACGTGCTCCTCCAGGGTATTTGCACTGATATGATTTTAAATTAATCAATAACTGATAAGATTCCTTCAGGGAAACCAAACATGGTAACGTGATGTGGCCCCTAGAAATAATGCAGCAGCCATGGAAATGGGCAGAAGGAGCTGCACTGGGGCCACTGGTGCACAGGACTGCCGTGCTGGGTGCTGGGTGTGTCTGTCCTTCTGCCCAGCTGTGGCTCCTGCTGCCCCTCTGTCAGGCAGGCTGCACTCTGTGGGCATGGTGCTGCTGGATGTCCCAACTGCTCACAGCCACGCCAGCTTTGGAAAGTTTTTAAAAAGGGTTACAGAAGAAAGTGCCAGGTAATATAGATCACTTGTAGGATAGACTTCAAAGTAATTCCCATCTTTCATGCCTGAACCCTCGGGTCTTAGGTGCTTGCCTTTGCCAAGCGGTGTCAGTAAAGGCTGGCTGAGTGTTTAAGTACTCCTAAAGAAATAAAAACTAGTAAATAATAACTGTCCTTGCATGTTCCTCTCCTCCTCCCTTCCCAGGGAGGCAACCCTGTCAATTCCTTGACAGATGCTGATTAGGCTGATATTTAACCTTCAATATATCCATTTAGCTGTTCATTTTGCTCTATGTGAGGTGACACTCAGCTCCCCAAATTGTGTTTGGCGCCATACTCTTCACACACCTGCAACAGAGCTATTTTGGGCTGCCAAGATGGGGCATGCTGGGTGGGTGCAGGTGGAGAGCAAGGCTTGGCCAGGAGCTCAGGGAGAGCATCACAGCCAAAGCCACCACCAGGAATGCCTGTGAGGGGGAAATAGGTGCAAAACTGCAGGTGTGAGCACCTGATGCACAGCAGCCTGGGAGGCATCAGGATGGGAAGGGGAAGCAAGAGCACGTGGCAGAGCAGAAAAAATGATTTTTGTTTTTAAAATTCAATGTAAGTCATTTTTCTACCAAAAAACTGAAAAATTGAAAACCTGTCTCCTCCTCCTTCCCCTCACGGAGTTTAAAATCTTTATTGTGTGGGTAAAAAAAGTTCCATCTTACTGTAAATATTTATAGCACTTCAAAACCAATACTTGAATATTTTGCTGAAAAGATAATATCGAAATTTTATCTATTCACGATTTCTTGAAGGAGAAAACCAGACACTTTCAACCATACAGAAAATGTTCTCATTGGGTCCAACAACTTTTCTGAGTACAGGACTGATAACCGTCTGCAATTATCATCTGTAGACAGTTGGATGAATGTTCTCTTGCAGCCTGAAAGGGCAGGTCACTCGCGGCATATCTTACTCATTAAAAGTAAAGAATAGCACGACGATGTGTCACTGGTACCTCCAGCCAGATTGACATGTGGAGCCCTCCCTCCACACCGGGGCTGTGTAGGTGGTGACTTCTGTCAAAAATGAGCCCTAGAGGAGGTATAATTAACAATCACATCTTCATCCCATAAATAACGGGATCCTGGGATGATTGATGAAGAACCTGACGGTGCAATACATCTTCACATTAAACATCATGGTGCTCTATCTCTACTGCTCCCTTACTGACTTTGTCAGAGAACTGGTGAGCTCTGGATTCAGCCCGATGCTGCTGCTGATTTAAATAGGCATGGTTTTGCTTTAAAATCCCTACAGTGAAGCCCACTGGAGGAGGCAGTTGGGAGGGCATCTCAGTGCAGTTCCCAGCTGTTGCTAACATTTGGGTTGCCTGAACAAAGACATCTGATAGCTTGAGTTTACCTGTCTGTTCAATAAATGGGGCATTTTTGATATTTGCAGTCATCCATATGTGTTTGCAAAAAATGACTACCACATTTTCCCCAAACTACCCTTTTGCATGTGAGCAACATGCTGAGGTCCTTCCTTAGGCAAATGCCCCACTGATGTCAAAGAGACGCTGCCAAAGTGGCAGATGGGCAACATGCAGAAAGGACTGACCAGGACATGTACCTTCGGAGGTCCGCTAAGGGCCTTTGTGCTCATGAATACAGAACTGACAGTTTTCAGTCTTTTTTTTTTTTTTTTTTGGTTCATTTTTCAAAGTTTGCAAGTGTCTCAACAGAGTCCCCTTGAAAATGAGTCCCAGCTGGATAAACTCCAGGCAGTCACAACTTCAGGGAGATGGAAATTCCTTTCTCCACATCTTAAAAGGGATGCTGCTGCAAGATTCTCTGCCTCTTTCCAACACCTTTCCTGAGATTCACAGTTTCAAATCTCAGGAATAGCTGAATACACCTATGTACATGTACAAATATAGAAGTACATATACAGAATGTACAAATACAGAAGTACACACACGCACCATATACATTTAGTTATTTATCCCACCATTTAGAAATTATTGTCAACCTCTTCATAATATATTATTATTCTATTAGGATCACTTCAGCTAACAAACATTAAAGGTACAACTGCCCTGAGGTCTCCTGGTATGATGCACATTAAAGTTTAATACTGTATTGATGTGTGCACTGTGTTCCGTATGAGCCAAGCTGTTCCATTAACTATGTGCAAAAGGCTATGAAGTTATAACATTTATCTCTACAGACGCTCCAGATTACTTTTTCCTGTTGCATGCCTCCAAGGCTAAACATCTAGTCCTCAATTTACGTTGAGCTGTTAAAATTTTTAAACCTTTGTAAATGATGAACACTTTATCAATATAACTGCATTTTTGTCAGCCTTGGCTGGGGAAGATGAAGAAATATTGGCAACTTTCCAATGGTCTTTTTTTTTTTTATTTATTTTTTTTCATTTAAAACATGAGTTGGGTAGAAACAATATCCATTATTAATAGATAAATGTTTTATTAAAGATATAAAGACCACAAAGATTTGTAACTTTAATAATCTAGATTCTTATTTTAAATTCTGTAACATTATTATTTATTGAACAACTGAGGATATTTCTTACAGGATCACAGTTGGGAAGAAACACAGCAAAATGGATAACTCTATGCTATCTGGGGGAAAATATTCTGGCTGACTTAAGAGCTTCCTGACAGGATATTTTTTTAATAATTTTTAAAATAAATTTGTCACTAGCTGTTTACAACAAGACCTATAAAGTTTCAAAGGGAACTCTTTTTTTTTCTTCTTAACTTTACTTCTGCTACTGCACACACTGGCGTGTCCTTACACCCCTGCTCAGATAGTCTGCAAGTTATTCATGTTTGTGTTAAGCCAATACTTTTTTTTAGCCTATGCTGTGCTATAGCATAGTGATAACTGCATTTTCTCCTCTCTGCAGGGTGATCTGTTACTCTCAGGTGACTGAGTGAATTGAAAGGGGAAAAGGGACATAATTTTGAACTTTATTTCTCTTTCCCTACTTGGATTTCACTTCATGGGCTTTTTTTTTTTTTTCATGTTCTTCCTGTACTTACCAGACATCAAAAGGGACACGTGAATGACTGATTTCTTAAAAGTAAGGTCTAGCAGTCCAGAAAATTCTAAATGTAAAATTTCATGTTCAAAACTAAAATTTTATTATCAAAACTCAAATCATGGATTTTTTATTTATTTATTTTTTAAGAAGGTAAATTTTGTTTCCACTTTTTAGTAGAAATCTGAGTCGATCCACTTGAGTGTTTTCCAATAAATCTTTTCCACTGAGGAAATGTCAGTTACTGAAACCAAAGCCATTCAAGGGAAGAAACAATGTCAATTAGCTTTCGCAATCACTTATACCACAATACAGTTCAAAATTGTCAAAGTACTGCATTTCAATATTTTCTAAGCAAACATTTCTGGTTTAGATCTATGAAAACGATGGATTTGATAAAGCTGTAATTACAAAAACAAACAAACAAACAACAACAACCAAAAACAAACAAACAAACAAAAACCCACATCTATTTAACTACTTATTTACTGCTAGAAAATGATTTAACCGTCTATTGAACCATCTATTCAATCAAGTGTTTACAAACATTTGAGCAGATTTAAATGAAGATTTATGTTTCAGGAAAGCTGATAATTCTAGATGTTGGCCATGATTCGGAGAAGGCTGTTTGGTGTTTTTGAAACTGCAGAAAGTCCCATGGGACAAAATGTCCCAGACTGATCTGGCAATTTCTCATGAAGAAGTCTGTTCTGGATCTTGCAAAAAATCATTATGATTTCATGAGCTTCCTTTCACTCCAACAAGTAATATCAACCACTTTATGGATGGGGGCTAAAATATATTTTTTATAATCAAACCTATACCCTGACTCTGAATGAACATTGCTTATGTTGTACTTGATCTACCAGGAAATTCTCTAATACAGTGAATCAAAAAGGTTTTACACATTATGTTTGGCTAAACAGTGCCAAAAAAATTGTCTTAGGATATTGACTGCTTTCATGATCATACATTTCAGTGCATGGTCATAGGGGTTTGTGCACGCTTGGTGTGCATCAGTATGAACGACCCTGCTCAGCAGGAAAATGGGTTTTCATCATGCTTGGTACATTAAAGGACTGTTGGTGTGTGTAGCTGATGGCATTTACCTCTTGTTTATGTTCTGCATTAAATGTGAAGCTGGGCATCCTGGACAAGTTTCAAAGCTCCCTCTGGACATGAAATTGTAGGTCATCTTCAACTTATTTTGCTGACCCATGAGACAAATTGCATTTCTATTAAATCAAGCCTTCAAGGAACATCTTCCCTGACTAGTTAGTCTCTGTTGCAGCAAATAATTATGGAGTGACAGGCATCTGACAGCAATTTCTCAACGCCTGGCCTGTAGTTTTCTCTTCTTTTCCTCAGCAGGTCATAGAGCAGCAGCAGGATGTCTGTATGTGCTTCAGGGAGGGAATTTCTCATTTCACTCCTAGCCTTTTCCAGGAAACTCACTCTTGATAGCAGAGCTACAAGGTGTGGAAAGCTGAGATAGGCTGTAAGAAGGAGAAAGGATTTCAAATCTAGCCAGTTTGTTAGAGCTAAAGGCAAAGGCACAGAGAAGCTCCATGGAAATGAAAAGTCCAGTGGGGAAGTGGGGAGTAATGTGTAGATGATTCCCCTTTCATCCTGAGCACTGAAATTGGAGAACATGGAGAACGTGCTGTGTTTTAACATTGCAAATGGTTCCTCAGACAGCGCTCCATAGCTGCCTGCTCAGCATGGTGAAGAAACAAGACCATGGTGGCCTGGAGGAGCATCTGTGTCCCATTGGTCTGTCAGTGCCAGACCATACCCAGCATGATGGTGGGACTTAGACTCATGCCTGCACTCAGCCCATACTCTCAGGATAGGAGAAGCACAGCCCTGAGCCCAGCTGCTTACACAGTTTAGCCATCCTGATCCTGCTCTGGAGGAGATCTGGAGAAGAAGAGCTATTTAGCTGGTGACTTAGCACAGAGCATTCAAGCTTGAGAAATTTCTTTGACAGTTGGGAACTGTAGGTATGATGAGATATCTGAAATATTGTATTGGCCAAAAGAAGAGACTAGAACTAGAAAAAAAAAAGAAAAGAAAACCACAAGAAGGTTGTTGGGTATGAGTTTGCTAGGAAATGGTTTTGGTTAGTAACAGATATGTAGTCATTTTGTGATGATAATATAAAAATTAAAATGAGAAGGTAAATGCTGATAGAAACTTGATGTAAGTGATGGTTTGATTAGCCAATAATATTAGGAACCTTGATATGTTTTCAAAATATGAGTAAAGAAATGCTTGATAAATGAATATGTGCAGTAGGTGTGACTACAAAATCTCAGTGGAAGAGGAAGGCAGTCTGAACATTTTTTCATTGCCCTGTGACTCCAGACCACATTAAAGGCAAATGAATAAACAAGAAAACAGGCTGACATCTTGATGGAAAAACACTGCATTGAGGCTAGTAAAAAAAGATACATTAGTTCTACCTTGATTCCTGCTCAGGAACATCTGTAGTTTTCCACAAAATTTCTAAGATAGTAATTTCAGCAAAAGTAATTTGTGTTAATTAGACCCTCTCTAATGTTGGACTAACTCAATGTTGGTGGCTGTCTGTCTACTACCATTGTTAATAGCAAATTTTGCAACTTAAAGCAGGTATGTTTGCTTATGTTATAGAATTTTGTTTCAAGTGGGAATGCTTGGGGCCCAAGTCCCCACACTACAGTCGGTGATTTCTCTCTGAGGTTCCCAAATGTCCTTTAAAGCAGAGGGAAAGCTGATAAGGGAAACCCTGTGTCTTGAAGGTAAAAAGTACTGAGATATCTGCTGGAAGATGCTATAGTCTTCTACAGTGTAACCTGGTATCTAAACAAGGTGGATTTTATCATAATCTAAATAGGTCTTTGCAGGCAGAAGGATAAAACTTTATTTACAACGAAGAAGCCTTGCTAAAGCTCAAAAGGTGCCGTAAAATTCGGTAGAGTAGTAGGATATTTCAAAAACTACATCATACACTAAGACAGCAGGCAAAGAAATGCAGAAGCAAAAAGCCAATGGGAAAGAAAGGTGAGGTGAGGGAAGACCTCCAGCTTGTTTATGGAGAGAGAGAGCTGGGATTGCTGTAAAAGGGCAGCAAGGCTGCAGTGGATGAACAAATCCTCCAGCCTGGCTGTTCTGCTTATTGCTGGGATCCTCATACGGACAGGATGGGGGAGTGGGTAGGAATCAGCAAGCCTCTGCTGTATCTCAAGGTTTCCTGTTCAAGTGAGCCCCCAGAAAAAGTAAAAACACAGTTATTTACATTGTCTGCAGGAGAAAGATGAAAAAAAATAACAACAACAAAAAAAAGGAAGGACAGGGGCTGGTAATGTTTGTTTAGGTGTTGTGAAACGAGAAGTGATGGAAGAGCCAGGGTGAAAGCAGGGTGGTGGTGGGCTGGAGGTGATTCCCCCTGCTGGTGCCTGCTGCTAGTGTGAGGGTGGAAGATGGAGGATGCTCACAGCTCCTGTGTGCTGAAGGCACAAGCACCACAGCCACCCTCTGCATCTCCCTGGGGATGGCTGTCCCTCCTCATCAGCTTCAGCGCAAAGCCTTTGCTGGGGGGACAGGGATGAAGAGCAGGGCTTGTGCAAAGTCTAGTGTCCCCAGTGTACTGACCTTGGGGATCTGAAGAAGGCAGCTCTACAAAAAAAAAAAAAAAAAAAAAAAAAAAAAGAGAGAAAGAAGAAAGAGAGGAAGAGAGAGAAAGAGAGAAAGGGAGAAAGAGAGAAAGAGAGAGACAGAGAGAGAGAGAGAAAGAAAGAAAGAAAGAGTAAGAAAGAAAGAAAGAAAGAAAGAAAGAAAGAAAGAAAAAAAGAAAAGACACATGAAGACCTTGCCTAAGGAATTCAACAGTGCTGATACCAGCTGGGCTGCAAACACAGACTCAGAGGAAGCCCCATGCCATGGGGGGCAGGAAGGCATTGTACTGGGTGGCTCAGACCACCCAGGTCTTCCAGCCTTGACCCCTCCTGCTGCACCTCTCTCAGGTGACCTGTGTCCCCCATGTTCACAGTATTGGCAACCCCATGTTTTCAAAACCTCTTCACCTGCATGTCATTCAGCTTTGCTGTCCCTCAGAAGCATCCTCTTAATCACAAAATCCCAGAATGGCCGAGGTGAGAAGGGACCTCTGAAGATCATCCAGTCCAACCCCCTGCCAGGCCGGATCACCTAGAGCACACTGCACAGGATGGCATCCAGGTGGGGTTTGAATATCTCCAGAGAAGGAGGCTGCACAACCTCTCTGGGCAGCCTGTCCCAGTGCTCTGTCACCCTCCCAGTAAAGAAGTGCCCCCTCACATTGAGCCAGAACCTCCTGTGCTTCAGCTTGTGCCCTTTGCCTCTCATCCTGTATCTGGGTACAACTTAAGAGACTGGCTCCATCCTCTCGACATCCTCCCCTCAGATATTTATACACATTGATGAGGTCTCCCCTCAGTCTTCTCTTTTAAGGGTAAACAGCTCTGCTCTCCACGATCCCTGACTCCACTGTAGCATGTGTCTGCGTTCTTGCTTATCCTCTTCTTGCTTATCCCACACAGTTCAGACCGTCAATGCATTGCGTGCCTGAATTGAAGCCAGATGAACCTGTTAATGGCAGATCTTCAAGAACTGTTTTACATCTCCCTCGCTTCTCTGGGCCACCAGAGCCACGAGCTCTGCATGCTCTCAGGGCCAAGTACAATAGCAGGCAGTCTCTCCAGGGTAACTTTTGGTGGTTTTCAGGTGCTCTCACAGCTAGGGGCCTTCCTGGCATTTCTTCAAGTTTATGACACTGATAACAGTAGCCAGAAATTTCCTCTTGGGCAGCTAAGAATTAGCAGATAGCATCTGGGGGTACAGAACGAATTAATGTCCCCTCGCTCTGGCATGAGCTGTAGTTCTAATTCTCTTCTGTGCTAAGATTAGTAGGACGTGAATCCAGCTAATGACATCCATGGAGGACAGAGCAGGAACTTAGTATTTCAAGCTGAAACCTTAGAAAACAGATGTCCATCCTTAAGGCATCATCTTGATTATTAACAGATTCATTTCAATTTTAGCTCAAACCAGAACTGCTTGGAGCTGAGTCTTTACGATATCTGGATCCATGGCCCAGCAGGGACTGGGGAAGAACAGTGCACAACACACCAGAGACGTGCCTTGTGGCCATTGCCTGGGACAGAGACACTGATGCTCCATCCCCAATAACCCCAGCAGCACGATCAGCCTGACGGGAACAGCACCCACGGGGATGAGGTAATAAAGCCACCACTGAAGGAGGATGAAGAGGATTTGTCATGCTGAGCAAGTGCTATAAAGGTTTTTATTACCACTTGTTGGGGAAGTGCCTCGCTCTTGACAGTGATGGAGTCCTTCTGAGCTGAAGATATTTATCCACAGGGATAAATCAAGTCTTATTTTACTGAAGAGCTGGGGCCTGACCTCAAAGCACAAAGCATCCAAGTGCTCCCGGCGTAGCTCTCTTTTCAGTTCAAAGCTGCCCCAGCTCACAGCAAAGGGGCTGCGTGGGGAAAGTGCAGCATGGCAGGGGGGTCCCTGTGCCTGTCAGGCCCCAGGAGCAGGAACAACACCTTGAGGCCAGGATGGGGCAAAGACTGGAGTGCTCCAATTTACATCTCACTGGCTGCTTGCACTCCCCTTGGTTAATATTCACTGCTAATGCAAAGCATCCAGGAGCCTTGGTCATAGCCAAGAACAGCTGCTCCTTTGCACCCTGAGCTCAGGCAAGAGGAGCCAGCCCCCATCAAACCTGTCTGTCCCACCAAGCCAGGCTGCTCCCACACAAACCAGCCTGCCCTGCAAAGCAAGCTTAGGAGCCAGGGGACAGAGCTGCTGTGGAGTCTGACTCTGCTTTTGCTTGAGCAACTGATGCCAAGTCACATGTTGTACATCTCGGTGACGGAGGTAAGACCAGGATCAGGCCCAAAGGAGCTCAGTCCTCCTCCTCCCTCCCTTCTCTTGCCCTGTTTTGAGGCCCACACCAAACTTGCTGAAAGGCCGCAAGCGACAAGTGAAGAAGTGCTGAACTGGGGCTTGAAAAACAGAGTGATTATTGCTGTGCAGGAGAGGAGTATTAATACATCAGCCCAATGTGAGGCTCATATTTCGGCCAAACTATTTTCATACAGGTGAGAATCTACACCAATTTTATCAGCTACTTGATTCATAGAAAAACAGTGATGAAGAAAAAAAAAAAAAGAAAAAAAAAAGAAAAAAAAAGGAAAACAACATCATATAGGCTCAGGGGATAGTTTATCAGTTAATATATTAATGTGCAGCAAGGTACCCATGACAGGAAGAAACTGATTCTCCAGGCATGTTAATAAAAAATGCTGAGCTGATGTAGAGGCTCTGTTGCTGATTCTCTCCTTTCTGAAGTGCCTCTCCTCAGACCATCAGGTGAGGTGAGGGATCCGATCCAGCACTCTGTCTGAGAGCAGAAGTGGAAGAAAGGTCTGCTAAGGCTTGGATGGTGTGCTGCTACTCTGCCAGAGTGAGTGTGATGGATGGGGTGGCTGCTCCGCATTAGGCAGGGTGCAGAGGGGCCTCAGTTACATCTATTAACGCCATCCATTTTCCCAGGCTCATCTGGCACTCACTCTTTGTCACCACTCTTGTTACCTTTTCCTGATGGTAAATGCTGGGGAACTTCAAGGTATTTCAACAGTCAGAGACGACAAATCCCTACTAAGAAGAAAGTGTAAAACAGCAGGAGAAACATGTTGGCTTCATCCTGAGTGAACATTAAATACACTTCACATTTGTCTAAGGAGACAGTTAATGGGAAAACGGGCTCTTTAATTGAACAGGCTGAGAGTTTCACACAGCTGCATATAACAAATGCTCAGGAGAAAGTCATTTTTCTAGGCAGGGATCCTAGCCTGGGTGAAGGAGGAGGGAGCATTTCTTCCAGAGAATTAACAGCAAATGCAAGTGGCTGGTGAGGACAATCCAGCGTGACTTTTTACCTGTGCAGCTCTATTTAAAGGAACAGAAAGGGGCCTTGGATCAGGCATCCAGCCCAAAACTGGCCTAAAGCAACATGAAAGAAACAAGTTATTTTTGTTGTGATTTACAGCTGTCTTGAATCCCAGGGCATGCCAACTGGTATATTCAATACGCCTGGGTCATCACAGCCCTCCACAGAGCTGCTGCTTTTCGTGCTAAGTGACTCACTGGCAGCATTACTCACCAGGATGCCTATGCATCTCCACAACATGCTTGTGTCATTTTGCATCTTCTGCCAATCCCAGTGCTCTCAGCAAGAAGGTTAATTCAACTTCATGATCCCTCTGACAGAAAGCTTACCACAATGGGACTCCTCACAAGCCCCTCACTATCTGCAGCTGACTGCCGAGCTGGACTGCTCCCTCCTGGATCAGTCCTTTGCACCAGCCTCCAAAGTACAAGGTGTCCACAACTGTTGCAACAAGGATTCAGCCACACTAACCCAGAAAGTTAATCAAGAACTGCCTATGGGTTGTATAAAGTGTATTTTCCCTGACATGTGCTGCATGCTACACATGTTCATTTGCGTTTGCATCAGTCTTCCCATCTCCCCTTCAATTCCTCCTGTCTGTACGCAATCCTTCAAACACACTTTCCCACAACACAACCACTTCACAGTCTAAAGAGCACAAAAGATCCTGGGATTAACTTGAATATTATTTTCCTTTACTTACTAGAAATGTCATTCAGACACATAAGCCACAGAGGGAAATCCATTAGCTGCCCAGGGTGCACAGCAGAGGGTGGTGGGGCCAGTGACACAGCCAAAGCAGTGCACCAGCTTTCAAAGTTATCGGGCTAATTAATAACATAATTAAGTGAAGAAAGCTCATTACTGGAGTATCAAGGGAAGTAACAAAGGTAAAAATGTAGTAAGAAAGGACTGAAGGAATCTCCTCTGCTGTCAAGTCCTCTGCCTTCTGATTCCTATCACACCAGCTTATTAAAGCCTGTCTTAAAAGCAGTGGCTTTTCCCTTGCTCCCCCGTGGAGGCTGTTAAAGAGCTTCCCTCATCATATATCAAGGAATCTCCTGATTTGCAAACAAAATTTATACTTAACCAGTTTGTTCTTGTTCTGTAGCATAAATCATCTCTCCCTCATGAGGCTTTCTCTCTCCCATGAACAGCAGCCACCTATTTTCTCCTCTGATGTTTACTGCTGAGCGGTCTGCAGGAGCATACCCTCCCTCAGTAGCTCCTTTGTTCCATGTGTTCTCAGTGCTCTTCTCCATGGCTGCAAGCCCGAATGCCTCAGCCTGCACAGAAATCTAGCAATGCCATGTGCTATGTCAGACTCTGAGGGCAGAGCAGCAGCTGGGGAAAACTGGGCGGCTGGTGGGGCTCAAGCCCCGGGCCAGGACTTCTGAGAGGAGATGGTGCCAAGCGGGTTTCAGCAGCCACTCCAGGTTGTTTGTTTTGCAGGTGGGATTGGCTTGAACATGAGTGGAGACAAATGATACCTGCTCATTTCAGCTGCCTCTGGACAGGTACCAGGAGGCAGCATCACACCTGTGTGCCAGAATGACATTGTGGTCATGCAAACAGGCCTTAGGAAGCAAGCAATGCCCCAGGCACTCTATGCCAGGGCAGGGCAGGTTTCCAGGTGCAGTATCTCTGAACAGTGATAACACAGCTCTGTCTTTTTTTTTTTTTTTTTTTTTTTTTTCCCCTCCCTTCTTTGCTTTACCTGGAAGCTGGGTATATCCACAGCTGCCCCTGTCCAGAAGAGAGAAGGCACCTGACAGGTTTTCTATCACACCAGGGTATGGATCTCTAATTCAAAGAGCAGCATTGCAGACAGAAACCTTCACCAATGCCAGAAAATTCTCTCATTCTTTGGGTATTCATTAACTTCTTTTATTTAGCAGAAGGGCAGTCATGTGCAGAAGGTCCAATATTTGAAAGGCCACAGGGAGCTCTCTTTCTGGCTTGCCTTACCCTGTTAACTGTGTTATCCCAATAACCGCTGAACGTACAATGATACCATAACTCTTCCAGGCTGAATTAGTGCTGCCCCATTGCCAGGGTGTCAGCCAAGCCAGAAGATCTCACGTGAAAACTCTGGCTTGGCAGACTGGGAACACAGAAGCACTCAAAGGAGCTCTGCATCCTCACAGCCTAGACTATGTTAGTTGACGTTAAACACATTTCAAGATCCTTGATATTCCTTTTTCACCCCACTATTGAACTGGAAGGTCAGTTGCAGCCACAGACAATGAATGGCCAAGGACCAGTCATCCCAGTCTTCCACACAGGGCACTCCAGGAGGAAGAAGCCACCTGTACAGGATGAGAAGTCTTGTTTCAGAAATACAAAGAGAAGTCAATGCCATGAGAAAAGAGAAGCTGGTACTTGAATCCCTGCTGTAATTGCACTCTGTCTGGCTGACTCCATACTGTGCAGATCTTCCTGGTGAGGGGTGCAGAGGTTTCTGTATGCCCACAAAACTCCAGCCACAGCCAGCCTGGGGAAGAGCTGGATCTATCAGGGACATGTGCCAGAGAGCAGCCAATCCACTCACATTAGACAAATCTTTGCTGTAAGACTGGTAGAACCTCAGACAGATGTGCTTTGGTCATATCCTGATTCAAGGACTTTATGTGTACTAATTTCCATCTTAGATTAATAAATAAATAAATAAATAAAATAGGACTCTAGGCATAAGAGTTAAATAACATGTTCTGGTTCCTCTTTAACACAAGTCTGGGCATGTTGCTCCCACTAATAGAGAAAGAAGAACAATTAGCCTTAGAGAGTATTAACATGTTGAATGTGCATTGTAATAAGAATTTTTACATCAAGTCTCCTTATGAGACTCCAATGAAGTAAAACTGGGTTTTCAAGGAATTTGCAATGCTAATGTTTAGCAGTGCTGTGAGTCTGGTGATGTTGCATGGCAAGGAGTGATGTGGGTACAATATAAACGAAAGGAAGATGAGTTATTTAATAGGATATAAGTTGCATAGGAAAGGAGTAACCTACAAATATGCATATGATGTAAATAGTTCTGGAATTAAGGTCTTATTTGAAGATTTTCTTAAGAGGAGAGCTCAGAGATATCTCTGATCTCCCTTACACATCTTGTTTCTACTAAGTCAGGAGATTTCTTTAATAAAAGCTGTCTGGATTTGCCTGTTGGGGGACATGATATTAGTAAGAAAGAATATTATATATGTCTTGTTGCTTTTGCTTTTGAGGGAATAAAACACTTCCTTAATAACCATTCTGTGACTTCTTGGAAGGATGGGCCTTAGTAAAGAACAGCTATTTAAATATCTTGTCTTTATCCAACAGCTTATACTCTACCATCGCTAAATCAGCTTGAGTCAGTAAGGTTCAAAATTCACTATTTTCTGATGTTTGGTGGTCTGTAGGCAAAATGACAGCCAGTGCTAGTGCAGAACTTATTAGACAGGTGTCCACAAGATTGCTAACATCCACATACCAGGAAAGGAGTTCATTAAGGAAGCTCCACCCTGCTGCTTTTCGTGTACAGAATTTGTAAATGTTAGCGCTAGCTGGGAATTTTCCAACAGACTATTTCTTCAGTGAAAAAGGTCATTTCTTCCACTCCGAAACACACTGCAGGAACATGCAGATGTTGATGAAATTCTAATGGAAAACTGCCTTATTTTCTGTTGCAGCAAGCTGGAGCACCAATTTTCCTGCAACAAACTGGCTCCACAGCTGTATTTTCAAGGGCTTATGGGTTTCTGTCTCCTTGGCAGACCGTGCTGCTCATTGGAAGCCTGTTGGTCCTGGGAGAACTGGCTCCAAACACCAGTTTTTGGGTCCAGGCTCCCAGCATTTCCCAGTGTTGGAAACGTGCAGTCTTATCCAGGAGACTGCACCAGAGCTGGTTCTGCCAGAGTGTAAGGTGACGGCTGAGCAGGAGGCAGAAGCCCTGGCGTCATGGCCCAAATCACCTCCTCAGCTCCCCTCGCAAGAGCCTGGGCTCCAGGAAAACTGGGGAGCCTTAAGAAAAAGGTTTTAAAAGTCAGAAATGAAGAAACTATTTAAATATTTGTAAAACAATCAAACAAAAGATTTCTCCTGGCTTATAAGACAGCAGTTTTCATCCCATTTTGTAATATAAATATCTGTAAAGTAATTTCAGAGAAGAAAATCCCATCCCCACTCAGCTACGCTGGTTGTGAAGATGTCAGTCTCAATGGACATTCCCTGGCAGTTTTCACTAGCCCTATTTTCCAGAAATCAATTTAAGCCCCACTGAAACCAGTTGGCATTCAGTTTAATATGATTTTGATCTTTCCTTAAAGCAGAAATTAAGTTTTACAATTACTAGCAAAAACCAGACCCCTCCATCTGACTATTTGCTCTGCTGTTGTCCTTCCATGCACAGAGCTGAAGTCACCCAGGACGTGTTAATTACCTGTTTTATGCTTTCCCTTATTCCTCACTTACGTTGGAAGGAAATTTTATTTAAATGGCATTTGCTTCAGTACTGTTATCACAAGTACCCTGTAAAGCAATTTGGCATGCCCTGTTTCCAGGGGCATTCTGAGAAACAATTTATAGCTCCATAGTAGTGACTAGTATTGTGCCTCTGTTCATGCTTTACTAAACTAATGTCTGCAGCTAAAAAAGACCAAAAAAAAAGACCAAGAAAAAAAAAGAAAAAAAAGAAAAAAAAAAAAAAAAAAAAGAACCCAAGCCCACAGACATCCCAGCTGGTTGCATTCATGGATCTGGAGATTCACGAACCAGTGAATACTCCCAGTTTGCCAAGCAGATGAATTTGAATGAGCATGCAGAAGCTCACCCCATAAACTGGGTAATAGGAGCCAGTTATTATGGTTCATGCAGTAAATGCCCCCAATTTGCTGCTACATGAAAATAGCTCAAACCTTTCATTGCATCTGTGCTGAAGAATAGAGTTATGTGAACTCCAGTCTCTGGTGACGTAAAAGTTTTTGTCCATATGCGGCTGCTTTGCAGTTTCTTACCAATGACGCTAATTGCTGGTTGTGCTGGTCTTTTCAAATTACTACAATTTGTCTGTGTTATTTAATGAGAGTGTCAGTAAGCACTTCTCTGGTGCCGACCTCCTGCCCATGTTCCCCAGGCACAGCCAATGTTGAGATACAAAGCTGCTGAGGCAAACACAGATAATAGTACTCAAATTTTTTAGTCCCATTTCTTTGCAGGAGGGTCATCTTTTTCTCATGTGGGATGTAAAATTAGAAAATTATGTTCTCCCAGTATCCTTCTCCAAGGCATAAAGAAACAGCCCGGGCAGTTTCTGAATGTGGCTGATAACCTTCTGATTTTCCCCTCATTTTAGCAGCATAAAATATTTGTAGTTCCTGTCCCAAACCATTTTATAGGAAGACAAAATAGTTAAGAGTTTCAATTTTCAAGAACATGGTCTCTTTTTGAGCTGTTCAATACAGAGACACACCAGAATATCCCTAGGAAGAAAGAAGGCATCAAATAAAGGTGACATTTTTCCTCTGCTTGCAGTGGTGTAGGACACATTGAGATTGAAGGGCTGTGCTGCCCTGGCTGCCATGTGAGCCTTGGCAATACATCTTAGGCATGCTGCATGCAGGAATGTGGCTACACAGCACTTGTAATTAGAAGGGGAAAAAATGGCCCGCAAGATTGCTTTTGAAAACGGTCTTCGGTGTTGCAGAATTTCAGCTCCCTCTGATTCATGAAGCGACCCTGGCTCACTGATGTCTACCCATTAAAAATTGGCTGGATTGAGGCAGTTGTGGTACAGAAGAAATAGAAAGCACGACACAGAAGAGAGAAATAAATCCAGGCAGATCCACCTCAGTCCTGCTCCTAGCTTTATTCGCTCCTATCTGTAATACATTTCAGCAAGCAGGCTCGACAATGGGCCACTGAGCCAGAGCCATGTTTCACAGAGCATCCTTGCTGTGAAAAGATGGAAGGAGAGAGATGAATATGGGTGGTGAGCGGAGAGCAAAGGCAGAGACACAGAAGAGGGGAAGTCAGGAGAGCTTGGCTGGGTACATGAAGCAAAAATGGATGAAGACACAGTCCTCTCCTGCTGCCCACCAACTGACCAGCAGTGGAGTTTTGGATCAACACTTTTCTACTTCTCACTGCCTACGCTGCACCTCAGCAAAGCCTCAAAAGCTTAATTTGCTGACTGCTCACGTTGTTCTTCACACCAGCACCCTGCAGATTGGGTCAAGGGTGCCCAAGCACACCCAGAAAGAAAACCAGGAGCAAAGGTAGGGAGCACACCCAGAGTGTGGATAAGTTAAGCACCCCGTGTTTGCCCCGATCACCTCAGCACGCTCCTCCTGCCTTGGCTGCAGGGGCGGTGGGACACAAGCTCACCACAGGTTGTCCTGACACTGCTGGGTGTCACAGGGGGACATGGATTTTCCAGGCAGCCTGTGAGCAGTGTTGGTAAGGGCAGTGTGGCCCCGCAGAGCTGTTTGTGGATGCTCAGCAAACATCAGCTCTCTCTTAGGATCACAGAATCTTAGAATCACAGAATGGCTCGGGTTGGAAGGGATCCCAAAGCCCATCCACTTCCAACCCCCTGCCATGGGCAGGGACACCACCCACTACTTCAGGTTGCCCAGGGCCTCATCCATCCAGGGCTTGAGCTGCCTTTTTACATCACTGGCAGATATGAGGAACCAAAATCCAGACTGGTCTAGGGAGAAGTTTGTAAAAAGATATCTAGCTTGATTTTTAATTACATGTTTCATTTAATCTGGAGAGAAGCATCTTGTTTTGATCTTTGAGGATGCAGAGTACTGATGCTGATGAAATGAGAAAGAAATTTTAAAAATGAAAATTATTTTCAAAGGGAGAAAATCTCAAATCTTTGCAAACTTGGAAATGACATTTTCATCTTGGAAATGATTTTATTCTCTCTCTCCCCCCTCCCAACTTCTTTCTCATACTAATGCACATCTTATAAAGTCAGGGATGAAATCACAGACTATTTCAGTGTCGCCAAATTTGCATTTCTTGATAGGAAAACATTTCTAATCAAGGAGGGTCTTTTCAGGTGAGATATGTCCTGATCTCTTGCAGTGTCTCCTGGCAAAACAGCTTTCTTGCTCCAGCTGCTGAATGTACTTGCTCTGCCACAGTGATTGAAATATTTGCTGAAATAGTCCCCTCTCAAAATTCTCCCCAGTCCTCAGATGTCATCACCTACAGACAGTGCTGCAGATCTCCTGTAGGTGATGTTTAGGTGAAATCCTGGTTCTCTGAAGTCAGTGATAGAAACTCCGGTCAATCTGACCCAGGTTTCACTATTTCTCCCACCATAAAGGTACACAAGAATCACAGTTTTCCTTTTTAAATAAATAAATAAATAAAAAATAGGTTTCTAGGCCAGATAGGCTATAAAAAAAACATTTTTCAGCATGACAGGCATGATGTAATCCAACACTAAGGCTACTTACTTTTACCACAGCCTCTCAGGAGTTTTTCCAAGGTCTCAGAATCCTCTCCACCCAGAACTGGAGCAGCCCCATGTGCCTTGTCCCATAGAAATAAGGAGAGGGGTGAGGAGCACGAGGAGCTGGGAAGCCCTGGGCTCTGTGCAAGCACTGCTCTGCAATAGCTAAAACCGGTATGTTGTCACTGCTGCTTTCATTAGCAGCCCAAACCACAGCATCACACCAGTCTCTACAAGGAAAATTAGCTCTATCCCAGCCAAAACCAGGATAAACACCTAATCCTGAACCCACCTCCATTTATCTCCCCATTACACCATTCTGACAGTGCTAATAAGTCAGAAGCCAAATTTAAGTGATGTATTATTAAAAGGTTACATGTTGAAATTTCTCTCCAGGGCTGCATGCTTAGCCAATGTGTTCTGCAGCACTCATAGTCTTGCCCTTTGTCTAATACCCATGGACTTTATCAATTGATACAACTTTCGTACGTATTTTCAGCCTACCATAACAAAACTCTCAAAGGAGAATGTGTTCCCTTTCAAAGCAGAATGCTTCCTTTGTGACAGCAGGTACATTTTCACGATTATCCATAATTTGCAGCAAACTTATCATTTTCATAAAAACTCAGCAAGAATATAAATGTGCACAGTGCACAAATATAGATGCATCGTTATTCAAAATGTTCCTCCTTGCATTTCTCATATGTCTGCCTTGTTCTATTTCCAACTTGCTATTTGTTTTTTCCACCATTTACTTCTTCAGGATATTTCAACATACCACACCAGCTTGAACCCAGAACCTCAAAAACAGCCTAAAAGCAATCAAAAACATTGAAGGAGAAAGTAAAACAGGAAAACAAGGACAAAAACAGGAAAAGTTCAGAATTTGATTTTCTGGTGGAAAATCAGGTTTTGTTCTTTTATTAAAATACTTTGTAACATGACTAATCTGAATGAATTTGATATTCAGAGAGAACAAGCTTGCTTCAAAGGCATTTCAGTGTTTGCTGGCTCTTTGTTGAAAATCTGGGGAAGTAAAATCACAAGAACTATTATAAAGATAGGGATGGAGAACAGAGACTGCTCTACCTTCTCCCACATTTGTCTCTGCCTGTAGTTCTTATGTTCTTCTCCATAATCCTTATTTTTCCCAGTGTTTCTGACTCAACCGACCACCCCAAAATTTCTGTTCCAGGAGAAAGGCAACCACGGTTAGAAGCAGCAGCTTATGGCAGAAACGTTTGCTCTCTCATTCCGTAACTATTGGCACCAGAAGCCCATAAAACAGTTCCACACTTTCGTTCCATATTATAAGCATCAGAGTCAGTTATTTTTAGCTGCATCATTCCTTGTAACTTCAGAGGATGAGAGGAAGAAAAAGACAGAGTTCAAAAGCATCTTGACATCATACGTTTCTCCGTGCCCACAACAGGGAGGAGTTTGGTCATATCATAAGGTGCTGTGTAGTATCCAACGTACTATGAGTGTGTCCAAAAAACAGCTCACAGTGGTGGTTTTAAAAACAATTTTGCAAAAAATTAACTCCACATAACTCCTACATGTCTTTGTGCAGCCTCTTGAGTAGTGTACCCCTACTCGAGGTTGCTAATAAACCCTCTCAGAAGCCCAGCAAGAGAGACTTAGCAGGCTGCCTCCCTCCCATAAGAGATGCATGTGGCAGGGGTAGATTTAATATATACAGTTTGGGAAACATACTTATTGCTTACTATATTTGAGATGGCCCTGTATAGACTGAACACAGTGGGAAATCTCTGACTTTCTCCTCACTGCATTCATTCCTCTCTTTCTTATTCCTGTTTCAATCCTGTCTCATTTCAAAACAGCAGTAGAAAGAAATTAATTTCATTATTATAATCCACTTTATTAGGTACTATCTTCAGAAGCAGTCTGGGGTATTCAAACACAAAGTGCAAAGTGCTAGAGAATGACTCATTGCTGCCTCTGCTGAAAGACCAGACCTGAGACAAGGCAAGGACCCCGGCATCCCAGCAGGTCCCCAGGGCCTGTGCTTTGGCAGGGCAGCAGCCACCCCTGTCTGCTCCATCTCTCACTGTCAACACTTGCCTGGAGCTTTCAGAACCAACCCAATGCATCCCCTGATGAAGGCGAGTGTGGTGGTTTACTGCAGCCAGCCAGTCTGGTCCTGGCCCATTGCTCTGGCCGCTTGTTTTTCAGAAAACCCGCTGGCAAAGGAGAGATGTGTTTGCTCATGGATAACTTCTCCCAGTTACCATCACCATGGTAACAAAGCAATTCACCAACATTACTAGAATTATCCTTGCAATTGAGAGAGGGCAGTGCCATCAACTTCAAATGAGGAAACGGGGCAGCTGATGAAGACACAGCTCTGGAGCATCACTGCGCAGCAGCAGAGGTTACCTCTCACCTTCATTTCCACTCCCATTCCCCTTCCTTTTGCCCCATTCTCGAATCCATCCACACCTGATGTTGGCACCCATTTAGCAATGGGAAGCCAAATAATGTGGCACAACAACTGCCAGCCTTTGTGTGGGGACTCTGCCCACCACACCACCTTGGAAGTGGCAGCAGGGCAGGGCCCAGCTGGGAGAAAGCAGCCAGGCAGACCTGGGCAGGTAGGGCTGAGCCAATTTGCCAGTCTGAATTTGAGATTCTTGGAGGCAGTCACCTGGCTTCTGACCCTGACCAGCACTACTGAAATCCAGCTTTATGGGAGCTCTTTTTTGAAAACAAAAAACCAAACAAATAAAGAAAAAAAAAAAAAAAAGGAAAAAAAAAAAGGGAAAAAAAAATAAAAGGGAAAAAAAAAGATGTAAACCATGTGTTTTTACTCACAGAGAAAAGAAAGATATTGGGATTATATATATATATTTTAAAAAAAGAAAAAAAATAAAAATAATAATAATAAAAAAAACAGTTAAAGACCACGGAAAATGTGTTATGGCATGAATTTGCCAAGTGGCTATAGCATTCAGACTCATCACTTTTGGATACACGGGCTGGGTGGACAACAGCTGGCAGGTTATGGGAGCAGCAAGGTCAGGGAGCACAATTTCCCAGACTGGGTGAGGAAAAGGCACAGGCACAGCCCCTCACCGCTGAACCTGCTGGCTGGTGGCACCACGCAGCCATGCACCACCTTAGCCAGGTGGACAGGCACAGTACTAGGAACCTGTGTGTGGTACCTTGGAGGCCTAGGATGTATTCTCTAGCTCTTAAGTGCCACAGCTCTGGTTGCATGGGGCCACCAGTGGTTGCCACACACACCATTCCCTCTGCAGGTCTCTGTAAAGCAGCACCATGTGCAGCCCTGGCATCCACAGCTGAGCTTCCTCCTGAAGCTCCCTACAGGACCAGTTCTGCACCCGGAAAAGTGCTGATGGCAACTTGCAGCCCTGCTTGGTGGTGACCCACACAGCCAGCGGTGGAGAACAAGGTGTCCCCTGAACTCCAAATACTGATAGCTTATGGCTCTGCAGAATTAGCAGTGGGGCTCATTTCAAAGGGCAATTATATAAAGTAAGAGGTGTACCCACAGCAGTTTGACTGTCAATGCCACTAAGAGCTTTAAGTGGCAACAACTTTACAAGGTTGCTACATGCAGGGTGGAAAGCACTTACTCTTGGTTTATAAACCAAGCAAGAGGAACAAACTGGGAAATAAAATGCTATTCGACTTACTGCCCAATCTTATATCGAAGATATTTCTGGCTATGTATGAGGACTGCAAGCTAAGAAGTTTAAACCTGTTGCTGCAGACATCTCCTTGCAATGCTTCATCAAACCCCAGCCAGAGATCTCCAGCTGGCAGAGCACTCTCTAGAAGGCTCCAGTGCTGTGGAAGATGCTAGTTCAAAACTGCTCAAATGCGTTAACTTCCCAGATATTCTGTTTTGTGGAGCACCAGGGAAATGTTTCTCACAATGGCAGGACCCTGTGTGAGCAAGCGTGGGCTCAGCTCCACAGCAGCCTCTGGCTGTGCTGTAAGCATAAAGGGTTCATCTTAAGAGCTGAAGGCCAGTTATATCACAAAAGAACACAAACACCTTTAAAAAAACATTTAATTACTCACCTTAAAAAAAAATAAATAATAATTTAGTTACTCTCTGTTCAGCAATACGTTGTTTAACTGTCTTGAAATGTAGTTCATAAACCAAGTCCCCCAAAAGTCAACTAATCTCCTTGAGTGCCATGAAGACAATATTGAACTGAACAGCTGGCTGAATTACCCTCTGTAGCAACGCATTACAGGAAAAATCATGAGAACTTTAGCTTCAGCAAGGTGACATTAGTATAATAGGAAGCTCTTTTGTTGCATTAACAAATTACAATAATGGTGCCTGGCATTCTTTTAAATAAAATTCACATAACAGCTTTATATATCAATAAATAATAATAAGCATCTTCAAGCATAAGTGGACACATCCCACTTTATTTAATAGTGATATTAGCTGCCTAATGCGGTCCTAATAATATCTCAACTTGCAGCTAATCTGCATCAAAAGCAGTCAGTCATACTTGTCTCATGGTGTTGATTTCTCTCCTTGTTTTAGAATAAGGCTTTCTTCTAAGCTTTCCACCTTCTTTTTTTTATTATTTTTTATTTTATTTTTTATTTTTATTTATTTTTTTTTTTTTTTCTCTCTCTCTTTTCT
>CM021784.1:5245817-5258246 GCA_011076525.1 Nettapus auritus
AAAAAAAAAAAAAAAAAAAAGGAAAAAAAAATAAAAGGGAAAAAAAAAGATGTAAACCATGTGTTTTTACTCACAGAGAAAAGAAAGATATTGGGATTATATATATATATTTTAAAAAAAGAAAAAAAATAAAAATAATAATAATAAAAAAAACAGTTAAAGACCACGGAAAATGTGTTATGGCATGAATTTGCCAAGTGGCTATAGCATTCAGACTCATCACTTTTGGATACACGGGCTGGGTGGACAACAGCTGGCAGGTTATGGGAGCAGCAAGGTCAGGGAGCACAATTTCCCAGACTGGGTGAGGAAAAGGCACAGGCACAGCCCCTCACCGCTGAACCTGCTGGCTGGTGGCACCATGCAGCCATGCACCACCTTAGCCAGGTGGACAGGCACAGTACTAGGAACCTGTGTGTGGTACCTTGGAGGCGTAGGATGTATTCTCTAGCTCTTAAGTGCCACAGCTCTGGTTGCATGGGGCCACCAGCGGTTGCCACACACACCATTCCCTCTGCAGGTCTCTGTAAAGCAGCACCATGTGCAGCCCTGGCATCCACAGCTGAGCTTCCTCCTGAAGCTCCCTACAGGACCAGTTCTGCACCCGGAAAAGTGCTGACGGCAACTTGCAGCCCTGCTTGGTGGTGACCCACACAGCCAGCGGTGGAGAACAAGGTGTCCCCTGAACTCCAAATACTGATAGCTTATGGCTCTGCAGAATTAGCAGTGGGGCTCATTTCAAAGGGCAATTATATAAAGTAAGAGGTGTACCCACAGCAGTTTGACTGTCAATGCCACTAAGAGCTTTAAGTGGCAACAACTTTACAAGGTTGCTACATGCAGGGTGGAAAGCACTTACTCTTGGTTTATAAACCAAGCAAGAGGAACAAACTGGGAAATAAAATGCTATTCGACTTACTGCCCAATCTTATATCGAAGATATTTCTGGCTATGTATGAGGACTGCAAGCTAAGAAGTTTAAACCTGTTGCTGCAGACATCTCCTTGCAATGCTTCATCAAACCCCAGCCAGCGATCTCCAGCTGGCAGAGCACTCTCTAGAAGGCTCCAGTGCTGTGGAAGATGCTAGTTCAAAACTGCTCAAATGCGTTAACTTCCCAGATATTCTGTTTTGTGGAGCACCAGGGAAATGTTTCTCACAATGGCAGGACCCTGTGTGAGCAAGCGTGGGCTCAGCTCCACAGCAGCCTCTGGCTGTGCTGTAAGCATAAAGGGTTCATCTTAAGAGCTGAAGGCCAGTTATATCACAAAAGAACACAAACACCTTTAAAAAAACATTTAATTACCTTAAAAAAAAAAAAAATAATAATTTAGTTACTCTCTGTTCAGCAATACGTTGTTTAACTGTCTTGAAATGTAGTTCATAAACCAAGTCCCCCAAAAGTCAACTAATCTCCTTGAGTGCCATGAAGACAATATTGAACTGAACAGCTGGCTGAATTACCCTCTGTAGCAACGCATTACAGGAAAAATCATGAGAACTTTAGCTTCAGCAAGGTGACATTAGTATAATAGGAAGCTCTTTTGTTGCATTAACAAATTACAATAATGGTGCCTGGCATTCTTTTAAATAAAATTCACATAACAGCTTTATATATCAATAAATAATAATAAGCATCTTCAAGCATAAGTGGACACATCCCACTTTATTTAATAGTGATATTAGCTGCCTAATGCGGTCCTAATAATATCTCAACTTGCAGCTAATCTGCATCAAAAGCAGTCAGTCATACTTGTCTCATGGTGTTGATTTCTCTCCTTGTTTTAGAATAAGGCTTTCTTCTAAGCTTTCCACCTTCTTTTTTTTATTATTTTTTATTTTATTTTTTATTTTTATTTATTTTTTTTTTTTTTTCTCTCTCTCTTTTCTATGCTGGACATGTGCAAAGAGGTAACTTCACACAAGTAAGAGAGTCCCACCATTTTTTAAATTATTATTATTTTTTGTAGTAAATGAAGAGAAGCTGGGAATTTAATGCAGCAATCCTAACTGGGTCTTCTGCTTCTTCCCCAGTTTCCTGTACTTCTCAGGCCGTCGCAGTGACCATTAGCTGCTGGGGCTGTCTCTCAAGGGCTGTGCTGAGGAACAGAGTGCTGCTGGCTGTGGAGAAGTCCTCTGCTTGCAGAAGAGAGACAGGCCCTGGTGTTGGTGCAGAGAGACAGAAGCTGTGCTCCAGCAAAGAGGGACACCAGGAGAATCACAGAATCATAAAGTATTCATAAAGGAAGGAAGCTCTGAAGACCTGAACTCATATCCCTGAAGAAGACATGTTGAGTGTCAGTACCTTTTGGCAAAGGTGTCCTCATCTTACCTGTTTCAGAAGATGAAACATTTCTCTCATATGAGAGAAAAAGCAATAGTTCTTCCTGCAGTCCTCAAGGACAAACACTTCAAACCCCAGCAGACTTAGGCTACAGGAGGGACAAGGTGAACCGCGGACTTTACAGCTGCTGTGCTTCCGCCTACCACATTTAAGGACCATGGGGCTGCCTAGCCTCCATGGCTCATTCACTTGTAGGCTCTTCTGCCAACAGCGCCGGGTGTGATGCTGTTTTTGATGTCCCCAGCTCATTTCAGCGATGCCCACTGACCAGCTGGCAGGAGACACGGGGGGATTTCAGACACCACTGGCCCAGAAGCAGTTTCATACTCCATTACCAACGTCCTCTGCTCTGTGCTTATGGTGCCAAGGTACGATTATGTTACCCACCTAAGAACGGCTATCCCAAACCAGCCTCCAGAAGCTGTATATAGAATGAGTAGAGCATTTAGCTGAAAAAGAGATGTTTCAGCAACAGGTTTATTCTACCTTAGTAGAGCGAATAAAATATAGCATTTCTGCTAAGTAAGTTTTCTGGGCTTTTTATCAGTACCTTAATATAGGCGACAATGTTGTTCAGCCTTTTTTTTTTTTTTTTTTTTTTTTTTTTTTTTTTTTTTTGGAAAGGCTGTAATCGGCCTTATTTAAATTGGTTTGGTCTTTTGCCTCATGGCATCACCTCAGAACTTCTGTAATATGCAAGGATGATTTTATGAGAGATGTACGGGCAGACACCTTGGATTCTTTCAGTTTTCATTAATTTGATTCCTTCCAGGCAAGAAGAGGCTGTAATAATGTGATAAAATGAGGGAAGTGGTGACATTTAATATCATAAAAGAGCACAGAGAGGGGTTTGGTGTTTTTAAGTGTCACTAGCACATTTTTTCGGAGACAGCCCAGCCCTGGGAATCAGAGCACTGAAATAATTTAATCCTTGCCTGATAAAAGGAATCTCTAGAAATAATTCATTCCTTGTCTTATTGCATATAGGCTAATTTGGGAGCTCATTATTTATTTGGCAAGTATTTAGCATAACAAATCAATTTCTAGTGACATCTCAGATGAAGTAATTTAAACTGAAAGTCAAAAGAAGACGAGAAAAGGAAGATAAAAACTTTGTTATTTTATAAGCAGACAGTTTGGGTCCTGGTGTGTTATCCAGTGCCTGCAGCAGAAAGCACAAGGGGGCTGGGACCTTGTGTGTCCCCCTGCTCCTCCTCAGCCCCATAGCAGGGCAGAGGCAACAATCCCAGAGAACCAGCGAGCCAGCTCCAATGCCAGGCACAGCAGTGAGGCATTATGTGCCTCAAGCTGTACATGCCCCTAGGAGGAAAATCCTGTTAACTCCCACTTAGGCACCATCTCTTTTCACCTACTGCCACCAACACCCAAGACTGAGCCATGTGAACATGGTGCCCATGGGAGAATATTTGCCTCAGGGCAAGGCATGTGTCCTCCAGGCGCACCATTTCACAGCTCTTTTCCTGCTTCTGGCTGGAGAAGTCAGACTACTGGAAGCAGTCTTCTGCATGTATAAAGTTGTTTTAAGGAAGTTTTAATGGAGACTAAAGGATCTGCAGTAGGTGACATTCAGGTATCTTCTGAATTGGGTTCAGCAATACAGGAGAGGAGTGGTTTCTCAAGTGCAGACACCAGCAGTTTTTCATGTAAGCTTGAACAGAACCACATAAAGGGCGCAAGAAGGTGGGCTGGGAACATCCCTGAAGGTAGCAGCAACATGTTAGTTTCATTGTTTGCTGCTGCTGCCAGCACAAAAGAGAGCGTGAATCTATGGTGCTGGGGAAAGAGAGAGGGAGACAGAGCTGGAAGAGAGAGAGGAGATGAGTTTGTGCATCTGCTTCTGTGTTTTTCATTGCTAACAGCCCCAAGCAGCTGCAAGCAGGCAATACCAGAGCACATGGAAGCACAAATTCCCCGTCTGTGCTTGCGCACACCTAGCTCAGTGTGCAGGAAAGGGCTCAGATCCTCGGCCAAAGAACCACATCAGAGCAGACCAACTCACCAGCCCACCCTGCTGTGCTGCTACAGCCAGGAGTGAGCCACGGGTTTTTTGCCCAGTTACAGGCAATTCACTGAAAGTCAGGTTTTCACAAGGATCGGTGCCATTTGGATTTGCATTGTATTGGCAAAATGAGAGAAAATGTTCTAAACTAAAACTTTTCACGTCAATGTTATCTAACAGAAACTTCTTCCACTTTATTTTGGGTTGATATTTTCAAATTAAAAAGAGGAAGACTCCAAAAAAAAAAAAAAAAAAATCTTTTAGAGAACAAACAACACTTTGGGGGTGACAAGAATTGCTTTTCAGAAGCATTCAGAAGCAGGTATTTGCCTTTTAATGACAATGGAACATTTTCTGGTTTTCTTTGACCCAAATCCTTTTTTCTCCAATGTCACAGTTTGGCCACCAAAATGGAAGAAGAAAACACTTGTATCTGTCTAGCTTTAGAAACATCTGGGAATTCACAGACAACTGCAAAGTGCCTTTTGTCCAAAGATGCTTACAGGACAATGTTCCTAGAGAGAGAAGAACATGGAACAGGTCTTCATGCAACCCAGCTCCCTGCTGGCAGGGGACGACCAGGTCACGGATGAAAACAACCTGGAAATGTTTAGCCATGGAAAACCTTTGCATGGATTTCTCTGTCCTGTTCGCAACCTCACATGTTGACGGAGAGCTACAGCTGCCATTCCCCAGTTCAGTAGCCTGTTACATTATTTAAAGAAATGCAAATTCTGCAACCATCAGGCAGACCACCTAAACCTGAAATCAACACCACCTCACACAGAAGTGATGGAAGGAAGCAGAAGTGCTGCTCTCTTTATGACAACACGTAATTTGTTTGTCCAACTGAACTGAAGGACTAAATTGGTCATTGATCTAATTAGGTGGTGAGCCCTAAACTTAACTGCTATAATCAGAATACACTTTGTGTTAGATTTCCTATGAAAACTTCAAAGGTGGGTTCACTTAACTTGGAGAGGATCTGTTGCTTCCTCAGTAAAATAGAGCGGCACTTGCTGTCTTAATGAATCACTCCAAGATATCTCAGCGGTATTTTATTTCCACAGGTGAATTTTCTTTCTTGCAAGGCCTCAGAGTGATCAGGATACCCAGTCTATGCCAGGCAGACACAAATGGTCTCACCTAAGTCTCTGTGTAAAGGACAGATAAAACCGAATCTGAGATGGGACCAGATCTCAGTGTAAACTGCTCTGAATTTGGATTCTGTTTCAGAAATGGCTTTTTGCCATTGTCTTCTCTGATGAAATTGCTCCTCCTGCTTAAACATCCTTTCCACTTGGCATGAACCCCACGGGCACACTAATCCCACCGTGCCTTGATTCCCGGCACACTTTGGGAACCTTGGGAATCCTTAGATCCTGATCAGTTTTCACCAGATGCCTCAGTGACTACAGCATCATGTTCCCCAGAAGCAAAACCCTCCACTGCCAGCAACCCATGGGATTAAACTCCTTTGGGCAGGTGCTGTGATCACTGCTGCCAGCAGGGACACCTTTGTGTCCTGCAGGACAGCAAGGGGGGAGCAACGTGTGTGCTTGCACACAAATGCTGTGTGTTCTTGCCTTCTCATATTTGCACCCAGTTGTTAATTAACAGACATAGAAACTCTGCAAACATTTAAACAGGCTTTAAATAGCCATGAAAACACAACCGCAATGTAAAGCGTGCCCACCTAATTAATAAAATTAAAGTATCAACCTCTGAGCTGCACGGAGGATTGCTGCAGCTCCCCCTGAGCCCAGACCTGTCCCAGGCATTAAGCAGAATTTAGCAGTCCTGATGACAGGTTTCCCAAGGGATGGCTCGGCAGTGGCAGCAAGCCCAGGCTCCTGGCTGGGCAGCCCAAGGTGGCAGAGGCCCTTTGCTTGGTTGGAGAAGCCAGCAGGCATGGATCAAAGGCAGGGATGTGGCTCCTGCACCTGCTCCCATGTGCTGCCCACCTCCTCTGTCTCTTCCAGATGCTGGCACCTTCCTCCACCTCTCCTGCTCCCTCAGCACAAGCTGGGGACCACACGCTCCTGTCCTCCTCGGGAGGGATTCAGGGCTTCTGTCCCAGGGCATCAAAACCCTGAAACCCTGGAAAAACCATCAGGCTAGCTTAGTGTTCATGTGATCTCTTTTTAAATGGGGATGGCATATAGTTGCCTCTGATTTCTGCATCAGCACTGTATGACTCAAGATTTTTCCAGGAAATCCAGGGCAAAGAAATACTCTGTGCTTCTTTAAAAAAGTCAGACCAGGGGAACACAGAACCAGGACTGGAGAAGCGTGCCCAACCTCACACATTGTGAGAAAACCATGTAATGACTACATGTAATGACACAAGCTCTCCTTTTTTAAGGCAAAATCAAGGAGTAGAAACAAATACAGTGCTTGATTTGACTATGCCCTTGGGAGAGATTTCTCTGTACTGCCATTGAGCCAGTTACACTAACAGTTGCAATAAAAGCTTTTCCAGCAGTGAATACCCCTGTTCTAGAACAGCTAACCTTGATGCTCCCTTATATCAACTATCTTCTTTAGTCAGCCAAGACCACTTCACATGAGGTTGCTAAGCATCCCCTAACAAGAAAAACTTGTGCTCATCACTAACTTGGTTTAGGTTTAGTTTTAAATACCTCAAGTGAAATAAATTTGACCCTAAATCTCATTGTTAGTCATCTGGATTATGCAATTCCCCCCAGCTCTACAGATGAATCGATCACCCGAAAACCCACATAATCTCCAGCAGGCATATGTAAGGAGACCTAGAGAGCCGCTCCTATGTCATTGTCTCTTTGGAATTAAACAAACCTCCACCAGTAATACTTCTGACCGCCCTGTCTCTTTGTTAAGACCTATGCTATTTTCTTGTTTATTTGTTTATTCATCTAAATTCAGAACACAAACTTCTGCCTTCACCTACCCTCCCTTTCCAATCCCTGGGACAAAGTCCTGCACAGGGGCAGAGCCAGGAGCTCTCTCAGGACTCTGTCCTCCACCTACCACAGATTTACAATAAAAGAAAATGTCTAACAAAGCTGCAGATCAGCTCTTGTGCCCAGGGATCCCAAATCTCCTGACAAAGCAAAAAACCAGTTCTGAAATATATATATATATTTTTTTTCCAATGCCAGAATTCCCATTTTTTGCATGCAACACTTGGTTACCCCAAATCCTGCATTCCAGCTTTCTGCTGGCTTGGATCGCCCAGGGCATGGCTCTTATAGGAGCAGCGCTCAGTCCGAGCTGATTTCAGGCATAAGAAATTACAAGATTACCATATTGTATTTCCTGATTTATTTATTGAATTTTCACTCTGTGTGTCATTCCTTTACTGCCTTGCAGAGAGAGCTGGGTCTGTTCAGCCTGGAGAAATGAAAGCAAGGGGGGATCTCACTGCTGCCCACAACTGCCTGATGGGGGGTGCAGAGAAGACGGACCCAGACGCTCCTCTAAGGTGTGCTCAGGCACAGACTGAAACAAGGAAAACTGCAGTCCGATATAAGGGAAAAAAATCACCATGCAGATGGTGAACAGTGAAACCAGGGCCCTGACAAACTGTGGGATCTACATCCTTAGAGATATTCAAAACTCATCTGGGCAAGCCCCTGAGCAACCTGATCTAGCTGGCCCTGATGGGTCATTGGAATGTGCTTGGACTACAGACCTCTTGAAGTCCCTTCCTACCCACGTTATTTTGTGTTTCCGTGTATTTTGCAATTTTGTAAGGAGCTAAACAAACCCCCACCTTGAGACCTTGTCCTTAAGCCTCCAGATAACATTCATTACAGCAGCTGATGGGCTTGCTGATGGCGTGAGCTGATTGATACCACTGAAATTGGCATCCGAGCATCTGATTTGGAGCAGAAGGCTGAGAGCAGGACTGTGTGTGGAAACACACCAGCAGTGCAGAGCTCTTATATGGGCAGACATCAGTGGCAGTATCAGTCACATTGCTTTGGTGGCCCTGTGGTGTCAGTGCCTGCAGAAGAAGCAAGGCTCTAAACTAAAGACAAAAACAGGAGTCTCAGCTCTACACTCAGTGTCCTGTGTGTATAGGGTAATTAATCACACCAGATATTAGTAATTAAGAATAACTATCATATGTCTCCTGGTAGATAAGTATGCATGCTCTCTGGGTCTCATTATGCCTCCCCTACATTGTGGTAACTACACTGCCATTAACAGAATTACTTCAGACACAGTCCAAGTCTTCCCAAAGTGACAGGCAAGCAGGTTTTCCATGGGTTTCCATCTTCCTCGTGGTAAATCACTTACATCCCTTACTGGAATGGATTTAGCAGCACAAACATGCCTTACCCCGGGGTCTGTCCCCATTTCTGTCTTTGCAGCTCAGAGCACTGGATAATCACGGTTGGCTCTGGTAAATGTGCCACTACAAATGTCAGTGCTGGGATCACGATGATAATCCCATGTCAGTCAAGCTTAATTAGGTAAAAGAGCAACATGCAGAGGGTTATTTCATTACATCCTTAGTTGTTTGTGTGATTAATAACATAAACTGACACCTCATTAGCTTCTGAAAAGGGAGGGGATAGGTGCAGAAGTCTATTTATTAATGGGAGATAAAAAGGAGCAGTATCATTTCAAAAGGCAGCCGTATTTATCACAATCCATTTGAAGTTGAAATATCTGAAATGCATGATGTTGTTCTGTAAAACTACAAATGAGTATTCTTGCAATTGTAAAACATATCAGGGTCTTCGTGCTGCCTTTAATTTGTCAGTTCACCTTCAAGAATGTAATGAACTTGTCTAGGTTACAAAATGTTTTATTCAAGATGAAGGCTGATATTATCATTTAAGATGTAAATCCTAAGCTAATAGAAGCTGAAGTTGATAAAATAGCAATTAATCCACATTGAGAGTAACAAAAATTAACAAACTCTTGTTCAAATATTTATAGCAGGAAAGTTCTGTTACTTGCTCATTGATTCGGTTTTGAAGACTGACTTTGAAAGTACAAAACCTGGCTTTCTGTCAAGCAGAGTGCTCTCCCATACGGAGCTGCCTGGCATTTACTGCAACAGAAACAGCCCCAGTGACAGCAACACCCACTTCCAGAGGGGACACTGGGACGATTCATTTCTAATCTTCCCCAATTTCACTTGCTGTTTGCTGTCCTGAATGTTTAACCTCTTTTTCATTATAAATGGAGATCTGGGATGGGGGGGGGGGGGGGATCAAATGATTCACTGAAGAGCTGTAATACTGCAGCTGGGGGGTGCCACACACACTTCACTGCACTTGGCTGGTCTGATTTAAAAATTTGATATGTCATATATCCAGAGCAGCTTTCTAACCCCAGCAATAGGCTTTTTTCTCTCCTGAGCTTTGTAGACTTAGTGAAAAGAAAAAATGGCAAATATAAGCCTAGGAAAAGCTGCATGTTTCTATACAATTAGGATCTGATCTGTGTCACATTATTGTTCAAGGTGAGGCACCAACAATATATGTAGATACCAGGGATGTGAATGCATATCAAGAAGACCACAGAGAGTGGTAGGGCTAGAAAGGATCCAGTTTCTCTCCATAAGGCAGATACTGGTTACCAAGAGTAACCTTCCTGCATGGAGCAGGTATCCCATTTCAGACCATCAAGCAGCTTGCCAGAATATTCGCACCTGAGACAAAAAGCTTGAGCCTGGAAATGGCTCCTTTGGTTACAGAGGTGGGTTGTGAAGCTTCATGGCCTTGTTTCGTCACATAGCAATAGCAAGACATGCTGTACCACTAATGGGAAAGAGAGAGGGAAAAGAGATGGAAAGAAATCACTGCTGTAGCCCTACCCATTAAATCTGCCCCAGGTAGGTGGACCACCAGCCTCAGCTGCTGCATTTTTTCTCTTCCTCCATCTGGATTACAGCCTGTTCAATTAAAATCTCCAAGGAATTCAAAATTCAGAGGTGTACTTCCAGCCCCTTCCACAAATTCTCTGCTGGACCCCACATATCCAAGTAAAGAAGAAAAAGAAGGTGTGTGCAAACATTTGCAGGTGGCTGCTCATCAATGCATGCAGTCATTTTCATCCCAGCCAGTTCTCTCAAGCCAAAGTAAAAATTAAAGTTGGCATTTCACTCTGCAGGCAGATGTGTTTCATAATGCATAGGCAGGATATATTTTATTAATTCTGTTTTTTTTGTGGATCCCTGTTTGCATAAGTTTCATCCTTCCATGATGCGGCTTGGCTCCATGGGTTGTGTGTTTTTTCCCCTCCTGTGGGATGTTGTTAGAGGCTGATGCAGGGAGCTGAGCAGGTCCCACAGAGCTCTGCAGGTGGGACAGCAGCAGCAGGGTCCTTGGGACTGAAGCATGGAAGTCCCAGCCTCCCAAATCCAGAGTTGGAGCTTGCTCTTCTGGCTGTGTAAGTCAATTTACAGAGCTCCCTTGTTATTCACCTAAAACCTGTTTCACAGAGTTTTGTATTTTCCTTTAATAAGCTTTTTGGAAGTATCATTTGCTTATAAGATCTAACTGGTGAAGGGGAAGAAAAACAAGCATGGAGATTTCAGTGCTGAATGCTTCCTCTCTGTGGTGACAGATGTGTGATAAAACCCAGTTTCCTAGGAGGCCACACTGCTCTCCCAATCCCCCTGCCAAACACATTCATTATGTTCAGGTAGTTGGCAGTGCTTATTGTGCGTGTCAAACTTCAAGACATTCAGCTGCTGGAAGCAGAAAAGCAGCTGGGGGGGGATAAACAGTGGTGGGGCCAAGGGGGAATTAGGGCGATGCTCTAGCCCTGTGTGACCCTTTTCAGCTGCCCTTTACATCACTGCATTGCAGCGCAGGCTCTCACAGCCCTGTGCTGGTGATGCCAAGGATATTTGCTCACTTTAGCCATCTCATTGCTCTGATATGAGTATACAAATGTAGAAATGTAGAACCCCCTCCCATTTCCACTAGCGCCCCAATATTTTTTTTTTTTTTTTTTTTTTTTTTTTTTTTTTTTTTTGTTATTCTGATTCATTTTTCTAAGCAAGGTGCCATAGTCCTTCTGAGCAGCTTCCTCCACTGGGATTTACTGTCAAGGGAACCCAGGGATGTAGGCACGAACCAGTCACATGAGAGAGGGTGACCAGTGCACAGCCAGTGCTGATAGTGAGGCAACCTGGGTTTTGTCCTCTTTACCTCCCACACTAGAGAGCAGGCAACACGTGGGCACCATCCCTGCAATGACTGGGCAGCTCTCCTTCCTGTACCCTTCACTTCCATTCCCACTCAGAGCTGTTTTTTGTTGTTGTTGTTCTTTTTTTCTTTTTTTTTTTCTTTTTTTCTTTTTCCCTGCAAGGTAAAAAAAACACACAGGGTCTGGAGGCAGGCAAAAGCACAACTTAATAATGTACAAGCCATTTGGAAACAAGCACAAGACCATCCACTAATGGTACCAGCTGGGGACCTGCACTTATTTTACATAAAGCAGCCCCAGGGCTGAGCTTTTGTGAGCTGGGGCTATGGAGGAGCATAATACAGTTATTTTTGGAGCAGTATTTCTAGGCTGGTCTCAGTGTATGTATTTAGTATTTTTATTTTGTTTTTGTTTTCTCCTCTCTCTCCTCCTTTTCCAAAATCTTTTAGGCTATCTTTCACTCTTTCTCTCAGAGAGCATCGCTGAACACTGTGCTGTTCAGCTTTTTTATTTTTTATTTTTTTATTTTTTTCCCTTGTGAAACTGCACCATTTCACAAGGTCAGCCTAGAAAGTGAGTACAGAAATCTTCACGCTCTCTCTTAAGGGACATGTTACACCAAATAAGAGAGGAAGAATGATAGGACCTTTAAGAAAGACACTCTCAGTAAGAACACACTGCATTAGAGAACATGAACAGACTCAAAGTGCCACATCTGTGCTTGGGGCATGCCAGGATTTAGGGAGACAAATTGTCTTTCAGACCCTGAAGATGTTTTCAAGGTCAGCTTTTTAAAGTGTTTCTGAAAGAAACTGGAGGATATTTCTCAGAAGAACATGTCATACTTGAGATCACTGGCATCTTATTTTGGTAGGTCCAATCAGATCTCCCCACCCCCTACCTACTTCGA
>CM021784.1:5264049-5393636 GCA_011076525.1 Nettapus auritus
ACCCATCTCACATTAAAAAAATATTTATATAGAAATATATTTACATAAGTAGAAATAAATAAATAATTTTTAATTTGGAGAATTAAAGCCTCCTGCAGTTAAGTTACAATGTTCAGTTCAGAAAAATGGACTTCTGCTTGGCTGAAATTTCCTTTTTCCTTTGAGAAATGCAGCATGCAGGTCTTTTACAGCAGGTATATATGTTACTGAGCGGGAGAAGAGTGACCAAACCTTGTCAATATGGGTCAGATGAGAATGTCTTTCACCCTTCCAATTCTTCTTGGCATCATGGCTTTTGGAGACACAGAAATGTGAACCCATCTCACACTGAGGCATCGTGCTAAAAGTATTTTAAACAAATACATAAGAACTTGTCCTGTTAGAGCCTTTATCATTGAAAAATGCAAAATTTCTGGCATCACACAGTGTGTGTCCTAATTTAATGCCTACCAACACATTCTAAGGAGGGTTTATACGTACAAAGACACAGGCAGCATTAAAGTTAAGTCAAGCCCCACATAACCCCACCACCCTAGAAGCAGTTCCGGGTGTGTGAAGACCCAACTGAGGGCAAGGACTTCTCCATGATCCTTACAGGACAACCATTTCCAATATTAGGATGTGAAGAACAGAGCCCAGAAAACAGGGGAGGACAAAGGACATGTAGTGAGAGTCTCCTACAGGACACATGGCATTCCGGAAAACCCGACAAAAAGAAGCCTCTGAGTTGAGACTATGTTTAATCCTCAATGTCACAGATAGACTTCCAACAGCTAAAATAAGAAACTATTAGCAAAGCTGCCAGAATTAGCAAAGGGAATGAAGCAGGGAGTGCGGCATGGCTCGCAAGAACAGTTTGTAGGTGGAAATGCAGCTTGTGAGTGAGGAACAGTGAAGAAACACTTCGCTTTGGTGTCCAGCCTCAACAGGGCCTTGTTATCCTGAGCGACTTAGCTCTAGCAAGCTGGAAGTGAAGGCCACTGCAGGAGAGCAAAAGCCAGCAACCAACCCTCTGGAAGAGGAGATGACAGACCAGTTTGCTCTGATTTAAATGCTAGGGAATGTTACCCTTTTCATCTGCCTGTTGGGTTATTTTTCCCTTTAATATGAATGTTTATATTAAGTCATGTGTTTTTGTTGTTGTTGTTGTTGTTTTGTTTTGTTTTTGGCAAAAGGGGTAAACTAATTCCACGAGCACAGGAAAATTAGATACACTTCTGCCAGGATTCTGGGTGGGAGCATTGGAACCCACTCATTAACACGAGTCCTTATGATCCTAAAGAAATGAGTCCTAAAGAAAAACCTCACAAGGACCAGGGTGGGTCTGTATTTCTTTGGGGAACCTCATCACTGTGTGTTCACCTCATTGTTTGGTTTCATCTGAAATGCTGCACGAGAAGAAATATGTACATTTCCTACTTTACAGTCAGAAGCACTGTTCCCAAAGCCCTGGGAAAGGATATCCAGAGTACTTGTGATATCCAAGTGTAAAGACAGACATTGGAATTGTATTTTTTCCCCATTCATCTACCAATGGAAGAAGTGCCCAAGACAGTAAAATGGGAACTTTTTGTCATTGCCAGACAGCCTTCCCTGGGATGCTCATTGGCTCCTGAGGGTAATAGCAGGCTCCAAAGCTGCAATCCCAAATGGTTAGCAGACAATTTTATCCTTCTTAAGCATTTTGAGGTTACTCAGACCCAGATTGTGAGAAGCTGTTTGCATGAATCTGAAAGATAGTCCTGTCCCCTTGCACATACCAAGTAGTCGAGGCTTTGGATAATTTTCACTCCCACAGTGTGATATTAGAAGGCAGTGACTGAACAGCTATTGATTGCTCTTAGAAATGAAAAAGCTGGGAGCAACCAACTCAGGTGGTAGGATATGGCATCCCATAGCAATAGCTTGTCCTTATTGGGAAGAGGTAGATCTCTTTCTTTAACCATGCAGCCTGAAGAACCACTAAGAGGGTTAGAGTATGAGCCTATCATTTCTGCTAGCCTGCTCTCCTGGTTCCCTCACTTCTGTGATGCTACTGCCCATGGAGGGCAACAAAGCCTTCCAGAAAGGGAGCTCAGACCCTCAGGGTCATGTTCTTCAAGGCCTTCATTGCCTGAGGAGGAAGTCTGCTGTCCAGAGGAATGGGGAGGTGACATGAGCTCTTAGCACCAGTCACAGGGCTGCCTCCAAAAATGGCACTGACAGTTTTATTCTGTTATTCTTTGAGAAGGAGCACCCAAATCCTACTACAGAAGGGCTGTGAAAGACAGCTCCAGAGACTGGACATGGCCCTGCTCTGCACAAATAGTTTTACTGTCTCTCCTCTCTGGCACTTCTTCCATCCCACAGGTAGGCATTAACTAGATAATCAGGACAGGGCTCCCTACAGTCTTCTCCCTGCACATGAAGTCCACCTGGCCAACTTCTGCATCTCCATTGGCTGAGGAAGTGCTACACAGATGTGTAAGCAATGGCAAACTCCAGACATAGAAAATGACAATGTCTCTCTGAATCAAAGCTGGCCTAGGGGTGAGGCTGGGAATTCAGTGCAGTAACCAACAGAAGCAGGGTTCTAAACCATGGAAAAACTGTTGAGGTTTCCCTCCAGACAGGCAGTGTGCAGAAAAGTCAGGCAGAGACCCCCACCCCCGAGGAAGCTGAAGACACTAAAGGTAATGCCAGAAGCCGAGGTGGGATGTACCCCAGCTTTTATCAGCTCCACCAAACTGCTTTGGCCACAAAATAAAAAAAAAACAAACCAATTTTTGCCAAAGTTTTAATTGGTAAAAAAAAAAAAAAAAAAAAAAAAAAAAAAAAAGTAATTTCCATTACAATATGAAGGGACAAGAAAGGAAATACTCATTTTAATGGAGAAAGGTGAAAAAAAAAATAGAAATAGGATAGTACGATAAGAAAGTCCTTATTCAAATACAAATACCTCTTTCAGGAAGAGAAAAGACTGGCAAACTCAGCAATTGCTTCTCCACTGCTGCACAGTCATTCACACTGGGAGCCTGAACACCTCCTTTGCAGAAACATGATTAGACCATATATCCACAAGCGTAAAGCACTGGAATGAATGAGGATCCTATGGCAAGTGCATGGAACGATTCATTCCTCCCACAAAAGTGACAAATAAGGATAATCCTACCTCATTTCCAAGATGACTTTTTGGCCTGGCTGCAATAAAACTGTAACAACTGTAATAGCATGGACACACAAATTATCTTTTGTGGAATTACGAATTAGGCATTTCAGTGCATATATCTGCTTGGGTTTTATTTTAGGGCACTGCATGCAATACACAACTACCAGCCATTTGCAAGACAGCACACACAAACCAAGTAAGAGCAACCACATTTTCCAGAGCAATTGACTCAGTGGAAAAAGGGACCTGGACCACAACTCAGTCTTTATTGATAGTAACTTCAATCTTTCTGCCCTAGGAAAGATTTGTGATAAGGTTAAAGATACCTCAGACTGTTCTTACCTTCCCTTCATATAAATTTATAACCCCAAGGACACCTGTTAAGACTAGTGGCGATAAGAAAGGATAGTCATATTTCCTTATCTGGAGCTCTCTGGTATATAGCACTTCAGTTTACAGTATAGAAGAGGTTATATTCCTGGAGAAAAAGTCCCTGTGAACTTCATGAGTAGCTTTCTAAACATTCAGTAGCCTCTTGAGTAGATAGTATATGTGATTCATGCCTTTAAAAAATAAAAAATAAAAAGGGCTCTTACCTGTCAGGAACACAGATACAGACTGAAAAGACTCAAGAGACTTTCCACCTTCCCCTAAAGACAGGTTTTCCCGTTGGATATAAGCACTCAAGCTTGTTTTGATCTCGGATAGTACCAAACCCCAGAGTGCCCATCAAGGCTCTGGTGGAAGCTTCCACATGGGATGCAGAGAATTAAGAGCTTGACTGTGATTTAGCATGAGCTAGTGCAATGGCAAGCCAACAAGTCCTGCCGAGTCTGTCACTGTGTAACAGAATTAAGGTAATAGGAGCAACAACCACATAGCACATAAAGACATATGAATTCCTCCAGGGAGCTAAATAAACTGCCACCTCTTTGTACAGATTTTTCAACAACACCTATTTGCATGGCTGCTTAATATATTGTTCTGAACAGAAGTTAGCCTTTCTTTCATTATAACTGTACCACTGATTATAACTGTATTGTATAAACTCCTACAATTTATCCAACAATTTCCAACAATCCAGTCTATCCCTTAGCTTCTCTGACTTTTGCTAAATTGGGTTGGGATGCGATATAGAATTAGTTCTTTAGCAAGGCTTGACAGTTGCTGGAACTTTAGATGGCAGGAAAACAGGATTTGTGAAGACAATCTCAAATATAAAACATTGGAAAGATTCAGATTGTGTTCAAACCCTCTTAAAGATTATTCTACGAGTAATTTCTTTTTCTCTGCAACAATAGATCAATAATTAGAATTGCCTCTTATGCTGAAAACTGCAAGGTTTCTTTCCTAGGCAGTACATCCTGGTCTTACTGCAGGTATGTCAGGAATGGGTGCCAAGAATTTTTCTTTTTCCTGGTATACCAGTACAGCTGTGATTTGAATACACACATACACACATGAAACTCAGCCAAGTGTTAAATAAAATGCTTGCCTTAGCAATCCCGTGACTGTATGTTCCCCAAAAGTTTCATGAATAGAGAAGGGCCTTCAGGAGGCAGTACAGATTTTGGGCAGACTATCCACATGACCCACTGGAGAAAATTCTTTGTCCACAGACTATCACAGATGCTGAACTAAATTACATATATATAACAACTAGGTCAGATGAATTACTCCCTAAAATGAGCTGTGCAGAACAGAACAGAACATCTCCAGTTGGAAGGGACTCCCAAGGATCACCATGTCCAGCTCCTGGCTCCACACAGCACACACATAAATCAGACTGTGTGTCTGAGAGCAGTGTCCAAATGCTCCTTGAACTCCAGAATCTTGGTGCTGTGACCACTGCTCTGGCGAGGCTGTCCCAGTGCCCAGCCACCCTCTCACTGAAGAACCTTTTCTTAACCCTCAGCCTGACCCTCCCCTGTCCCAGCTCCATGTTATTCCCTTGGGTCCTGTCGCTGTCGTCAAAGAGCAGAGCTCAGCGCCTGCCCCTCCGCTCCACTCGTGAGGGAGCTGCACGCCGCCATGAGGCTTCCCCTCGGCCTGCTTGGCTCTGGACTGATCATTTAGATGTGTAGATGCTTAAAGCTTGGTGAGACCAATCTCACTCTTGAAACGACTCTGAGCATATTGCTCAGACTTCTGATGAAGTGAGTGCTGTGATCGCAGCTAGGGTCAGACTCTGCAGCTCATATTGGACAGGACTTCATCTTACAAACCATCCCCTTGAACTCAGTCATGTTCTGCACTTGGAGCAATTTAATCTGAAAAGGTGGTGAAATTCCTCCCCCCAAAAAGAACAGTGAACTGACACCATCACAAGACAAAGGCAAAGATCTGTGAATAAAGCCACTGTGCAGACTCCCAGCAAGGCTGAACAGAGCCTTGGGCATGCAGCAAACCTGCAGCAGAGCTTTCACTTTTCCCTACTGGAAGGTGATGAAGAGATGCTGTTTTGCCACCCGACGCCCACAGGATCTTGGGATTTCTCACAGACCTCGGGGGAAAAAAAATCTATTTGCTCTAATCTGAGAATAAACTGCCCCTGGAGAGAAGCTCTGTGCTGTTGCGAGCAACCACAAATACATAAACACCAACTGGATGCCAACGGGCGGGGACAAGAACCCACATTTGGCAGTTCCCAAAGCAATACTCTGACAGCTGAAATCCCCTGGAAGATGCACACTGGGACTCTGATTTCCCCTATGGACAGATCCACCAGAGAACATCACCTTATATTTCTGTCAATACAGCTGGTAATTTGTGTGTGTTTGGCTGCTAAGCAGATCCTGAGCTGTTTAACCCCAAACTTTGCAGAGAATAGGTCAGCTTCTGCAGAGCCCCCATGATGAACAGCTTCTGAAATGCAGGATAAAATTTCTTATCCAAATCAGAGCAAGATTGACACTAGTGAGACATATGAGATGCAGATTCAATTCCCATTCTGCCTAAAATCACGCTTGCTTACTCCAGCTGAGATTTCCTTGTTTCTTCTAGTGTCATTCAATTTATTACTACAAAAATCTAGGATAAGGCTGCCTTACCTCTCCTGGCATCCTGTAAAAATACATAAAAATACATGCTACTCCTTAGAGAAATCGTATGTTTTCCAAGAATGGAGTGTCGTGGCAGAGGCAGTGACCAGATCTCATGGTGATTTAGCCACTGGGCTGATGACCATTCCAGATTTTCTCATTTATGTAGGTCTTGGTGACTGGAAAAAATGTTTCTTATCAGTTCTGCATCAGATAATCCCCATCTCATTTATTTGCTCATAGATATTGCCAGCTGATCACTAGCTTGAAAATTAAGTGCTTTGTAAGGCATGGTTTTTACAAATACTGAGCAAAATCACTCTAAAGTCTTCTAACGCTACACTGCCCTGGGAAACCCTCCCCAGGACAAAGTTGTCTAAAATGCATGTAAAGGTGAAGCCCAGAGCTGCAAAGCTCTGTTTCCAGGACAAGTAATTTTCATAATAGTCTGTTTGCAGGCAAACTTTCTTACAATATCTTGTCTTATTGCTTTAAAGTACATGATTCAAACAGATGCCCTCACCTCGCGCAGGTTTGGTTTTCCAGCTAGGCTGACTGATCCGCCATCCCTGCAAAAACTTCAAGCCAGCCCCTCTTCAAGCAGCTAAACTTCTTCTCTTTCAACTTGCCTGTGTTTCAGGTGAAAAGGGTTGGATCAGGTTTGTAATGTTGGAAGAGGAGGAAGAAGGAAGGCAAAAGATAAAGGGGAAATCTCTGCTGTTTGATCTGCTGAAAAGAAAATGTCTAAGAGCTGTTCCTTGAAGTGCATGAGGATGAAAGGAACAGTAGCACAATTTGGTGTGCTTGTTTGCTTGCTTTTCAAAATAAAACTGCAAAGAATGGTGAAAAAAGAAAATGCCTTTTGCTTCATTTTATCTGAGGACAGAATGCAGACAGCAGGGTTCATATTTACCTCTCATTTAGACTCAATAAATGTGTCCTGTGAATACATTTTCGAAAACTATTTTTCTTAGGGAATACATTTTTTATTAGCTATTATTGCTCAATTTGTGCTGGTTTTTAAAGAACTCATGTGGCTTGTGGGGACAGATGAAGAGGAGTGATTCATGACTCACTGCAAAGATCTCCTTTCTTATAAAACCTCATCAGTCAGTCATTTCACAAGTTTTTAAGCCCGTATGAACACACTGGTGCGGCTGTGACCTGCCTGGAAATGGCCTGGGAGGAGACATGGGGACACAAAACCAGGTTTTTCACAAATGCAGGAGAGATGGTGGAGGATGGCAGAGCCAGTAACACTGACATGACACCAATGTGGACACACAGAGCTTGTGCAAATCATTGGCTGTCTTTAAATCAAAAACCAGTTGAGCTTTCCTTCCCTCCTGCTCCTCTATCCTCCCCTTCCCCTCTCTGTAGCCCAATGGGTTACAGGATAAATTCAACCAGGTATTGGTATTTAACTAGCTTATTCACAGGGACATTTGATGGACAAGACCAAGATGGAAGCACCAGAGGGGAAAACAAACAACAAACAAACAAACAAAAAACAGCCCAGCATGTGCTTTAAGCTCCCTGGTGCACTCAGAGTCAGGATATTTCAGGCTGTACAGGTTCCTCGGATTTCTCCTTCAGTGATAATAATGCAGTCATACTGATGCATAAGTAGATGCTCTGCAATGCATATTCTCCATGCAAATACATTTTCTGTGTAGGGATATATGTGAAAAATATTCTTATGGGAAATAAATATTCCTCCATGTAAAGATAACATTCTGGATGGCAAAGCCATTTTCTTGGTCACGCTAAATGACTTAACACTGAAATAAATCTTTAAATTAAAAAAAAAAAAAAAAAATCCATTTTATTTTCCCATTATTCCTTGGATAGGGAAGGAAAAAAAAAAAAAAAAAAAAAAAAAAGACAATCAAGTGAATAGAACAACTAAAAGGAAAAAGGAACAGAAGCCACTCCTGCTCTAGCTACTCCTAACCATCCTTCACCTGGAGGCTGGACTTTTCCAAGTACTTTGGCAATCAGGCTACCAATACACACAGAGGCCATGGAAATGGCTTCTGGAGAGCTATCATTTTCTCCAGCAGCCCAAGGGAAAGTGGGCCGCCGAGAGAAGTGTAAGGCTTCCTTAAGGGACAATGACCGTCTGTGAGAGGAGACACCACAGGTCCCAGCAGCCCTCCCCTTCCCACACAGGGATGGGGCAGAGCACGGCAGGGATGCAGGAGTGGGGGCAGTTTCAGGCTGTAGAAAGCAGAGGACACCCGCCACTTCTCCCAGCCTCTGAATTATGATATTGAGAAACACATTTCTCTTTTCTTTTTTTTTCCTCTCTGAAATAATAACTCAAACCTAGAGACAGTTTAGCAATAGCTCATGTACTAAATTGCTTCCATTTCCTGTTCACCTTACTTGTAATGTGTTAAACAAATTGCATCTGAGGGATGTTTTTTTGTTATCCTCTGCATTAGTTTGTGCAGGGGTGTAATATACTCTCATCTTTTACTGGAGGGAAACATAAATGAAAAGAGAATTTAGAGGAATACAAATTCGTAGAACAAAAATCACCCTATGTGAGGAAAACTGCAAAATATTAATTAAACAAACAAAGAACAACAGAAGCAGGATACAGCTTGTTGTAGAATTGAGTTATCAAGAAGCACACCTGCTCAGTGGAGGACCAATTATTTTCTTTTTTTCTAAAGACTTTTATGGTATTGTAATTAAGGAGCTTGAAGAGTTAGGCACACATTTTAATTGATAGATAAATAAATGAAAGGCAACCACACTGTGCTCTGAAGGTTGAAAGATGGATGAAATGGGAGGGCTGGCGGGAGGAATTCTGTGTTACTATTTCAGAGAAGATGTAATATGAAAAGCCAGGGCTGAACCCAACAGTGTCTGACTTCCCTGCACAGTCACTCAAGCCTTTAAGGAACGAGGCTCAGCAGCAGCAGATCCCAGCCCGGCAGTGATGGTGGGGGACACACAAAGCCTATAGCACAAAGAACTTAGCTGCATTTTATCTGCCTGTTTGTGAGGCAGCTGCAATCATCAGTGCTTTTCACAAGCAACAAATGTAGAAGTTGTAGGTGTCTAGCCAAGCAGGGGATTGCATTTTATCAGCTCAGTGGTACTTCAGTCAATTCTTGTGAATGAACATGGAAGCTTATTCCTCTAGTCACTGCAAACACACTGAAAAATTTTCAGGAGTGACAAGAGCACTCTTCAGTAGCAATGGCATCAGCAAAACAACCCGAGTAAGAGATAAGTATTGTGACAATGTCACTTCAGAAGACAGAAGGGGCCTAGATCTCCTTCCTGCTGGGGTTCTCAGGGTCTGGGAAGGGGACGACACACTTCTCTAAATCATCATGGCTGCACTTAAGCCAAGGGAAGTAGGGCACTGTCCACCAGTTGAAGACCCACCCTCCCATGTTTAGCACTTTCTAAGAGCAAGTACAAACATTTCACTTAAAGAACAGGCATGCTGAGGATCTATTTCATAAACTCACAGAATCACCATATGCTGAACTGGAAGGGACCCACAAGGATCACTGAGGCCAGCTCCTGGCTCTACAAAGGACCACCCAAAAATCAGACCATGTGCCTGAGAGTGGTATCCTAAGGCTCCTTGAACTACAGCAGGCTCAGAGCTATGGCCTCTGAGTTGGGGAGCCTCCACTCCCCCTCAGGAGGAAGCGGTAGACTATGATGAGGTCCTGAAATACATAGGAAGCAGCAGATTAGAAGTAGGTGGAATTTCACTCTAAACTTTATATCTGCCATTTAGATGCATGAGCAAAGCACCCATAAGTGGTAATAAGAGAAGATATCATCAAAATTGCTCTACAGCATCAAATGGCAAAAAGTCTGCTGGGGGTGCTATCTCTTGGAAGCAAAAGGTATTGAAGACTTCAGGAAAAACCTGCATTTCTTCTGTTTCTGTCAAATATGTTTTTTTTTGTTGTTGTTGTTGTTGTTTTGTTTTGTTTTTTGATGTCAGCCTTGACAACTCCACCTCATTATAGATGAAAAATCAACACAATCTGAAAATCAAACAGTGCATCCTAGTTGTATGGAAACAGCTTTTCCTTCAGCCTGTGCTCCCTAATGAAATCTGAGCTGAAAGAATAAACTGTTCTGTAATGCAGCAAGGGGAGTCACAGTCTCCCATATCCTCTGTCACTCACTTTTCTCAAAAATATACCACAAATCAATGTTAAGTCACAGCAAATCAACACAATTTGCCCATTAAGGATGATAACAGATGTGGAACAGGATGGGTTTTCCAAAAGCTACACTCCAGTTCTACATCAAGTTATTGTTCCCCTTCAGCCCAGAACAGTCTAACAGCTTCTACCAGACATTAAATTGTTCTAGTAAGGAGTCCTTTTACAGCCCACGGTGTGTAAGACCTTTGGCCATGTTGATACTGAAAGATGGCATGGCTGACTCTTCCTTTTACAATTGAGCTCTGGACATTAAAACCAGGCTGGAAGCTCAAAAAATTTGCTCATCACTGATCTGAGATAGTGATTTTCTCCATGGATGCATTTCTCCATGGATACATAGCACTGTTCTGCTTATCCCCAGGCTCTGTCAAAGGTCAAGCCTGCCCACACCTTACATGTGCGTTCTCTTTCTTTCTTACCCTCTTAGTATCTCCTTTTTGTGACTCTTTAGGTACTGTCAGCCCTTTCTTCTAGCTGGAGAGAGACCTATTCAGTGACATTCTTGTGCAACTACCCTGAACAAATGGTTCTCAGTTCATTTTTCTTTGTGCATCATTTTATTCACAGCAAGGTTCATGTACTTGAATTGTAGAGGTTTTAATGAGTGCATGCCATCAAGGATGCTCATAGGTAGCTGTCTAGGGCAAGGCTGCTACCTATATGGCCTAGAATAGAGTCTCCAGAACCACTTACTTGTTAATAAAGATTGCAACTCAGATGTCCACTAAAACACCAATTCTTACACTATTGCATACACCAGTGAGCAAACCTTCCAGGTCAAGAGTCCCTGCCCAGAGGACTTAGTACACCTTATAAATCCCATGAAAGCCTTTGATACTGAGTTATGAAATGCTTCTACCAGCCCTGGTCTTTCTGCTCGAATGACTAATACCTCAGATGGCTACGGCCCCAGTTACCCAGAGGCAAGATAGAAGAAGAGGGAGCAGGATAGCTAGCACTATCAGATGGACAAATGTGCACTGTTAGTGCTGGCAGAAACTCCAGAAGGCTTTAGCTGGGTGAAACACGAGGACAGATCAGCTTTAGTGTCCTCTGAGTATTTCAGTCATGGGGCTGGTCAGCTCCTCAACAGGAAACACAGAGAGAGGGGTGGTGGGTGTGGGGAACCTGGCACATACCCATGCCCTAGCCCACGGACAGTATTCTCAGCCAGCCTCAGGTGGTAGACGAGCACTAAGCAACACTCTTGCTAATTCAAGATGATGATCCCAGAAGCTCTTAACCCATTTTCTGATGTTTCTCCAGTCTTGTACCCTGCAGGCTACATCTTTAGATAGGATGAAAGATGCTTTACTTAGTTTAATTTTGCTCCGAGACATGGCAAACCAAGAAAAGAAGCCAGGACAAGCTCTCCTGTTATCACTAAGTGACAGAGTTAGACTGTCTTGAAGCACAGGAGGTACGTGAGCTTTTACCTTGACAGAGCAGTATTTAATTTTCCATAAGGAAGTTGCTGAGAAAAGTCTCAGGGAAGATGTAGGAGATGAAGGATTTATAAAGTCACGTGTTTTTTTTTGCTTCAGTTGCTGGATGCTTCCCTACCAACCTCTTCTTTGCTCTCCTTTGTGCACAGCTCTGCAGCTTTGCCAGGAACTGCAGTGCTGAGTTAACACCCCCAATATGCAGCAGCAGAGATAAGCACCAGTATAACACAATACAGTATGGAAACAGGTACATTTACTACTGTGTCATTGCTGGCCTAAATGGGGAAAGGCAGAAGTACTGTGCAGGGTGAGAAATTTAAAAAATATTTCCAAGCATTTCAGGAGCCCTTGTTCTGCAGCACAGCAACCAAACAGCACTGCGAGTGAGCTATGAGGTTCAGCAAGCCAAGATGCCTTATGTGGAGTTAGATTAACTTCTGCCCATTTATCCCTGTATGACTACTATATTTAACAGGATTAATTTATAAACACATCCCTCTCCTCCAGGGACTCTGAATGCCAGGCTTTCTGGATTATTATTATTATTATTATTTTTTTTTGGTCTGTTGTACTGAATTTTCTTCAATAGGTACAGACATTGCACAAAAGGATGGTAAAAGGCTTTAACTGGCAGGAGCTTATGCCATCGCAGGATTCTTTTTTTTTTTTTTTTTTTTTTTTTAACATGGGGGGGTTTATTCAGCACCTGGCCTGATGGCTGTTGATGAGTCCCACCTGTCTCAAATGGGGAAATGGATCCCAGCCTAGGATCTGGCAGGGCTCATTGAGAGGGCTTTAAACTAGGTATGAAGGGGGATGGGGATGAAATGAGGCTCGATAGAGGTGAGCCTGGGGGAGGAGTCCCAGGGTTGGGGGTGAGGGCAATAGGACAAATCAAGTGCATCTACAGCAATGCATGCAGCATGGGCAACAACCAGGAGGAGCTGGAAGCCATTGTGTGGTAGTCAAACTATGACCTAGTCACCATCACTGACACGTGGTGGCACCACTCCCATGACTGGAGTGCTGCAATGGATGGCTACAAGCTCTTCAGAAGGGACAGGCAATTTAGGAGGGGAGGTGATGTGGCTTTCTATATTAGAGAGTTTTGACATTGTCAAACTCAGGGTTGGGAATGATAAGGTAGAATCCCTGTGGTTAAGGATCAGGGGGTTGGCCAACAAGGTGGACATCTTGGTGGGGGTCTGTAATAGACTGCCAAACCATGATGAAGAGGTGGATGAGGCACTCTGTAAGCAGCTGGTGGAAGTCTCTCAATTGCCAGTGCTTATTCTCATGGGGGACTTCAACTTCCCGGACATGTGCTGGAAATGCAACACAGCCCTGAGGAAGGAGCCTAGGAGGTTCCTGGAGTGCATGGAGGACAGCTTCCTGACTCAGCTGGTTAGTGAGCCTACCAGAGGGGTGCCCCGCTAGACCTCCTGTTCACAAACAGAAGGACTGGTGGGAGATGTGGTGGTCCTTGTCTTGGGCAGAGGAACCACAAAATGGTAGAGCTCTCTATTCTTGGTGAAGTCAGGAGGGGAGTCAGTAAAACTGCTGCCTTGGACTTCCAGAGGGCAGACTTTGAATTGTTCAGGACACTGGTAGGGAGGGTTCCTTGGGAGTCAGTCCTGAAGGGCAGAAGGGTCCAGGAAGGCTGGACACTTCTCAAGAAGGAGTTCTGAAAGGCTCAGGAGACACCACACACTAGCTGTGTCATTCCAAATACTATTCTCAGACGTTTTCTGGTCTATCTTCACTGTGCAATTGCTTCAGCCTGACACATCACACCTTAAATGTCCTCTTTCCACTAGTGCACCTTCTGTGCACCTTCCCTCCCCATCCAACACCCCTCAGTCTCCAGCAGCTATTCACACAGATCGCTCAGATCCTTTTTGAGAGGACCAGAGGTGTATGTCTCACCTCTGAAGGACAGAGACCACTGTCAGGTCAGAGAGATCTAAACAGGTATCGTGACCTGCACAGCTGTACCACTGGATCATTTTAGTAGGTCTTACCCTTGACTAGAAGCACCGCATAGCCTTCCCTGAGCCATCCTGTCTTCCCTGAGAGAGGGCAGCTGGTGCCAACACAGCTAGCTCCAGAGTCAGTGCAGTCAAGCCTCTCCAGTTTTGCCTTCGACATCGCTCATTCAGGTAAACCCCAGTGGTAGATATAATGCTGACAGGAATGAACCATGCCCTAAACACGATTTGACTGGTGATTAAGTTTGCTCTTCTCTGACTCACTTTTCTTGCCCTTAAAAGCCTTCCACTCTCCTCTCCCCCAGGAGGAGCACTTCCAGAACTGAGCTCCTGGGGTGTGACCTCCTGGTCAAAGACCAAGGCAGCCCAAAAATTCAACAGGTATTTCAGAGGACTAACAGCAAAGGTCACAAGGAGTGGACTTCAGTTGCCTTTTCACAAATAATTTCTGTCTTTTTAGTTTTCAAAGACTTTATCATAGCATTTTGGGACTGAAAATACAGAAGGCAGAGAAGGCATCAAAGTCCTCATCAGATTAGTCCTCAAATCTCAGAATTGTATCATAAAGAACAAGAAACCATTTTTCCTTTCTTGAGATTTAAGAGACTGAATAAACACTTCAGCTTTTAATAAAACATCTCTTTTCTAGTCTTATGGTAGCAGAGAGAATTTGGAATGATAGAAAAACTCAAAGCAGTCAACTTCAAGGTTAAATCAGGTTATTCAGTGCCCTGCCAAATGTGTTCTGAAAACCTCCAAGAATGAATATCCCACAAGCGCCATGGGCAACCTCTTCTGGTGCTTCACAACTCCCGTGACTGAACAGTTTCAGCCTAGACTATAGAAAAGGTTCAGAAACCAGCAGGTAACTAACTGAGGGAACACGGAAAATGCTTCCTATTCTGGGAGGTCCTTATCTGCCTACCCATCATCGCAGAGCCTCTGCAGGGGGGGACAATCCAAAGCCCGAGAGCATCTCCTGAAAGGCTCTCCTGGCCTGCGCGATCTCTGGAAAAGCTGCAGTAGGCAGCATTGGACCAGCAGTCATCCCCCAGTGCACTCTCACTTTTAAGGTAGTGCCACACTCAGCAGGCCTTTTTGATGCTCTTATGGTTTTGTTCTTTCAGTTCTCAAGCTTACAGTTCATTTTCCTTCCTACAAGTTCCTGCCATCACACAAGAGAATATTTACAGCTGTCTAACCCTGTGCCCAAGCATTCTTCCAGAAAACTGTTCATGGCATGTGCATTCTCATTGAAAGGAGAGACAGGGAAATGTAATTTGCATTGATGATGAGGCTGTCTGAGTGTGCAGTTTCCTTGTGCTTCTCCTAGTCTGCTTCCATCCTCTCCAGTGTTTTGAAACTAGATCCTGCATTACAAGAGTTCAAAAATTATATCTAAAACTGATCACCCTGTATTAAAAGTCCGGAAAAATATAGAATAAACAGTTTGGAAGTTCTTTTAGTTAGCTTGATGGTATTTATAACACAAGGCTTGGGTCATACTTTCAAGCCAGTTTCTACAAGGCAGATGGCCTGAAACTTTTCAGGCATGCACAAGGCCAACAGCTTGAAGAGAACACCCTGATGAGAAAGTCAAGAAATTCCTGTGAAGGCTGGGAATCCTCTTTAACTACAGAGGTGGGATTTTCCATAGATCTCTAGAAGATCTGAGGCAGTGCTTCCCAGTGGTCAGGACACCTCAGCCCATATCCCAGACTCTTCACTTCTGCAGACAAGAAAACTGAACTGCTGCTATGTGTTCATACAACGTTAATTTTGTCGACAGGGTAATAATAAAGCTACTAAATCAGTACTAAGATTTCTTACATTGCATACACTACTTAAATTACATGTCATTTTTACAAATTGTAAACCTGATAAATGACTACTCAAAAATTTACACGTGACTTGCAATTGAGATTTTCCAGCCATGGAAGTGGCATTACTGAAGAAAACTGTGCTGGACGTAGTGGTAGCCCTCAAAACACAGCAATGGGAGAATAGTATAATTCACTCATGCTGAACTGGAACTGTCTTTTAAAGTGCATGAATGCTAAGATCAAAATATGATCTCCTGAGCCTAGGTATAACCTACATCAAGAGGTGAAATTAGGAAATCTGCTTAGAAAGCCTATTTTTTTTCTTTCTGGAAGCAAGTGACCCTTCCCCCCAGCCCCCACCTCCCTTAATTATGACAAAGTCCCAGTTTACTGGATTGCTCTACATCTGAAATGCCAGATTTGGATTAGATCCCTATTCATAAAACCACAATGATCAATGCAAAGCTAAATTCAAGTTTTTACTTGAAGTCTATCACAGCCTTACTGCAAAATTAAGTTAAACCATTTCTGGACACACTATAGCTCTGGTCGTTTTCCATTATTTTGCTATTTGTCAGAACAACAGTGTGCAAAACAGTGCAAAATAAACAGGAAAAAAAAAAAAAAAAAAAAGCAACCACTTAGGATTAATTTTTAAGACATTTTTCATCAAACATGGAGAATGGAATAAACAACCTTGGGGACCGTTTCTTGTTTTTTACCTCCTAATATTATTACCTGAGGGAAATCATTGTTGAGAGAGGTGTTAGGTAAACAGGAAAAAAAAGTACTTTTTCATATTCTTTCTCTAATACAAATAATATATTCAGGTTGCTCTCTTCTTCAGTGATTTTAATAATTTTAAAGAGTATTCAAACAGCTGCAAATTTATATTAAAAAAAGTTTGAGTTTTAATTGCCTAAAATATACCAAGTAAAAGATAAATTAGACTATAGCTTACAAAAAGATATGTACTAAAAGGCAGGCACACCACTACCAAGAGAGTAAGTCTCCTGGCCTCCCCTGCTTCCTCTTCCAGCCTGCCTGATCTCAGAGCTTTAGCTACAGCATATGGCTCTTACTCAGTCTTGAAGTTATCACTATTAATATAGCATTTTAATATATCATAATATATCACTTGAATATATCATTTTTAATGTCTTCCCCTTCCCCCCCCACTCCCCCCCCAAATTCAGCATCAATCTGCCTAGTGCACAAGCAGCTCAGGCTTGTTCTAGTAAATGAGAAAGTAGGGGACAACAGAAAGAAGACAAGGAAATGGGTGGAGAAAAACAAACAGACAAACAAATAAAAAAGCAACAGCTTAGATAGATGGATACAACAAGAAGCGTATCAGCATCAGCTGTCTATTCCTAATCTAGAAAGCAATGCAGAAGTTCAGCACTTTTTTTGGGTTTTGATTTCTTGGGTTTTGTTTCAGAGCCCCATGTACATTTCAGGCCCCAGCAGATGGTCAAAGACAGGAAAGAGACTGCAGTCAAGTTCTGATTGGGGCGTTGATGACATGCAGAGGATGAGCTCCTACTGAATATTCACAGAAACACCCCTTCCTTTTCTGAATGAATACGTCCAGGGAAATCCTCCTGCAGGGAGGTGTCTGTATGAGCTGCCACATGCAATGCTCCATCAATTCCCAACACTGCAGGAAGTTCCAGTCTTCCTAGATCTGGCCAGTCATGCCTACAGAAGCCAGGAGAGCTCTTGTGCTGCAGCTCTGTAGTAAGCACTGCCACACATCCAGAAAACACCTAATATACTTCTCTTCATCCTGGCTTGGAAACTCTGTTCCCTTCACTAGTTGATACCTGTTTTACAAGCCTGGCAATGGTGCTACATAGGTCAAAGCTCATTCAATGAAATACTGCAGAACTGTCTGGCCTAAATCCTCCTGTTCTTGATGTTCATCCTCCCTAACCTCCCAAGGCAATTTGGCTAACAACCTATGCTCTTCCCCAAACCATGGCAAATACAGATTACTACAGTTGGCTTACAAAGCTCAGAGCATCCAGCCACAAGGTGTCAGCTCCACCTCTCCTCACCACCAAGTATTTAAAACCAGCATCATTCTCTAAGTATACTTCAACCTCTCTTCAGTCACTAGCCAATGGATGGACTGGCTTACCAAAAAGCAGAAACTGCACAGTATGTTCCAGAGAGGAGAATTATGGCATTAGGAGTTGTTCTTCAAGACCTCAAAACTTCTGACTGGTGGTTGGTTTCTGCATTGCATCAGAGCATGTCTTATGAGAAAACTCTACCCTGTAGAAGGTCCAGCGACCAGGGGAGTACAGAGAGAGGTCCCAACACACCATGCCCACCCTTTGGGCAGAGGACATTGAGGATATTTCTGTATTCCAGGCAAGGATTCATGACAGTCAGAGGAACCACAGCATAACTGTATGATAATACACTCCACCCTGCAAGCGTAGCCCAGGACAGGCTAAGGGAGCACACACATAAGGACTTATCCCATCTCTTTTGGTGAGGTCAGGTGTGATTTTTCATTCTGTTGTCCTGTGGCCAGCTCTGAATTGTGAGCGGGGCTCCCTGTCTGCTGGGGTTGCCCGGAGATGATTTGGACACATCAACCTTGCTGAGGTTGTTACTACCCCATTCAAGCTCACCTTGCCATCCCCTGTGTCTTTCTGTTTCTCCCAGGAGACAGCAGTTTTCTTTTCATAGGAACAGGTCCTTATGGTCCACCTAAGGCAAGTAACAAAAATGTCTACTCTTCCCTGTCTGCTGGACCACCGGCTCAGCTGAATGACAGGGAGTTGTGTCTGGGCTGGCACTTATTCCTCTTAATGTCTGTGAGCTCTCATAAAATATTTTGCCTTGATATTTCTTCTGGTGCACTTGGAGGGCATTAGATCAGAGCTTCATGGGGCAGCACAAAGTCCTTTCCAACTGAGTGAGCTTTCTGTCTATTTAGCAGCTCAGCCAAGTATTCCAGGAGGAGGCTTGCTTGAAAGAAAAAGATGTTTCTTTCAAGCCTCGCATCTTACTCTGTATTAAAGCAGCAAATGTAGTGAAAAGAGTGACCTGCCCCAGCAAGCTTTTGTTTGGTAACAAGGTTTGGAGTTCAAACCATTTCGGCAGGACATGACCATGACCTACAACTAGCAGGTCCTGCTTCGCATCCCACACAATAACCATCATTTCAAGATTCTCAAGTGGATAACACCTATTGCTCAGTTTAAAACACTTAGAGCTGTCACAGTGGTAAGAGGGAGTCACGTCTGGGACTAGAAGTTACTAACACATGATTTCTTGGCTCTGCTGAAAGGTGAAAGATTTAGAGCACATGGCTAGACCTACTCTGTGAAGCAAGTCCTGACTGGAAGTGCCTGAGAGGCCATGAGACTGTTCTAAGGGCAGTGGTGGGGCATCAGGATGGGGACGGAGGTGGGCAGAACTGTGTGCCCAAGTGAAGGTGAGGCAGGAGGGGGGACCTCCCCTCTTCACTCTTCCCTCCCTATCCTTGCAATTAGAAGCAGAAGCAGCCTGCTGGCTTTGGGACAGACCCAGGACATGAAGTCCCCTCTAGTTTTCTAACGTGCACTCATATAGACTGTGTGTCTAAGAGCTTGTTGTTCTGCTATCAGTTTAAACTTTGTCTCTATATTAAGCTACACATCTTTGATTCACCAGCCTTCCTGGGAAGTTTCCAAGGCTTCTTGCTTCTGAGCTCGTGCTATGGCACAGTTCAGGTTCCCAGCCAGAAAGATCTGGGAGTGCAGAGAGAGGTGAAGTTACACAAACTGCATTAAAAGATAACCCGCCACAGCAACAAGTCTAGTCTCTCAGTCCCAAGGACAATCACTCAGTTCACTTCTAGGAGAAAGTCTGGCTTAACTTTTTTGGCTGCATGAGTCTGAGCCCCTGGAGTTTGCCACCAGCTCTTCCCAACCACAGATTTCTGCTCCGTGCTGTGGCTGGCTGTTCACAGAGCAAAGTGACTCTGATTTTTTGTGACCACTTGACTGCTTTGCTCGAGTTCCCTGGAAAAGCACAGAACACTGACTGGGACATGAGCCCACTTCTGTACGTGAACCTCTCACCTCAGAAGTTGTTTGCAGCGTGGTGGCCACGAACGACACACAGAACTGTGTTTGGGCAATGCTCAGTCCCAGGGGAGCACCTTGCTCTCAGCAAACCACAGGGAAGCTGAAAAACCTGGGTAACAAAACCACAGACATACACACACTAAAAAAAGGAGCAAGATTTCTCTTGCTGCTCTTTCACAAAAACAATGCAGCCTCCACACAAAGCAGATGCAAGCATACACTGGCTCGGACAAAAGATCTCCTCATTTCCTTTGCTTTTTTTGTTGTTGTTGTTGTTGTTGTTGTTGTTTGTTTTGTTTTGTTTCCTTGCATGCAGCTGTTTCACTTTAACAAACACAGCACAGCATGTGCCTGTCCCAGCACCTAGCTCAGCCCAGCTTGCTTTCTTCATGGCACCTCTCAGCCTCCACAGCCCTCCGTCTGCCAACAGCTGCTCCCCCTGCACGGACCAGTACGTTCCCCAGAACCGCAGGAAGAATCGGGCCGTTTCTTACGTGAGCATCATGTTACAAGCATTTGCAATGGGACTGCTGGCACCACAGCTGTTGCTGGCTTAAAATAATCAGAGTTGCTAGGTCTGATCGCTGCTTCGACTGTGGCACATTAAAGAAAAGGTCCCAACAAGGTTTTGGTTCTGCTCTCAGCAGAACGCCAAAGGAGAGCTAAACTTGAACATAATTTATCAGAGCTTTATAGACCTCTTAAAGCACCATGAAAAAAATACTTTCTGTAGTCAAGGTGGTGCATTTTATTACGCTCATCCAACAGCATAACCTTAGTTTAAATCCAGGTTAATGGAACTTATGGTAGTACTGAAAGAATAAAAATTACAAATGAGCAAAAAGAATCCTAAATCTACATATTTTTTTCAGAGATCATTTAAAGTTGAACAACCTTAGATTTGACCTTATGTACAGAGTTGAAAAAGCAAAAGTCATTTGAACCATAAGCTTCTCTGGACGGCGCCAAATTTAACCTACTGGTGCAGAGGGCACTCTTGGCATAGACTTGTCTTTCTCTCTGCAGTAAGAGGCTCACGATGAGGAGTGCAGCCCATCTCTCTCACATCATTGTGGCAGACAACAATTCCACACCAAGCTTGGAGCAGATTTCGACTGCACAGCTGAAATGAAATAAATACATCTACTCGTTCTCCATTAAAATATGCCAGAAGTACTATTCTTAAGAAACACTTTAATGGCCATTTTTTTTAAATGAATGAAATTAATGGGAGACATAAATTGCCACAGGGGTATACTGGGAGTTAGAAAACACTTGTTCATGGCTAGGCCACGTGGTAACCCGACGAGTTTTGTAGCTGAATGCCCTGAACCTTGTGGCTGAATCTCCTATTTGTGTCTCCCCACAGCTGCCAAGTGTGTACCTGCTCAGGTGTAAGACCTAGCGCCCCACGCCAGAGTGCCCAGAGCTACTGAATTTCCAGAAGCAAAACAGATGCACACAGCACAGGGAAAGCAGTCTTTGTCCTTATGCTAGGTCCTGGGTACATCCTGAGACATGGGGCTGTCCCCATGATCTCCATACCAGCCATTCCTGCCCACAGCCTTTAGTTCCCTACATTTCTCCAATGCAGTCCCTTCCTTATCCTCCACCTCAGAGACTGCAGACTCCAGAGCCCTCAGCTCCCCACTCCTCTGGTCCCACATAATCCTCTTAGCTCCTTGTCCACTGAAGAGCCCAAACTCTACCAACCAAACTATCCATCCTACCTCATCCTGTCCTCCCCCTCTACCCCAGACACCTCCACTGTGTTCAGCGCCTGGACTCAAACCCGTATGTGGCCAAACAAATGAGCTCCAGCCAGATGGAGATACCAGCACAGCTCCACTTCACAGCTCTGGCCAGCTGTGCCCTCCTCCTAGGAGCAGAATGGTGACTGAATGGTCATGGTCTCCTGTACCTTAGGCCGTAAGGACAGCGTGTACAAGAAAGGGACGTGAATTCTAATGTACTTGGCTTGCAGCTAGTGGCCCCAGCCCCGTGGCTGACTGGGCACGAATATCACTTGGCTGTCCCCCACCGTGACATTTACTGAGCCCTGCAGGAATGCACAGCAGACCTCTGGGCTCAGCTATGCTCATCAGGCTGTAGGGCAGGTGTGATAAGACAGTTTGGGTTCCTGCAGAAGATAGGAAAAAATGGGAGAAAGCAGGCAGAGACAAGAGTTCCTGCCCAGCTGCTAGGCAGCTCTGTAGGTGTTGTTGCGGCTTTGTCTCCAGATGATGGCAGGCACCATGGGACAGAAGAGGGATCCAGCTCCGACATGAAGGTTGCTATGCTGGGCTCTGGGGCTCTGTCATGCTGTCTACTCAAGCAAAAACCCCTTACAGAGCAGTGGGAGCCTGCAGCAATCTATCTTTCTATTTAAGTCTTACCAATATATTTGTTCTTGCCTTACCAGCCTACAACCAAGCTAACTACCTCAATTCCACCACTAGCTTTTTGGTGTATTTTTGTTCGGTTGCTTGTTTTGTAAGTTTTTGTTTGTTTTCTTTGTTGTAAGGGGTAAATATGAACCATCCAAGTCCCTCTATCTGGGACACATGCTCTGCTCAGCAATCAGTAAACACTGCTTGGCAGGGCAGGACCGGGCTGCTGCAGCCACTTGGCACCCTGGCAGGCAGCGATCTCACATCACTGGGCTGCGCTCCTGTGGCCGTGATGAGAGCAGGGGCCAGACGCCATGCCACCTAAATCAGCTGAGCCCAAGGCCTGGGGGATACAGTGAGGGTCCTGTTGGCACTTCTGCTTCCACAAAGTATACAGAAAACAGGTAAAGTGAACTGCTTGCATGAACATGATCGTTACTGTAGCTTGGCAGCATCTGTGAGCAAAAAACAAACCACAGCCATAAAGTATGGAAGCGTCTGGCCCCTTTCTCCTGTTGTTTAAATTTTTAATTCTGCCTGAAATGTCTTTCCAGGCAGTGGGAATGAGCTTTACTTCTTCCCATACATGAGCCATGGAAGCGCAAGGCATGCCACCTCTCTGAGTTCCTGTATCTGTGGGGTGTTCGCAGGCTGCGTTCACCTCCGAATTACAGAATGCTAACCCAAATCAGGGCTCTGTTGTGCTAACAGTAAGAAATAAATGCTGTCATGCAGAGTTTGCTGCCTTTAAAGGAGAGAGAGTGCATTTACAATTTTATAGACTAGAAACACAGTCTGAAGAGCCTATTTAAACCACATTTAAGTTCCAAGAAAGACTCTCCTTGACTTCCCTGGGTTTTGGATCATGCTCAGGGAAATTAAGCAAGTTGCCAAAATTCACACAGTGAGTTTGTAGAAAAGCCAGAAACCAAAAACCAGATTTGCCGAGCTCAAGCATTCATACTCAAGCCACTCCACTGCTGGAGGTGCTGGAATGGCAACAACAATCTGCTCGGGTGTGAAATTCTAGCTGCCAACCTGGCGATGTTTTTATTTCTATGACCTATTCCATTGCTCAGATCCAGGATTTTCCTTGAGCAGAAAAGAATTATAGAGAAGATTCGGCATCATCACTGGACAGGCACTAACATGCCCATGACAATTCATTAGCCACAGAGGAGAAGGAAAAAAACTCTCATTTTCAGGAATCAGGACACATATCTGGGGCACCGGGTTGCTGAACAGTGAATCAAGGACGCAGCTTTATGTAGCTCAAGTGCCCAGCTTTCTGGGCTGCAATCTCACCAATGCTTTTGCCTTCCTGGAGGCTGCTTGCAGGGGATGTTTGCTCCTCTGCTTGGCCACCACAAGCATGTCTAGTCCTGAGTGGTCAGCTGTCACTGTCTGCTCTGGTGACCCACACACCCACATTGTGGTAGAATAAGGTGATGGACATTACCCAGAAAATACATTCATTTTACCATACCACTTAAGTCCTGAGATCCTCCTCCTGTTTCATCCACAAGGGAGTCTGGCATTGCTTTTTGTTTGTTAAGCCTCACATTCTGGCTAAGGGGCTTTCTGTAAAGAAAAGTAGTTACTGCCATGGACAAGGGATTGTTTGGAATCATTTCATAGATCAACCAAATGCAGCCTTCTCTGTGGGGAAATGCAGCAGCAATTTACCAGCAGTGGCTAGGGATGAAGACAACTGCACCCAGTGAAAACTGCAGAGGAAACTGTGTATATATCTGCACATACAGACACCTGATTTTGGCAAAGGTACTACAGTCAATTGTTAGAAAAGTATCACAAAAGGTTTTCTGACTAAATGTCCTTTAGTTTTGGATCTGATAAAAGCATTTTCTGGAGAGAAAGGGAGGCTGTGAATCCAATTGAAGTAGGAAATTTGAAAATAGAGTATTGTATTCTGAGGGAGTTTATTTAAAGATCTTCTTGCCACTGTTCTAGGTTCTGAAGATCTATTTTTATGCCTTTGTTTTCATTTGAAAGAGAACACATTATTCCAACTGCCCTATGACTAGCAAAGATGGTTATGAAAAGGAAAAGAAATGATCATTTCCTTCTCTTCATAGCCAAGGAATTTGCATCTTATAATAATGGGTGTAAATTTAACAGACTTTAACAAAGCAGAAAGCCCATACATCTGCTGAATGCGGTGGTATGCCCCCCATACAATTCACTCTGTACGGAGGACACAAGAAATCAACTGGAGCACTTGAGAAAGGACATGTATTTGGGGAGGATCTGAAACAAGAAAATGCAGCAGAATGACAGATGTGCTTCATGATTATAAGTCTTTAATCCTCATTTTATAAAGATCCGGACCACATCACAGATTTCAACCACTGCTCAGAGCCATGCCATGCTCTAGCAATGACATTTTAATTTGGACATGGCTGCCCTGTGGAGAGTCACATTTGAGATCCAGCTTTAAAACAAGTCATTTGTATGGTGTATATCAAATACATATTATTTCTACAGGGTCCAATGCTGCATTACAAATTTTAATATTTCAAATTTTCATCCTTGAGACCAATGGGAATTTAATGCATGGAACAAATGGCAAATATAGTTAGCAGTGCAGTGTTTCCAGGCAAAACTGTGGCTTGACCTCATCTGGACCTGCCTGGCATCCAGGCACTGCAGAACAGCTAGTAAGACTTGGCAAAGAATCGCAGTGCAGTAATGAGAGTGATTTTTTCCACTCCTACAGAAAGAGAACAAAAACACAAATTTACCTTAGAAAGGGAATGAGCAGGATAAGCAAAAGCCTGAGATCTAAGAAGGGGAGAGCAAGCACTTTTCTTTGCTATTTCCCAACACTAGAACCTATTAAAAACTGGTGAAACAGCATCGTGCCAAGTTCCAAACTCAGGAGGAGACTGCCCTGCCCCTTCCCACACCATCGTGACTGTGGGAGCCTCCAGTGCAGGATGCCCAAGGCTTTGAACTTAGGAAACAAGAAGAGACTTGACATGTTAATGAAGTATGAATATTCCACACTAAAGAAATTATTTTAAAAGAACATAAAATCTAATTTACAAGATGTAGACAGACCTCAGCTATTCTAATGAAGGGCTCGGGGCTTCGTGGGGTTGGATTAGCCTCTAACACACACAGTGAGGGACTCTCAGACTTTCCTCTTCTGCCTCAGAAAAGGGAGATGGAACTGAAGGAGGCTCAGGAATTAACATATTTGACCTGACCCATGTTCTGGCAAAAAGAGGCAAGAGCCAGATGAGATGGTAAGAGATGAAACTGCCATTCAGCATTTAGATGGAAGCAGGGTGCAGGACAGTGATTATGTGGCTGCTTGGTGTCAGCACATGCAGCTCTTTAGAAGCCATTAGATTTCTTTCATGGGGACTCAGTCGTGCTGCCTGCATAGCAAAATCAGCCTAATAAAGTATCTCAGTGAAGCAAACGGGATAGCCAGTAATGTATGGCTCAATGTGAGCTTTTCACCAGTCAAGGTAAGCAAAGAAAAAAAAAAGGCTAATATTTGGGAAGAAATAATTTTCTAACCAAACATGCTGTTTTAGAATAGTCAGACCTACGTGGATTTCCATTGCATCAGCAGCTAGTCCTCTAAGAAGGAGAAAGGGGGCTGGATAAATTAGTGTCAAGTTTCAAGTTTTTCTAGATTAAATATTTTGATTTTTCTAAAGTGGTTCAAATAATCGTCTTGTATTTGACAGTGTCTGTAAAAAAGTACCATATCTTCTCCAATTTGAAATGTATGCTGTCTACTGACAAGGCAAGTGAAGAATGGATTCTATTTGTCACCATCAAAATACTCATGTTTTTGGTCACAGAGTTATAATGCTAGCATCTCCACAGAACTATAGCTATAAGAGTGTTTAGAGAAGATTTTCAGAAGATTTTAACACTTGCTTTTCCCTTCCCTAGTACAGCCTTGCAGAGCTGACCTTGTGCATCATGTGCATAACTGGGCAAAAATAAATGTTTTTATCCACCCGGATTGTCTGCAAAGTGATTTGTCAAAACCAGCCTCCTTGCTCACCCATTTGTATCACATTGTATTAATTTCCCTCAATAGTCCTAGCACGTTAAAGACCTCCAGAAACAGGCTGTTCTTTTCATACGGCTCAGCCATGCCAAAATTGAGCAACTGAAGCACTGTAAAAAAGGGGAAATCCTGAGTCTGCTTCACTTTTCTCTGTGGCTTTGCTTATGTCTCTTAAACCTCAACTCTGCAACTAGATACTGTCATGTTCCTCCAAGAGCATCCCCCAGCCAGCTTCTCAGGCCAATTTACACTACTCACCGTGACCAAGCGTGACAGAGTAAAGGTACTTAATCCTTCAGGATTATCTCCTTGGACAATAGAACTGCACGCTTTAATGGGGCAGAGGAAAGCCACACAAATGGCTGTGAGTACAGGTCTTGCTGTAGGTCAGATGAATGTAGCTTAGAAGGTAGAACTGAAAGTTGTTGTGCACAACCACTATATACACAGCTCTGAAAACTCCGTACTGGGGAGGGCTACAGTACATCCCTTCCAATGTCCCCTGAAACCCACTCTTGCAGTGAAGACCTGATGCTTTCCAGGTCACAGTTTGACAGGAAACATAAAAAGGTACTCTTCCTCCTGACTTTCAAACAGGATACTTTCAAAGTAGCAAACTTTGAAAAAGCTGATAAAGCACAACTTAAATGATTCATATCTTCCAGTTCTGCAGGTTGGGTAGAGCTTCAAGATGAATCTGCTGCTGGTCCTCTTCTGCTCCTCTCCTGCTGTTTCATAGCTGGATAATCATCAGAAACTAGAGCTCAATGCAGAAATAGGAACATGTCGATGAAAAGAATCAATCTACATGAAAAACATGTAGGATGGTGTATTCCCCAGAGATGAGAATAGCAAGAGGCCTTATCAGGGAAAAGAGGAAACGGACAGATTTAATAAGATGCATAATGCTGAAGCACAGCAGTACGGAGCCAGACCAGATCCTGACAGAACTGAGCTCCGTCTTTTCTCCAGGTGTTGTCAGGAATCACTCTATGCTCTTTTCCTTCATTCCTCTCATCCCTTTGCTGGGATTGTTCCAGGCTGAAGACATGTGTTTTCTCTTGTGCAGATACATGGCACTTGACAGCTTCACTTGGGGTATGTCTTCAATCAACACTGCTTGTTTGCTTGTTCCCACTTAGAGTGCTCTTCTGCAGCTCCGTTTCACCATGAGAGAACAGTTTTCTCTGTTCTCCAAACGGTTCCCTAACTCAGCTTCTGAAAAAGGGGAAAGCGGAGATGTTTCAGTATGTAGTACAAAGACAGATGATATAGGAGAAAATGAAATAATGAGAATGTCCCAGAGCAGAGAAAGGAAGCTGAGATCTTCAGGAGTCAGAGGAGAATAGATAAGACAGAAAAATCAGTTAACTTTCTCTAAGAAACTATCATGCCTTTGGACACAGTGACGTTAATGTCTAAATGAATACTATAATTATTATATATAATTGTTCATGTGCAATGGTCAGTGAGAAGAAACCAGCCCTTCAGATTTGCTCAGTTACTCTGTACTCCATGCAATTCTGTTAACAAAATAAATAGTTGATTTCAGTATTGCCATCCAGGTTTTGTTTTAAGAAATTGAAAGTCTAAATTGGGACATACAGAGGACTTTCTACTCTGCTTCCTTGCCTTCTCTTCCCTTCCGTAACCTTCCCTTTCCTTTCCGTTATCATTCTGCAGTGACCTGTAAGTCATTTAGCAGACGGCTGGCTGGCATGCCCAGGACAGATGTCAGGCATGGCAGAGGAGAGAGGTGACTGATCTGCTCTGCATTGTCTCCACAAGCACCGTTTATTTGCTGCACACACCCAATCTACTTCTGTACTCCATCACCACGGCAGCTTATTGACATCCAGACACCCTCACAGCATCTTCCCATGACTGCAAATGAGGGGAACAGATGCCAGAAGGCATCCTGAGTGGGAGACAGTTCTTAAAGGAGGGAATGTAAAGTGGGAACACATCTGAGGGGACACTCAGAATTATCTCAGCACCTACAGCAAGCCTTAGCAAACACAACTGCTGAAAGAGGACAAGGCCTGGCCACGCTATAAGCTCCCTAAAAAGCAAAGAAATCACAGCATTATGCCTCCATTGCAAACACTGCACTCAGATCAGGCACGAGTTCCCCAGAGACTGGTGCAAGGACTAGGACCAGTGATGTCTTTGGTGACATCTGTCCCATCACACACATGAGCACATCACTCATGCAGAGAAAAAGTGAGATGGTGGCTTGGGAAGGGTTCAAACACAGCACTTTTTGACCTTTCCTCTGAACATCTTGTATCAAGAGATGAAGGAGAAAGAGCTGAGCAGAGCCATGAAAAAAGAATCAAAAGAGATCTGCCTGCGGGTTGGCTTCTTTTGAACAGCCAGACACAGCCACAGAAATTTCCATTCCTAAAAACATGAGAACATGAGTCTAGAAAAACAGATTTCTGGTGACACAACAGAAGCCAGTTGAACTTGATAAGAAAAAGCCAACCAAATCTGGTTGTCCAAGCTGTCATGTCAAGATGACAAAGCCCCATTTCCCACCAGCTCCCTGCTTTATCTTGTCAGTAGCCAGCAAAGCCCAGATTTATGAACACTAAAGGGACTGGAACAGCTCAAAATGCTGTGCTCACACCCGCACCCCAGTCTAACACCCATCCTGTGCAGCTGGATACAGCATGGACAAGTCCCAGGTCCTTCAAGAGCCCCTTTTGGAGCCCTGAGAGCCCTGTTTGGGCTGCTGTGCTTTGACAGGGTAGCTTATTACCAAAGAGGCATAACATAAAGTACATCCATATAAAAGCTAAAGAGCAGCAGACCCTTGGTCTGGAAATCAACACTACACCCCCCTCACTCATCTCCGGCAGGGGTAACATGCCCAAACACATTGGCCTCTGGGATCAGTAAGTAGCATTTACTAAAATAGCTAGGCAGGTTTTGCAGTGGCATTGTTCACCTGCTCTCCATGAAGCTATTTTTAGTAGGTCATTTATTTGAGAGCCAGCTCTGGGAGTATCAGTTTCCTAGTCAACTGGGCAAATTGGGCTGTGTTTGCTGAATTTCTATAGAAAAAACACTTAGGGGAAAGGAGAAACATGGTCGAGGCAAAGGGAACTGGCCTTCCAGATCTCACTGACAGCACAGAGCTCGCTGTGGCCATGCCATTTTGACCCACTGCCCTCCAGCCACCTGTGCATGAGCTTTGCATGGCCACTGCCATCGCTGCATCGATGCTGGCATTGCGCTTTTTGACAAAGAAAGCAGCAAGGATTGTTCACGTGTCAGTAGAGAGATCACACATCAGTTACAGCCTCTGCCCCAAATCCCTCTGGTTTGGCTCAGACATGCTACTTTTCTGGATCAGCCTTCAACTGGAGGAAAATAGCAGACCTGCAAATACCCTGCACTGGTCCTGCAGGACCCAGCCTTTCCCTGTAGGGAAATTGTTACTGTTTTGACTGATTTTTACACTGCATACAAAATAAGGGGAAAGAAGGGCTGGTCCTGCTGTGTGGAGCCCTCCTGGCCCTGCTGCTGTTGCAAAGCTATGTACCACGTACACCATCTGCAGCTCTGCACCGGCTGCAAGTCACACCAGCTGTTCAGAGCTGCTTCTCGCTCAAGCAGGGTTAAACCTCGACATGTGCTGCACTGGTCCATGGAGGAGACCAACCGTGAGCCCCTTCGAATGCTCCCGGGGTATGGCACAGAGACAAATTCCCCATGTTGCAGCTGTACAACAGTCAGCTGCGAGCAGAACCAAGCCCAGCACAGCCTGCATTGGCAGAAGCCCCAGCACGGCCAGTACACACTGGCCTCCTGTTGGCACTTCCAAGAGACTGGAAAGGACGCCACCATGGTCAGTGCCCTCTGCTGGCCTTCTCAGACCTGCCACCTTCCCCCTTGAATGCCACCAGTCATTATTCTGCCCTCTTCATTCTTCTCCAGGCCCTCCCCAGCCCCTCTGAATTTCTTGAAAGGTCATGACTGTCATTTCTCACGGCAGCTCAAGAAGTACCCCTGTCTCAGCGAGCCACCTCTGTGTCCCCAGGCTCTTGCATCCTCCTGTGCAGTTGCTGTGGGACAGAAATTTGGGAGTCCCCCACTGCCCCCATCAGCAGGGGGCCTGGGGCACACGAGGCACCCCCTGTGTTTCACTGGAGTTGCTCCTGCTGATCTTTCACTCCCCTTTAGTTCTGCAGCCCATTAATGTAGTGAATGAGGTACATTTGGGGGCATCTTTGTGGGGGCAAAAAGGAGAGTAGGAAAAGGCCTGAATCTCAGCCATGTTCTTCTGATTCTGTTTCAACACTGAAACCAGTGCAATGGCATGGGTGTAATGCTCAAGCCTCACTGAAGATCAGCTCTCCATCCTCCTCCTCCATTTTGGCCTCACTAAAATGGCTCAGCTCAAAGTCTGATGCCCTGTGTTCCTTTGGGTTGGCACACACAAGCACCAACTTCTACTTAGTGTCTCTTGCCTCACTACCATTTCTGCATTAGTAGTCATGAGAATCAGGGGAAGACAAACGTTTTTGGACTCAGCTGATGGCAGATGTGAAGGGAGAAAACCTCCCTGAACCTTTCCAAGGCAGAGCCTTGCTCTTCAGATATCACCAATCTTGACCAGACCTCTGGTCTTTCATGCCTTGTGTTTCCATGGTCAGTGTCATACTGAAAATCAGGTCAGTTGCCCTGCTGTCATGCATGCTGAGTCCCTGCAGTCACCTTCAGACACTTCCCACCCTTACCCCAGGTGAAAAAAAATCGAGATAAACTTTCAGACAGCCTGTTTGAATAAAACTCAGTGATCTTTCCTGCTTTCATCACTGCTCACTTTGTTCCATGCTGTGTGGCACAGACAGCAAGCACAAGTCCTGGGCAGGGGCAGCACAGCATCTTGGTGGTCACACAGCCCAGCAGGTACCATCTGAGCACAGCACGGTAGTCTACACTGCCACATGGGCTGATTGTGGCCACATGAGCTAATTGTGAGGACATGAGTACCTGGCCCAGCGAAAAGATCCTGCCTAGCATCTGCCTACACTTAGTGTCCAGAAACCATTTAAAATGTCAGGGAAAAAAATAGAGTAATGTGGAATTTGCATATACAGGCCCCTAACCTCAAACCAAAATGTGAGCAAGAAGACAAGAACAGAAAAAGATGGAATTTACACTTAATCATGTTTTCAGGGACTGGAATTTTGAAAAAAAAAAAAAAAAAAAAAAAAGCTATAAAGAGATGAACAGAGCCAACACGGTGGACCCGGGTATATTTTGGTCTCCAGAACTCCTGCAGCACAGCTGTGGTGAACGCAGCTGTGGTGAACGACCTCTCTGGGCAGAGTTTGCCAGCTACACTGTCAGTCAGTTGCCTTCCCTTTCACAGAAGTCTCTCCAGAAATGTAACTTGACTATTCTTGTTCCAGCACAGAAGGGAAGACCAGATGCTAACCTGTTTGTTTCAGAAGCTGAGAAAGCAATGGAGAGAGAGTGTTACCCAAGGCAAATCCGTAGGAGGCCCTGCACCGCCTGGCAGCTTCCCACTCCGCTCCCGTGTGAGCATGCTACAGATAGCGTTAACGCACCACACAGCATAACTCGCCCACTCATCCAGTCAATGGCAAAAATACACCAGGAACAGAAAGAACAGGCTCAGCAGAAACTGCTCAGCCACTGCAAGAGGAGCAGCTACAAGGCGAGTGATGAGCATGGAGGGGCCACCTCGATGGCCATGTGTGGGCAGAGGAGCTTGCTGCATCCTTTGCCTGGTTGCTGCATCCCTGTGGCTGTAGCCAAGCAGCATGGATCTCAGAAAATCCCCAGCCTCTCTGTCCCATCTGTTCCCTTCCACAAATGGAGGGCAGTATAGAAACTGTTAAACAAAACATGGCTAAATGGGTGCTGCTGTGGGTGCTCGGGTCGTGGCAGTGGTGGAGGTAGAAGCCAGCTCCTTCCTGCTGGGACCGACCTCATGGATGTTGCATGAGGACTGTCTTTTCTCATCGTAATAAGTATTTCATCCATCAGACAGAGGCTCAGACTCACAGCCCTGAACCCACGGCTGCTCCATGGCACTTATAGCCCATAGGTGCACCGCGTCCTTACGCACACAGAGACCGTCCCGTGCCAATGCACTCACAAGATCACTCAGACACGGTGAGATCAAGCTGTTTTTACAAGCAAAGCCTGTGCTCTCCCTCTATGCACTTGAGGAATAGACCTGCAAATCCTCCCCAGCACGTAAGGCTCAATTCTGCTCCTCGCAGATGCGAGTGTACCAGCAGGAGATCAGTGCTGAATGAGCAACTCCCCTTACGTTTAAATCTTTTGATGAATAAGATGCTCGCCTGCAGCTGCCAGTCAGTACATCAGGCTCCTCATTGTGTTTTAAAATATGAAATGAAGAAATTGACTGAAATGTCAGGCAGCAGCCTCTTGTCCTGCCTTTTATAAAAGAGTAAGTTTAAAATAATAAGAAGAAATAATAAAACCCTGTCACCTCTGCAGTTCTCTCCATTATGCAGGGCTGAGTGTGATAAGAATTTACTGAAAGTAGAGGCTGCGTTGTCTCTGGCTGGGTTTACCAAAGGCCTCTGGCAGCCCTCTATCACAATGGCAGCTTGCAGAGAAATACTGCCATGTCCCTGGGACCTGGGCAGACAGAGGCGTTCGATTTTTGCTTGAGTCCCCCATGCCTCTCCCTCAGCGAGCCAGCTCAGGCCATGCCCCTGAAATGCTCACCAGGCAACGTCAGAGCAAGAGGAACTGCTGGCATCGGGGAGAGATTGAACTGACGGAACTCCCAGCAGCAGAAATTCAGCAGCACAAGGCTTACAAATAGCCATGCTAATTACCAGTTACTGAGACAATAAATCAGGTTAGCCGGGTCGATAGTTCAAAATTTGTACCAATGTAGATCTGGCAGAACCTGCCCTTCTTTGCCTTTATTTCAGTTTAATGAGATGAATAGTCCAGCCAGAAGGACCTGGGGCCCAATCCTGCAACATTGCTCAGGAGGATCCTGGGGTGTTTTGTAGAGTCAGGGAAGAGGTCTGGGGTTTCAACATATATTCCTTCAGACAAGCTGTCCTTGATTAGCCTTGAAAGAGGAATTTGGTACTGGAGGTGTTGGGAGCAGATCTGAAAGACCCTGAGCACATCAAGACTTCTGAGTTTAGCACATTAGTTTAGAATTCAAAGCCCTAAATATCTTCAAATACCTCAAATTACCAGAATGTTTAGATCAAAAATCAAAACAGACAGTGGAGAAAATTTAACTTCTTTTACACTTCATTTCAAAGCACTGGGTTCTTCAAACTGATAAAACTTGACCATTTGAAATTCTAGCTTTGTACAGCTCAGCAGAAACCTATGCCAATTAAAAGATGAAAAAGGTTTTTGCTGTTTTCCTGACGATAGCGGAGTGGTAACTTTCTAAGGAGAAGATGATTTGAAACGAAATATTATCCAAATGGCAGTGTGGTGAGGCATTGTAATTTCAGCAGGACTGGCTTCAGGCATGGAAAGCAAAGCACCAGAGCTCCTCCTGGCTGGTTCTGTTCTGGGAAGTTTGCGTTTTTGAGATGTTCAACTCCAGACACAAGGTCTGTGAGGGCAAGGAACTGACTGAGTATCAGATAGGCTTCTTTTTGGAATTGAAAGTCATATTTTTTTTGACTCGAGGTAAATGATGACAAGTGCTGACCACAAATTCACCATTCATCTGAACAATAAAAGACTGAAAATAGGACTTGGAGGCAAATGCTATTAACCAGTGTTTTGTGTAAGTGGCGTCTTTCACATGAGTGCCCTGGGTCTTTTGCCTTCGGTGAGCTGATTCAGACTTGCTTTGGTTTAACTATTTCATCAAAGAAAATCAGCAGCATTGCCAGCACTGACAGATGCCCGCACAAAGGCTGACAATTGGTAAGATTTGGCCAGACATGACAATGGTGCAGGTACAAAGGACAGCAGTGGCTGAATGCAGAAGGAGAAATTCCAGCTTAAAAATTATTAACATTTGCAGCACCTCGCATGAAGCTGAACAAAAGCACTGCTTTTGAAAGGAGAAAAGCTGTCAGTGCAAGGAAACATCTCTTTCATTGGAGTCCTCTAGTACTGGATGGGCTTTAGTAAGGCGGGAAACATTTTCTTCCTCAACTATATACATATCCCATGACATATATTCTTTACAGCATTTTTATGAGCTTCTTTAGCTTCTTTTAGCATGGTAATTGTGTTGGATGCATGTCCTGTCACTTAATTATAATCTTGTCATTGTCCTTTGCCAGCTTGTCTAACAGAATAACTTTGCCATGTGGATGACATCCAATTAAGGAGAAGGGGGGAGAAGGAAGGAAAAAAATATAAAAATGTGATATCGATCTAAAATACAATTGCTTGATGGCCTTGTGATAAAGTCCCTAAGTTACAACTCTGATAAACAGTGTCCACTTTCATCTGCAGGTTTCTCGCACATGTGTTGTGTATACGAGAAAGACTTTGCTTTCTGTAAGTATCCTTTTATTTATTTTTTCTAGGCCAGCACAAGCCAAGCTCCTGACTAGCTCTGGCAAATATTTGCTGCTGCCGCATGAATGGAGCTTTTCCCCTTCACCAAGTGCTTGCAGCTACAACTCCAACCTTAAAACAACCTCTGCTTGTGAAGAGCTGGCAGAAGGATTGGAAGGGAAAGTATTGGGTGGAGAGCAAAGAGACATCTCAGAGAAGTTTAAAACTCGGTCAGAAGGCAGTAATTAATTAATTCTTAATCCCTTGTACTTTTTATATGGGGTTTCTTTTCTATCTATCCATCCTTGCCTCTGCTGACTAGCAGACACACAGCTGATGAGGCTGACACCCTCCTCCACTGCACCCTCCCTCACCAGCTCCCATCCAAGATCCAGTAGAGAAAATCTGGCAAGTCCTGCAATAATACCTCACCCACTGCCTCCAGGACACTCGATATGTTCCAAGACCCAAGCCTTGAGGCAGTGGCACTTAATCAAAGAACTTAATACACGGAAGTAAGTTTACTGTGGCTATCCTATCTGTCCTTTCTAGCATGGGTGTCTCCAGTAAGCTGTCTCTACAACCACTTACACAAGCAAGTAGCAAGTAATGGTGCATTGGCTGTGCCACTTCACCCATCTGTGTGTGTTCTAAGCTCACACGTGATCTCTTATGACAACTCAGTTCACATGTGGTAATTCATTAAGACTTTTATTTGTACTTCAGATGTTAGCTGTAGAAGCCCAGGATATCCTCTCTAGCACAGATAAGGCTGTCGGATACGTTTTGTTACACACTCGTAGCCATTAGAGGCTTACATGCATTATTAAATGATCGCTACCCAATCCCATACTTGAGCATCCCAAGAACTAAGGAGACATTACCACTGCTTCATAGCCATAGAAATTCCACCCCAAGAGACCTCACAGATTCACTGCTGTATACTCAATGCCCATTTCCACAATGAGTATTTTATAACTACAATTAACAGGGAGACAAAAAGCTCCCGACAAAAAATATACGTTTAAAAGAATGAACTGTAGTACTGTAAGACACCAGGATTTCTTGCTGCTGAGCAGCTAGGCAAAAGCTTGCCCTAAAAAATTTCCATAGCTCTTTCAGAGCAATTTTCCTCTCTCACCACTTCTTTTCTTTCTAAGCAAGAGGTTTGGGCAATGATCCCGTCCACATGCTCCACTTGCTGTTTTGTCCCCACACCTACCACCTATCAGCACCACTGTGCCCCCGGGTCAGTCTGACACTTGGACACAGGCAGAGGAGTACGCAGCAAGCAGTGCAGCACTGCGAATCACGCCTTAAAGGCTTAGTAATTTTCTGTGGCAGTGTTTACTCTTCCCAGACTGCTTTGCCTGAGTAACTGTAAGAGACAAAATCCTGAAAGCAACAGGAAAAATGGAATAAGAGTGAGAACCAAGGGGATTGGGGTAGGCCATTTCACCCAGCTTAGCCATTGTACTTGGCCATTTGGAGAGAGAATTGCTGGAGTGTCTGCAGGTGGGAGCAGGAGCAAACAACTTTTCTTTTTTTCCTTCTTTCCTGGACTGATCACAGCTTTCTTATGAACTCCTGCTTCTGCTCCCAAGGAGCTGCAAGAAGCCACACAGTGTGCAGAGTGCATGTGCTGATGGGGCCAAGAGGGAAACTCTAAACAGGGAGGTTTAAGTTAATTGAGCATGGCAGAGAGAAGAAAGGCATGTTTCTCACTTTTCCATCCAGAAAATCTCATGAGGATAAAAACCACTGAATCAAAGCTGGACTTACAGGAGACTCGGGGTGAAAGCACCAGAAGCTGGGGAAGAAAAGGTAATCCACAGCTGGCTTTGCCCAAGGCAAGGCTGACATTGCCGCACCTGAGAAGAGGGGGGGAAAAAATCTGCTACTTTAATGCTGGTTACACTAAGAGGGGTCAGAGTGCTTTTAAATTGATTTATGAGTACACACTGAGGTCTGCATCAACTTAACCAAAGCAATTAAAAACCTGATATTAGCTTAATTGGTTCAAGGTTTAGTACAAGCAAGGCTTAAATGCTGAGATGTTTCTCCAGAAGAACGGCACTTTGAGCTATTTGTCGAGTGTTTCAAAGGCCATGTTAATGTCCTTTGTCCCTCTCAAGCACACCAGTACAGCAGTTGACCTAGACAAGACACACTTGTGGTAACTGAGGGCTCCTCCCAGGGTGATCAAGGTCTGTAACACCAAATTCACATTTTTCAGACAACATTCTTGTGGCCCCGTTGGAATCTTTTCACCTAGAATGTGATCATAAGTGCCTTCCCTTTCTAGCTGTTATATGAAAACCTCAGATAAATAGAAAACCAGTGTCAAAGTCAAATATAACTTTGCTTCTGTAAATACAAATCCAGGAGGTGGTTAAGATATCCACAGATGGTTCATTAATATCCTCAATCTTAGCATCCAGAGGCTTCAATAAAAGCCTTTGATTTAGCCCATCTTAGCTGGCAACTTGATTTTCTTCTTCATCGTCACTTCTTAGTGTCCTGTGAACAACTTCCCGTTCCCTTAGTGTAACATAAGTACCTTAATTAAGTGGATGCAAGCTGAACCACATACCTGCTAGCAGGGGTGAACACGCCAAGCTGGGAGAAATAACATCTCTTGCTCCACTGATCTCATGTTCATTTGCAGATCTGAATAGGAGCCAAGTCTTTCACAAACATGCCTTCGCTGCTATTTCACAGCAATTGCTGTGTAGCATTATAATAAGTGATATCACTAGGCAGGCATTTCTCAACTACAACAAAATACTCTTTGGCTTAAAACGTTTTTATCCATGTAGCTAACATACAGCCTGCATGTGAGGCCATCTCCCAGCATGAAACACTCTTCTTCTTTGCTAGTTTTTTCCTGTAAATGGATAATTTGATGCTAAAGGTGGGAAGGAGGAAGCTCTTAGTCTTGCTCAAGTGAAAATTAAGGCTACAGAAAACTTTACTAAAGCCAAATTTTATCTCAGCTCATTAAAAACTCTCCAGAACCGCTGTCTGGTGACTATTTCCTTTGCCTGTGTTTCCATGCCACATGAAAATCTTGTCTGATTGAAATCTGCTTTGGAATACAGTGGTAGCATGCTGGTGAGAACAGGCCTTTTCTTACATCCAGACATGCTGAAACATGAACTACAACCTTAAGGGACCACTTCTCTGGGTACTTCTAGAAGCCCTTAAAAATCTCCAGCTCTTCTAAGATTGCCCATCCAAATTGTACAATCTCAAATAGCCTGGAAAAAGAACGTGCTTTTCCCATACCCTATTTCGTGTCCTGATCTATCTGGTCCCTTTATTTAGAGATCTTGTATGCAAACGCACACCCATCCTCTAAGTACTCCTGAAACTGATCTGCAAATTTGGAATGAGTCAACCCATTTTCCTTGGTTCCATACATCTGCTAGCAACCAGGAGCATTAAACATTGGTGATATCAACACACATATTTTTCTGGCCCAGTTTATGGGCACAGGTACAAGGAAGAGGAAGAAGAGAACTAAAGCAAGCAGGAACAGGAGCTGACCATGCAGACCTCTCTGTCCTAAGGCAGGTCAGGCAGGTGAGAACGCATCCAGTAACCACACAGACAGTGCCAGGAAAGGACAATTTACCTGTCCATGTTAAAGAAGTTTGGCCATTACTTTAAGTTGTCTTGCAGTAAAAGCAGAAATGCAGTTCATGTCCAAATAATTATCAACAGTAATTGTTCTTGCAACGACCATTCCAGCTTTTGCTCTGAGGAGGTCTGGTCTCACACAGCGAATCAGCCTCAGTGTTCAGAGAGCAATCCTTGCCTTAAGCTGGTGTCAAGGGGTAATTCTGCTTCTATCCGTTTGATGTGGGAAGTATTACTAGCCCCCATCACCCATGTTTTTCTTCATCCTCAGTATTTAAGGGAGCTTTTTCCACCTGATCCAGGCAAAAGCAGCTGGAGATCAAAGTTAATTTGTTCATATCAAAAGACTTCAAAAAGCACAATTAAAAAATATATCCTCCTAATCATATTGGCCTTCTCAGAAGTGCAAACAAGTGAGGCAGGAGCAGAGCAAGTATCCCCTATACCATATTTCTATCTGATGCCTCTCCGAGGCTTAGTCCCTGCCACCTGCCAAGGCCAGCACACAGAAAAAGCAGATGAGCACTCTGTGAACAGAAGTGGTGGAGGTCAGCTCTTCCCTACGAACCTTTGATCACCTTTAGCTATTCCAGCTTTGTATTCTCAGACATGCTATTTCAGATCCACTGTTCAGAATCACAGAATCATTAAGGTTGGAAAAGATCTCCAAGATCATCTGGTCCAACCATCTCCCTACTACTAATGTCACCCACTGAACCATGCCCCCAAGCACCACATCCAACCTTTCCTTGAACACCCCCAGGGACAGTGACTCCACCACCTCCCTGGGCAACCCATTTCAGTGCTTGACTGCTCTTTCCAAGAAGAAACGTCTCCTAATTTTCAACCTGAACCTCCCCTGGCACAACTTGAGGCCATTCCCTCTAGTCCTATCACTAGTCCTATCACTAGTGAGAAGAGGCCGACCCCAGCTCCCCACACCTTCCTTTCAGGCAGTTACAGAGAGCAATGAGGTCTGCCCTGAGCCTCCTCTTCTCCAGACCAAACACCTCCAGTTCTCCTCACAGGACCTGTGTGTTCCAGGCCCTTCACCAGCTTCGTAGCCTTCTCTGGACACACTCCAGGGCCTCGATGTCCTTGTAGTGAGGGGCCCAAAACTGAGCACAGCACTCAAGGTGCGGCCTCACCAGAGCAGAGTACAGGGGGATGATCACCTCCCTGCTCCGGCTGGCTGCATTATTCCTGACACAAGCCAGGATGCCGTTGGCCTGCTTGGCCACCTGGGTACACTGCCAGGTCATGTTGAGGTGAGCATCAGCCAGCACCCCCAGATCATTTTCCTCTGCACAGCTTTCGAGCCACTCTGCCCCAACCTGTAGCACTGCATGGCATTGTTGTGGCCAAAGTGCAGCACCCAGCACTGAGCCATGTTGAACCTCATCCCGTTGGCCTCTGACCATCGATCCAACCTGTCCAGGTCCCTCTGCAGGGCCTTCCTACCCTCTGGCAGATTGACACGTCCCCCCAGGTTTGTGTCATCTGCAAACTTACTGAGGGTGCACTCAATTCTCTCTTCCAAATCATCAATAAAGATATTAAAGAGGATGGGACCCAATATTGACCCCTGGGGAACACAAATAAGTTGTCCTAAAAGATATTGCAATGAACAAGAGGTGCCATATCTTGAGATCTTTCCATTCTCTGGGTGTAATTTCTTATCTCACCCTCGGATCTGTTTCACTTGTTTCACTCTCTGTCTTTAGGTGGCAGGAACAGCAGCCACTATCTGCAGCATGTATATCCCACTCCACCACTCATTCTTCCTAGCCTTGTGCTTTCTAGCATTACCACTATTATTATTATTATTATTATTATTATTATTATTATTATTATTATTATTGCTGTTATTTAACTTAAAGGAAAACTTACAAAGCAAAACTTGTCAGGTGTTGTCCTGAGCTGGGAATGCTGTTCATCAACACCTTTTCATTTTGGAAAGGCTTGAATTCCTTCAGCAGCCCCAAAGCTGACAGATGTAATAGTTTTGCACTTTCTTATGCACAGCCTAGGTATGAACTTGGTGACAACCATACCTGAGCGCTGGCCTTTTTTTTAAACAAACAAACAAACAAACAAACAAAACAAAACAAAAAAAAAACAACCTTTTGTGTCTTTTTTCTTTTTTTTTTTCCTTTTTTTTTCTTTTTTTTTTCTTTGCTATGCCATCTGAAAGCAACTGTGCAAGGAAATCTCTACACAGGAGAGAAGAGAAAAGCTCATCAGAACTTGCTTATCTATTTATGTCACAGAATCATCAAGATCTTCTCCATAATGTGCCTCCCTTTGGTAATGATCCATATAGCTGGAAGGCAATTTCCAGGCATGAGTCCAAGCACAGAAAGCTTAACACTTTTGTATTAACCTTTAGCACAGCTTTTACTATGTTGCACTTCTCAACTAGCACAGTTTTCCACTGAGATTCAAATTCTCCTGCATCAAGAAGGAAAAAACCAACAAACTTGTTTTCTGCTTTCTTTCAAGCAAAGCCTGGGATTCTTCCCACTCATTTCAAAGGCAATTTCAGCATTGTCTTGAGATTTACAGCCAGGATTTCATAGATTTCTTTATCATCCATGGTTGGAAATGATCTCAGGGTAGTTCTTCATTTTTGTCTGGGGTAACCAGTATTTTCCACTTTACCCTTTAAAAAGGACTGTACATTCTTTAATTGTTGAGCTACTTTCCAATTTTGTTCTGAATGCTTCATGCAGTAGCCAAGAGAAGAGAAGCACTCCGCACAGATTTTTTACTTAAAACCTGCCTACTCCAAAAAATGTTTATGTGTCCAACTTGACATCTGGTGTTTAAAGAGCTGCCTTGGCAGCGTATGAATCAGAGGAGGAACTATAGATTAGGAGATGGGCATTGAAAGAAAACGTGTCAACAGTACATCCCTGAATCTGTGACACTCCACCAAGGGAGACTTTGTCAACTCAGCTTATGCCAAAATACACAGTGAAATCCCCTTCAGAGGTTTTTAAGAAGGGATAGTTAATCACTGTCCATCAGTGCAGACTTTGCTTTGGGCAACGTGGGCTGATGAACAGTTAGTCTTTCCGGAGACAAATTCAAAGGAAAATTTGATCGACTTAGTTATGTTGCCTGTGTTGGTCCTCCCGGCCCAATTTTCCAAAGATTTTCAAGTTGGTTGGCTAAATTTTAATGAAGTGGCAAAGGAGAAGCTGTTTTGTAGATACGTGATTATCTCACCAAGCTCCTGAAAGTCACAAGCAGAACAGAGGGAAGAGACCTAAACTAGCACCCACCAGAGAAAAAGCTTCAGCCCCCTTGTTACCCCATTTCATTTCAACTGCTGACCAGCAAAACCTTGCTTAGAAGCAGCGTGCAGCCTCTTGGTTTGCCAGCAGCTACAGGATGAGGAGGGTGCTGGAGGAGTCCAGAGGATGAGACTATAAGGGACGTCGAGTGGGGCAAGGTAATATGGATACCCCCAGAAGCACCAGGCTAGATAAGCTTCAGTGTTTCTACTGCCCTGTGGTACGGTCGCTCTGTAATAAACCAGAGGTCTTATAGTCATGTTATCTCCAGGACCAGTGAAACATCAGATATCAAAGGGCTTGCCAAAACAAATCACAGGCACTGGCTAGGGCTGATCTATTTTCTTATCTGCTTATCTGCACGTTTTCCTCCTTCTGTCACTTTCTGAAAAAAAAGAATAAAATCCTATGGCCTACCTTGCATCAGCTTCAGGAGAGGAGCCATCAGTTTAACAGCACTCCAATTAACCTTTATAGCTGTTCTTTTCATTAAAGTGCATGAGGATAAAATGTATCAGGTGGACTTCAACATGCATAACTGACAATCTGGCTGTCAAATACACCCCCCCGCCCCTCCCCAGTCAGGTACATGTTAGCTACCAAGTTGTTTACTAATTAGACCTTCAGGAGCATCCATCAGCATGGTGTAACAGCTCACAGGTAGCAAGCACATGCCAGCAATCACCTGTGCACCCTACGGCACTGCAGGATGAGATCCCACAGAGGACAGCCCTTCCCTCTGGGTGGCGGAGGACATTTGCCATTCCAACATCACAATGCATCAGGAGAGCCCTGGCACTAGGTCAACCGCTGGTGGACACCAGCTGGTGGAGAACATCAATGGGCAGGTGAAAAAGAGGACACAGGAGAGCTAAGCTACAGCTGATGGAAACATTTGGAGCTGGGATGGCTCGAAGCCATTCTCTCATTCTTCCTAAAATTTCCATTTTTAGCCAAATCCCAGCAGCCTGTTTTTAAGTGCCCCCATTCTTTCTCCATCAAATGCGTTATGAACATTTTCCATAATCAATACAATTCTGTTTCCTTCAAAAAGGCTTAACCAGAATTGCACTGAAAAGCTGAGGTCATTTCACAAAGTTCACTATCTATAACAGAAAGAGATCATCCTGGATGAATATTAGTGTGCAGTGACTGCTTTGGCAACCTCTGTTGAACTACCACAGAATTTACAGCATTGATTTAATTTGCAGGTTTGTCCCTTTTCCCGTAAGGCTTTTTTAAATAGGTATCTAATATTTATATGTGCATATACAGTACTTTGCTGGAAGTGATTAAGCATTTATAATGAGACAACAATAAAATGCATTTACTTTATTTGGTGTACTAACTATTTCATTTTGAATGATTTAGTATATATTGTAATATCTGTTTATAAACACTGCTGTCCGCCTAGGAATTAGCACAAAACGTTTGTTCATCAGTTATAACATGTTACCAGCAAGTAGAAACAGGGATTTTGAAAATGCTCCCTGTGTGCAGCAGGGAGAAAGAACAAGGTCAATGTGCTGTTAGAGGGCTTCTTCTGCAAAAATTACGCTGGTTTATTAAAGTTGCGATCCATGCTGTGAACTTCTGTCAGCACAGCTCTTCAAATACACTAGCTCTTGAGTAAAAACAAAATGCCCCTTGCCATGAATTTGATACTGTGTGCACAAACATTTGTGCATATCAGCATTAGCAGAGTTCTGGCCACTTTGTGGGCAGAGGTGGAAAATCTCACCCTGCAAATATTTTTGTTGAAAGTGCATTGTGACTCACCAGGCCACTGCATGAAACTATGACTCAAATTGTGCTTCTTGCCTGTGATTAATCCATTGAGAAAACATCTGAAAAGAGACTAAAATAGAAGTTGGAAAATAACTGAACTTGAGGCAGGATGCAAGTCATTCAGGTACACTGGCTTAATTCACTTGACTTCTCATCTCACAGAATCATTATGGTTTTAAAAGACCTCCAAGATCATCTGGTCCATCCATTCCCCCACCACCAATGTCACTCCTCTTGTGAAGCAGAAGGGATTTAGGGCTGTGGGCTTTCACGGATCTGGAGGACGAAAAGAGCCAAAAAGGGAAAGGTGATCCAGGAGGGCACTACAAGGCATGAGCAAGACAGAAGGTGATGTCTTCTAGTAATGACAGACATGGAAAAAGGAGAAAAGCATCAGAGAGGAAGAATGTCACCAACAAAACTAAAGGAAGAGCGATATTGCTGATTTATGAGGAAACCTAGAGGGCTGGAAGCAAACTTGATTGAAGAAGCTGATCAAAGAACAGGGTTTATTCATGCCTGGAGGAGTTTTCCTGGTATTTCCTATGACGTGACAGAATCAGCAAGAAGTTGCCAGCCAAGGCGTGCTTGCACAGTTCAACCCAGGCACACCACACCAGCAAACACGTTGCATACAGCTGCAGTGCTGCCCAGCCTGGGACATGCTCTAAAACCTTCCTGGGAACAACCTGTCCCTTTCTTCCCCTGCCCTCATGCTTTGTATGGTAACAGCATTATACAGGCACAGGGAGGAACACAGTGATGGCTGCTGCTGTAAGTGCTGATGTGAGATAACTGCTTCATTCATTTTTTATGAGGATATTCTAAATAAGGGACCCTTAGGAGCAAAGCTGCAGAAGCATATGGTCAGTGTACAGCATTCAATGTTTTTTGATGGAACATCTGTGTAATGATCACCTTCCTCTGTCCCGGAAGTCAGCTTAGCCCAGTTACTTCTGCCCTGAAAGAAATATTCATTTAAAAATGTATGCTAAGGGAGCAGAATTTTAATGGCAACCTGCAGTCAGGTACCGGAGTCCCACAATACATCGCTAGGAGATGGGCTTATGATGCCTCTGAGTAGTCTCTGAATTTGCCTTTATGATTTTAAAACATGCACTTTTTCTATTGTTACTTTTTAAAAAGGGCAGAGCTCATGAGGAATATGGGAAAGGGAACAGACTCAGTATTTTCTCTAATCTAAGTTTCTGCTGACCAATTTTTAAAAACACCTTTTTCATAGATTTCAGGTGTATATTCAGACATTTTGCAGTGGAACATTTCTCAAGGTTCCCAAGGGCTAAACTTACCATTTAAATAAATAATAATAATAATAATAATAAAACAGATCACAACAACTAACAACAGTAACCATGTCTTCTACCCACATCCCAACAGGAAACTAAAAATAGACAGAAAAAGAAAGGGTGGGAATGATGGTGTAGACATTTCAGGCACAGAATATGTTAAATGTTAGAAGAAGATTGGCCACAGGGTATACAAAGAAAGAAAGAAAATTAAGAAGTTAAGATGTTCCCATTTCCAGCTACTCTTACAACGAATAGCTGTAGGGTGTTCAGAAAGCTGAACATGCCCTCTTTGGTCACTGTAAGGGAGGAATTACAGGATTCAGCTCCTGGAGTCATGTGATTACAAATGCCATTGCTGCCAAAACTCATTTTCCAGTGCTTGCAACTGCAAAGAAACCCTTAAAAACAGTTCATTTTTTTTTCCAGAATACTGTGTCTGCCTTGTTGCAAGTCCATAAATAATTATGAAAAAAAAAAAACCACCAAAAAAACTGTTATTTGTGCTAACAGCCATATATAAATGCAATATGTGTGGTCAGGTTTGTTGGGGACCAGCAAGCAGCTGTCCTGCCCACAGAGCTTTGAGATCCTTCCAGATTATAAGTATTAATAAATCAGGCTGTAGTAGCGTTATCATTATTTTCCGCTTTATTTCTTTAATTTAATTTCATGCCTCACTTTTGTTTTGTTGGTGTTTTGTGCACTGCAACATTCGTAATCATTCATTATTCTGGCTGATAGAGAATGCATAATGTTTTAGCAGTGATATGACATTTACATTCACTTATGAGTTATTAGATGTCTTCTTATAAGTGATGAAGAATGTCAGATCTTGACATCTTGTATTTTGCATATCAACTAAGATTCCTTTGTAGCTTCCTTTCAGTTGTTCACTGTCAGGACTCTCACCCTGAGATGGAAGCGTTTATGCTGAGTTCATAATATGTACAGAAATAGTAATTACAGCACCCATGCAGCATGTACAATACGGATACAAGGCATGATTCTGCATCTTTACCCACGTGACTGTTGCTTTATAGTCAAGGAACCTACCCCTATAAGAAAGCATGACTCAAAGTTGCAAAAACAGGTCTTGAACATATTGTAAAATAGAATTATAGCACAATTTAACTATCACTTATAAGCTGGAGCCTGCAGAGTAAAGAAATGGGTAGCTTTCTCATTTATTAAAATATTACTGTCATTGCCTACCATGAAAATGGTTATTAAAAACCTCAGATACCCACTAGTTATCCACAGCCTGCTGCTCACAGCACTGCCACGGGCAGGAGGAGTCTACAGTGCCCCCATGTAACAGCCCCCAGAGCACTGTTTTGTGAAGGATCAGCTCCCAGCACAAACCAGTGCCCAGTGCTGTACTGGTGCGTGGGGGGCATCAGCAGTTTCCTGATAAAGGCACTGCCCCCACTCCTACAAGGCCCAGTAACGAGGGATTAGATATCCCTATGGATATTTGCATGCCCAACACCAACCTCCCCTCCCAACTTCTGGGGAGAGACATCACAGGTGGTGTCTCTTATCCCCTCATCTCTTCTCCCCTCTGAGAAGTTACTCACAAAAGGAAGTGAGATTTCTGGTTTGTTCCCATGTCCTTTCAGCTATGCAGACAAACACAATGGAAAAATAAAATAAAATTAAAAAACCCTATGCTCAGTCTATACAATGTCTGTCTTTTACTATGGGTTAAACAGTAAAATTTACACCAGAAGCTTTTAAACACATTGTGGAAGGAAGTAAAACTGCATGTGGATGCCATATACTGTCCCCTTTATCTCTGTCTTTGTCTCTGGATGGTGCACAGAGGAAGAAGCAGTGTTCCAAGTCTAACTGCATATTACCACTGACTCTTAGCGAGACTGATTAACCAGCTCACTCCTCACCCTAGCTCTAGAGTGCCAGGAGACAAGCAACACTTAGACACAAGTCATTTTTCCATGTCAAGCAATTTTCCACAACCTGCTCAGCTGCTGTGTCTTTGATTTAAGCCACTGCACCTCCAAAAAGAAGCATCAGAGCATCCTTTTGCCAGGCTATGGGATGCTGCAAGCAATTTCATGTTGCATTCATCATATATACAAACATGACAAACAATGGAATGAAGACTGCTAATGAAAACAGCTAGCAAATAAAGAACAGGCAGATGGAAAGACTGCACAAAGGAGGGGAAAAAAAAAAAAAAAAAAGGCAAACACCACAGCTACATGGAATAACATACAAATTATGTCCAGGTAATCTTTTCACTGCTATTTAGGTACTGAAAAGACATTTCTCTCTTAGTATTGGCAAGAGCTCTCCCTATTTTTCTACCAAAAGGTGGCAGCACTCTAAACACCTTTAATTTATTTGTCCCTGTTCCTGCTTCTATTTCCCAAGACACTGTAGAAAAGGACCTATGAATCACAGCTTTCAGAGTCAAGCAAGTATTTCCAAATGTTCCAATGAACTTGCACCCCAATAAATTAACCTTTGCCCTTTCATAGTTATTTATTTATTTATTTATTTATTTTTAAAAACATTTTACAAGCAGCCTCATTTAAGCAGAAGTTACATCACATCCACAGAAAACAACTTTGGAGCCTGTAGATTCAAAGAATGCCAGAAGAGTAGACCATTTAATAGAGGAGGAAGGAATAGCAATGCAGAGAAGCTATTAGAACTCTTTTGAGATGAAATGAAACAGTTTCAAACACTTTGTCATTCAATATGAAAAAAGAAGTCAAGGGCAAGCACAGTTTGAAAAAAAAAAAAAAAAAAAAAAAAAATAGTTAGGAAATGATTCTGAACAACACACTCCATCAATGGGGACATGCACCAAGCAAGACCAGAGAGCAGCTGGTTAAGAAGGAGAGCACTACAGATTCATCTCTACTTTGGATTTAGCTAGAAGCTCAGGAGAAACTGCGTGTAGTAGTGCAACTTAGGGGGACAGGGTTAATAACACACTTGTTCTAGCATAAGTGCTGTAACAGCACCTCAGTTAGCATCAGCATAATCACCCCAGTGACTATATGGGAGATGGAGGGGGAGTGAAAGTGAAATCATAAATCATAACCTCTCAGTGTCAGCCTATCTTGGTTTTTAAGGAGTTTAAGGTAAAAACCTCATCTTCTTGAAGTCAGTAGCTGTTTTCTCCACTGCTTACCCTAAAATCCTAGTAAAATATATATATATTTATTTCTTAGCTAAACGTTGGAAGCAAGAGAGATCTGAGCCAAAGATTATCCCAGAGTTCATTTACTTTGAATGCGAGCTACTTAGTGCCTGTAAGTCTTGATCAGTCACTTGGTACTTGCACCCCTGTTTGTTACTAGAGATGCTGCTGAGTGGTGCAGACTCTACCAAGATCATGACGGGCACCCAAGTGCTTCTCATACAGATCTTGCACGTATAGTTGCATGTCATTTTTTGTAATTTCTATAAATATTCATGTGCTCTTTTCCTTACAAACACTCTCACAAACAATATGTACCTCTGTGAATGCTGATGAGGAATGGACAGAAAGGATCAGAAAAAACTTGCTGGAAAAATTGTTATTTTGATTGGAGTAAGTGTTCACACACATCTCTTCACTTTCTTCATTCAAGCATATACTTGCAGAAGTCATCCTTTTCATTATTAATTGGTTTTAGTTTCCTGATTTACAGAAGCTACCTTTCTGCCTGGCAGTACAAGAAGCAAGTCAACATGACACCATTAGGAATAATTACATCTCGGTTTCTGCACTGAAATAACTTATCGCTGTGGCAGCTGAAGCAAAATACGTCAGTCAGACAGTTTTACTTCCAAGACACTACAACTTCCCTTATCAAAAGTATAACAGGCAGGATCTGATTGCTGTTTGCAGCCTGTGACTGGCAAGGGATTCACGTTAGCACTTCAGTAGCAAGTGATGATACACTGCAAAATATCTACCCTATTCTATGTCCCTCTGAGACCATCACCCAGCCACTTCAAAGCAAGTCACTGCTCTCAGGTTCCTAACACCGCCATCAAAGGCTTTTGAGAGATCACTCTGGAATTAGAGATCCAGTGCAACAAGATCATTACAATGCAAGAAATCAGAAGGAAGACATTAGAGACTGATTAAGAAAGATCGTCAGCACTTCTAGGCAGGGACCTCACCCATGTGCTGGGACCTCACCCATGTGTTTCCTTTTCAATCATCTCTTGAATAGCTATCATTTATGTCAACTGTCAACTATTTTGCTCACCTGAGCTTTTTTTTTTTTTTTTTTTGCTCAGTCTGAGAACTGCTCACATCCTTTGGGACTCCAGTTCTGACCTACCTTAGGACATGATTCCCAAATACACTTTAGTGCATGCTGAAATAGTTTCCTGTCAAGGAAAGTTATGTTGAATAACAGTTAATCAGCCATGCAACCTCTTGTTGCCCAGCCACAAAGGAAATGGATGATAACCAAACACCTGCAGGGGCTATGCTGTCAGGAGCACCAGCAGATGCAGGTCAGCCCTTGGATGCACACAAACAGTTCATTAAAATAGATAACATAATGCATAAGCAGAGAAACAAATTCAGGCTTTGCAGACAGTGCCTAAGTTTTGAGATCTTGACTTTGCTAAACTACTAAAGCCCTCAGCTCTTTTTTATTTTATTTTTTTAAATATTAAAGGCTGAGGAGAAGAACTATCCAGCTGTACTGATTTCTCACATGTTTTATCAGCAGAATTTGAATGTTCAGAATTTGAATCTACCACAGTTGTTTTAGTTGTTTCAGCTAAACTTCAACAAGGAGCAGCAGAAAGCTCTTAGCTTCCTCACAAACCAAGGGATGGAAATGTTTTAGCTGTTTTCATCTGTGTTCAGCTGTTTAGATGTTTTCAGCCGTTTACCAGACAGCAGATGCAAACACCGGAGTAACAGGTCCAATCGCTCTTGCATCAGATGTTTCTGGCAATCCCCAGCCTCTTCCTAAACTCCTCTTTGCCTTCTGCCCACCTGCTCCTCAGACATCCTCGGCAGCTCCTTCCAAACCACCTCCTACCCCCGATACCTGCTCTTTCCTCCCTTTTTATTCCCCCCTCTTTATCTATTCCCTTTTTATTCTAACATTCCATATGAGTCAAACCCTAAGAGGCTGTGGGGTGTTTTTTTTTGTTTTTTTTTTTTTTTTTTTTTTTTTTTTTTTGGGCAGGTTCTTTCATTATCTGGAATAAAAGGTGTTTCCAGCCATCCAGAAGCTCCAAGTTTAAAAGTGCTCACCTAAAAATACATTTAATCTATTCCTCGTGTTTTGTATCATGCAAATATAGCTCTTTTTGAAATATCTTGGTTCTCATGCACCTGTCATATTTAAGTTATTTTATCCACGTGCTAAACATAAGCTCCCACTCGGCTCCTGCTGTATTTTAATGCACTTTTTGGACATTTCCCAGTCTGCACATTCCCCTCCTGTACCACCCCTGGGGGTCTTGTACCAAATTCCACTAGGCCTTTGATGGAGAGCAGCCAGGCTGCTCATTAGCCCGTTACGAAGCTGCTCATCAGTCCCTCTCCCAAGCTCCCCATTACTTCAGTGGTATAGCTGCAGTAATTGGGCTGCATATTTTTCAGGCTTGTATTACCATTGCTTCAGCCAAACACTAATGGCCCATCCTGCGGTGTATCCCACCAAGTCTCCCCCATGCTAATGCAGTTGCATTTTTGTCACTGGTTTTGGGTTTATTTCTCATGTGAATGGGAGAGTTTTGACAAAGCACTCGGCAGGCCTTGCTCCTGGCCCTGCCCGAGCTGGAAGGAGGATGGGACGGGGGTAAAATGCTCTGCTGGGGGACAGGGCTGTCACGGACAGCACCAGCACAGCTCAGGCCTGGTGCAGGGGTTGGAGCGGACATAGAGCCCCAGGGGGCTAGGTGGGGTCCCTCATCCTGCTGTCTTCACTGTGTTAAACTTTATTTGATGTCTGCTGGGAGGTTTGGGTAACAGGGCGGAAAGCTTAGTGCAAGCCTGGCCTGCACCCCATGGAGCACAGTGTGGGCCAGGGAAAACGCTCTCTCATAAAACCAGCAAAATCAGAGTCCTCAGAGATTCCCTCCAGTCCACTTTGCGGTTATGCCTAGAGCCTGCTGTGCTCTGCAGAACCTATCTTGTCTCATTGAGTGTTTGCAGACTGTCCGTCAGCAAAAGGATCAACACTACTTGCTCCTGGGAAGGAAACATGGGTCACAATGAGATCCAGCACTATGACCCTGTGACTACAGGGCTGCAGTTGGATGCCATGAGTATCAGGACACTTTTGCTCTGGCCAATATTTGTTCTGAAAGAAAAACCCATCTTCCACAAATGATTGGAAAGCAAGAGGAAAAGCTCTGAAGCCCACCTCTAGTAATATGCAGAGTGTGATGAAGAGAATATTCATGAGTACTTTATTTTCTTCATACCTCCAACTCTAAAAGTTGGAAGTGAAATTCAGCCGAATACTGTACAGCATGGTGAAGAGAAGAAAATGTTTTTGTGCTCCCTGAGTTCAGGTGGGCTGCAGGGTCACAAATTCTGAGCCACTGGAAATTAAATTCTAAAACTCATCAAGCTAAAGTAAAATTCCTTGCAGGGGTGCTGGAGAGCTTGTTACAAGCAAAGATCAGAGCAGTAGAATTTGCCATTTCCCCCACAACTGCACTAACAATAGGTCAGAAAAGGAGGAAATAACTTCCAGCTCCTATTCCATAATGTTTTTGTTTGTCACTTTCAATACCCTCAGGTTTCCAACCTTGGTCTCAGTATGCAAGCTGCTCAGGCATGTTTTCAGCTGCATGAGCAAATGCCCAGGCAGAGACTTCAAACCTGCATTCAGGGGAGACTTCACCACGACAGCCAAGAGTGTGGAGAGAAAGAGGACAAAGCAACCACCGTGTGGGATGGAGCTGGACCCATTTCATGAGCCCAGGAAGCAGACTGGAAAGATTAAAGTTCTTACATCTAATCTCCACTGAGCAAGTTGTACTTCTTTCTTTAATAGGAAATACGCTGATTGCAGTGTAGTTTCTCAAAATATGGAGGGAGTCTTTGCTGAACTGGGACTCTGCTGAAGGCAGGTATGTAAGAATGTAACAAATGTATCAGAGTTACTTCCATACATATTTGATCAAAAATACTTGCGCCACTCAGCCCATTCTTTACTGCTGTGCAAGGAATGTTAGAGTATGGAGGGCTTACAGATTCGCACGCAGGGGTAAGGGATGCTTATGGAGAGGAACTGTGCCAAGGAAGCAGCACTGCCATGGCTGGTACAATGCAAGGTCACCATGGATCTGAAAGGACTCAGTAGGTTGGATGTCGTGCTGTACCTTCACAAGAGTATTGATTCAGGCCACATCAACAGTTCAGGCATTTTCAGGCTGCACATAATCCAATGAGCTCTTACGGGCTGCAGCCTGTTCTACATGGCTTCATATGGGTGCTGGAAGCCTCCTGTTCATTTCTTGCCCCATTTTTGTTGGCACAGTGCTGGACCTGTCCAGTCTCTTTGAGCACATCTGTTTTGCAACTAGGAAAAGAGACAGAATGCCTTCCTCTGGGCTGCCTGCTTCTCAGAGTACCTCATGAGGTACACCAGCCCACCTAGTCAGAGAAAGCACACTGCCCAGCAACTCCCCATAAGCCCATGGAAACCAGGAGCCATCCTCTCATCCTGTGTGTGCTGTAGGGGACCTAACAGAGACAAGGTTAGGACACAGCAATCTCAGGTTCATATTCCAGGAGATGGCTTTGCACCCAGTAAATTAAAGGTCTAGTGAGGGAGCACAGCAACACTATATAGCTCACCTTCTGAGGGGTCTGTATGCAAAAGGAAAGAAGTGACAAAATTCTGCAGAAGAGTGGGATGTGTTCCTCTGACAGACATCTCTTAAAAAATGGAGGTGACTGGAAGCAGGTGAAAGGAGATGAATTGATGGTCAGAGTCCAGAGGAGACTGTCAAAGGAGCTTGATAAATATAACCCGTCATAGCATCAGGGGCATATGAATGAAGGATGTAAAAGCCACATTGTCTAAAACTCAGCCATCGTGAACACCTCCAGAGCACTCTCTGCCTCTCCCTCAGTGTTTTTCACCAGCTCCATCCCCAGTTTGCCTAGCGGAGAAGGGGAAGCCGCTTCTTAAGAGATATTCCATGAATATCTGATATTCCCTTTTTGAAGTCCTTTTTGAAGCATCATCTCTTTTCCTGCTCTCCCTAAGGAACAAGATGGGCAAGTTTTTTGTTCTCTGTGTTTCTGTTCTCCCATCAAGGGCCCTCACTGGGAAAGAGACCCTGAATCCAAAATGGTCCTTGGCAATTGCTCAGCCTTTCTCTGGGCTAAAGATTGTCACTAATTTTAGCTGACCCCTATAATTAAGTGTTCTGTATGTGAATGTTCTCTGGTCGTCACCTCTACATAATCTGAGAATGTCCTAGTAAAAAGAGGGTCTGTGTGCATCTATGCAGGGGACAGATAGTAACACCATTCATATTCTGGACAGAGACATCCTGTCAAAGTGGTGGTGTGACCAGGCTGGAAGGAAAAGGCTGTCTGATCTCCTTGTCCTTGGTACTGGTGCATGGAGTGGAGATCTCTGAGAGCATGTTGACTTGGAGATGGTGCTGAGAGGAAGAGGACAGAAGGAGATGAAGAGCCATCAGCATGGCTAGGGGATGCACGGGGAAGTTCCTGGCCTGCAGCAGGGAACAACTCACAGCCTAGATGTGGAGTTGACAGACAGAGATGGACCCACAAAGAACTTATTTCAACCCAGAACATCAGGTATAATTTGAAATGAAGATTTGTGTTTGTGACTATAGTTAATTTCGCTAGTCTTGTTCCAGTTTATTATTTTTGTGTTCTAATAAGATGCAGCCTCAGCTATAAGGAGCCTTTGGTATTTCTTGCTACATTTATTTAAAACAACAACAAAAATAACAAACAAACAGGAACACAAAGGTTCCAGCCCAGGGCTCTGGGATTGCTGCTGCCTGCTGTGTCAAGTGCCCACATTCAACCTGGTGCTTAGTAACGAGCAGTGAGTGTGGGATCAGAGTTATATTAGTGATTAGTTTATGCCAGCATAAACTAATGCTTTATTCTAGTATCCTCTGTGCAAACTTTAAGGTATATGTAATCAGGAAGATTTTTTTCTGAGGAAAGACATCAGTATCCCCCTTGTCTAAATGCACTCCTCAGTAAGGAAAGAAGATGACTCTTTGTCCCAGGGGTGCATTAACTACAGCACTCCCGACATATCGTTCCTAGATCTTGCAGGCTTAGCTGGTCAACACACATCCTACACAGAAGATCCTGGCTTTGTATAAAAAAATATTAGCACTTCACCGTGAGGTGCTCTTTCAGTGTTTGGCACTGACGTAATACTTTTGCTAGATGTGAGGTCCAGAAGAGTTTTAAGACTGTCTTTCAAAGGAGGCCTCACACATGTCTGCTGTTCAAGAAGGTTGCTGGCTGCATCCAGTGTACATATTTGTCACTGGACAGATTCCCCTGTTTGAGTCTAAGCTCCTGCTAGGCAGGATCTCTGGTTGCTCCTGCAGAAGTGAGCTCCTCAGTGAAAAAAAGAAATGACTCTTTTGGCCTGGAGCTTGGGAATGCTGCATACATGCACAGCACACCACAGACTCCTACAATTCTAATTACATTTTCAGCCAGCCCTTTCTCTACACAGCTGCTGAAGATTGGGTATCTCCAATCTGCTCTATGGATTGGACAGGTGAACTTGCTCAAAACCATTGATTTAATTGGAGATCAATATGCTGAAAATGGAACTATCAGTTTCTGCAAAGTGTGACATACAGTGGCATTTAAGTTACAGCTAAGTAGAATTGCTTCTATTGCATGTGCAGAATACTAACAGGAATTGATTTCACCCTGCAAAGGCCTGTATTTGTCTATTCAATGGCAGAAGGATTTTTTGTTGTTGTTGTTGTTGGTTTTTTTTTAGGTGGTTGTTTCTGATTTTAATTCCTTTCCTAATCCTCTGTTTGAAGCAAATGAGAAGACGAATCAGCAGAGCCTGTGTAAACTCAAGCCAACGGTGCAGGGACAAGGAGGATTCAGCTCCGAAGACAATGTTAGAAGCTGAAGTCCAAAGCAACTTCTGCATTTGTTTTCTCTCTCTCTCTGCCAGCTCAGTGCTGTCACTGAGGGGAAAGCTGCTCCAGCTATGCAAAGCAGGAGGGTAGCTTTGTTTTATGTGTGCATCATCGAACAATGTACTAGGGCAATGCCTACTCTAGACAAGCTGCTCATAAATGCACTACATGTCTTGGGGGTCTCTTCTGGCCTCTCAAGGCTCCTGGTGTGAAGTGACATAATAGCACCTTCCAGTTTTCCTCACCTCTTAGAGAATTTTCCCTTCTGGAGGCTGCAGGAAGGGTCTGACGAAAAAAAAAAACCTGCATAAAACCTGCCTGAGACAGGTTATTTGGCTACCCAAGGAGGAGGACAAATGGCTGCAAATGAGGGAAGCCTTATAAATGCAAAAAGTGAGCATACCATCAGCAGGGTCAGAGGTCTAGGACTGAGAAACAGATTTCTCAGCTTTCCCATCTCCACCTAGTCCCAGCCTGGATCAGCAAGGGTTTGAGCCTGAAGAGCATCTCCTGAGCACTTCTTGGGTGCTACAGGTCATACAGAAGAGTTTTGCAGGATGAGTTATCACCATAAAAATCCAATCCAATGCCCCCTGGGGCTGGCAGAGAAGGTTCCAGTGACTCCCCAGAGCCGTTTGCTGGAAGCTCAGAAGCCATCAGTATACAGTGGTGCTCTCAGTTTTTGATTACATTCATTACAAATAAGCTATCATGATCTGTCTGATACCCCTGATGTCCAGGCCAAGAATTAACTGAGCCCAAGATGCCAAACTCCCATCTTGGTAAAGAGATGGTGCATTCAGGTAACAGCTCAGGCATGAAGAGGGAGTCAGAGGGGAAGCTCATGTCGCTGCTGCTGGTTTTGCATGAACAAAACCAAAAAGGGGAACTCCCCACTCACAGGACACTGTTCACAAATCCTAAACACAACTACTTGTAGACAGGGGAAGAAAATGACTATGTCAGAAGATATTTTTTCTTCCTTATCTAAAGCTGATTTGCTCATTGTTTTCTTTTGTTCAGGGATATTCATTAAACAGGGAAGAGAAGCAGGTGGCAACACTCCGGCTTGAAAAATGCTGCAATCCAGAAGGGACCCATTTCTTCACTCAGTAAGATTTGTTTCCCACGTCATGTCTGTTATGTTGTGTCCCTTTGTCCTCTAAGGCTATAGGGGCTCTTGGGCCCCTACCTGGGTTTGATAGTTACAGAGTAGGAGTAGGCACAGCTTTATCTCATCCACCTGGGGGCTGCTTGAATCTCACAATAGATGCATGTCCTTATCTGTGATTATACACACATCTTTCTCCTATATTGTGAGACTCAAGGAAAACATGGGTTATTTTTTGAATCCCCTGAGGCTGGAGTCTCACTCCATTCACTCTCACAAAAGCCTGCAGTCACTCCATTAGTTGGGCTAATTCCAGCTTGCCCAAAATCAGAGGGGAGCCAGGCACCAAGTGGGCTGCAAGCGTTCCTTTACTGTCAACAGTCAAAAAGAAAGGAATAAACCTCTTGATTATATCCCTAACACGACACACAGCAATATTTTGCAATAATATTGCTCAAAGAATTCTCCACAGATGCTTACTCTGGTGTGAGCTGCTGTGCTGATTCAGTTGCTGTCAAGCATTTCCATAGCTCAACTCCCCAAGAGAAGAGAGACATTAATGTCAGTGCCAAAAAATTCATACTCAGATTCACAGCTTTGGCTTGCCAGGGATTTTAAGGCCAAAAGGGACCATTATGATTATCTGGCTTGATTTTCCTGATAACCCAGGCAAGTAAAGTTCACACCAGGATTTCTACTTCAAAGCCAGGGACTGGCAGCAGAATGGGTGTTGGAAAAGGACACGGGACCTCAGTTCAAAGACTCTGTATCCATCTCTCAGTAACCTGAGTCCATAATCTAACTACCACCACTGCCCAAACGTGAACTTTATTTCTATTTGAATATATCTAGCTTTTACATATAGCAAAATTGCTGTTATTTACTGGATTTAGGGGGTATTTTCTACTAAATTACATAATTCCCTGCATTCAAAAATGAACCTACTGTTTTAGCAGTTATGGATCATATCTGCTTGTCAAGAAAGGAAATTAAAACCTGTCATTTTACCTGACAAAAGATGAGTTAGAGGTTGCAGGTCTCCAGAGCCAAGTACAAGGGCACTGACACATAAAGCAATGTTGAAATTGTAGTAGCAATGCTTCTGTGGCTACTGTGAAGATCATGATTGATACAGGTGTAATCCAATGAAGGAAAAATGATTGATATGTTTATTATTTGAAGTTCAGTTTCAACCAATTTGACTCAGCCTTAAATGCATTAAGTTTTATTTCAACTAAGGAGACACTGCTCAGCTGGTTGAATGTGGAGGCTCCGGGCTCTGACTCTGAATTTAGAGAAGGTCCAGCTGTGAGGGGGATGGAGTGTTTCCCAGTGAGAAACAGGTCAGGCTTTACAGCATCACAGTCTGTTTCTGTAATAAATAACATCTAGGAACTAGGAGCAGCACTTTCCTTCTGAATGGAATATTGTTTCAAGAAAAAATGAAATAGAAAAAGGAAATCTCTTTTTTTCTTTTTATTTTCTTTTCTTTCCTTTCTTTTTTTTTTTTTTTTAACATTCTTAAGGGTTTTTATTGGAAAAAAATGCATGATGATCAATACGAGATATTTTGTCATACCAAATCTGAGTTTCATGGTGGGGGAAAAAAAAGTAAGTAAATTTGGGTCAAAAAACAACACCTAGCAAGGGTCAAATACCCTTTTAATTTCCCACTGTTGTGTTCTCTGAGCCACTAATCAATGTACAGTTACCAGCTGACCTGCCCAGGTTTTTAAGACAGTCATTTAGGAATTTATGATTAATGCATAATCTTCTTCATGAAGCAGTTGCTGCTGCAACACCAACATACTCACAAAGGTTAGTCAACTAATGAGACTTCTTTGCAAAACCTATGAATGAGAGGAAGGAGGGAGATGATTTATTTAAGTGGGTAAATGTTTGTAAACAAAAGAAGGCATCTTCTTTTAAGCAATTCCTTAATTTAGTTATTTTAAGAAAAAAAAATGTTTGGTTTCCTTTAAGGATAACATATCTATGACAGGATTTCTTTTTAAATGCTATTTTGTTTAATAAATCATGTAAATTCCAGCATGTAAACTAGAGCATTACAGACAGGCTTATAAATAATTAACAGCTTGCTTGCATGCAGGGGGAGAGAATATCAAATTCAGCAAATTGGATAGGAAGCTGATTGTTTACCCTCATGAGGAATAAAAGGTTGGATCCTAAAAGACCTGTAGGTTTGCTGGTGTAAGTAGAGAGGTGTTTCTGTGTTCAGTGCACTGGTCTGAGATTGGGGGGGGAGGCTAATATCTTATGAGCTGCTGCAGGCACAACAGCTGAGCTAGTAAGTCTGCATTAAGGTTTTGCAAGGTGGGGTGATAATGTAGCTTTCCCTGTGTTTAGGGTTTTTCTGGGGGAGGTTGCTTTCTGGTACTCTTTAACTCAACTTTCTGTTTTGGGAGGGATGAGGAGTAGGAGAGACGAGTGGCAGGGTGCTTCTGGTAGGTGGACGCTGCTGGTAGAAGAAACAAGACCGGTTTTAAGTAGGAATCATTAATAAATATGCTAACTCAGTCAGCTATCCAAAAAAAACTTGAGTGTGTTGTTCCAGGGCATCCTCTACTGGCTTTTGTAAAGTAAAGGGAATAATGGTAATTCTTGTAGTGATGTTGCCTTCAGAAATGAAAGCATTCAGGACTTCAGAGCGATCTGAGTAGGAAAAGCTCTTAGTAACATCTGTCTATCTCAGAAACCATGAAGAGCTTTAATAGGCTTGAATTTCAGGCAGGGTGGGTTTTGATATTGTTGGGTGAAGTGTTAAGTCATCTAATACTAAAGCCAAAGATACTAGTTTTCTGTGATGCTGGATCTTGTTCTCTCCCCCTGGAGCTTCTAGTCTTTGAACCTACTGTAACAGTAGCCTCTTATCTGGGTGATAAAAACAACAGCATAGGGAATTACATAGACAGGAGGAAAAAATCTGCTCTGCCTTTGCAGGGTTTTCTGCATAAATGCCTCTAGACACATTAAAGTGAAATATGCCAGCCAAAAGGTGCTACCTCTGCACTTAAATTGCAGTGATGTGATGTATTTGTGAGAATCACAAGGTGCTACCAAGCCACTTACTGTAATATCTCAGTGAAAATAATAAAATTATCAGGAAGCAAAACACATTACAAAGAAAAAGTTGCTCCTTCCTTAAAAGTCCTTGGCTGCCCCAGCCCCCTCTGACCAAACACACTGTTATTGCCTCTTAGAAAGCAGCCAATGGCTCTGTAACGCATGTGCATATTATTTGTACTGATTGGAAGCTGGATGTGGGGATAAATCACTACTTTATACCAGCCTGCCTGTAAAATGGGTTTTCTTTGGGAAAAATAGCATCTGTGGGCCCAGCAATGTGTCTTTGGTCTAACAGAGTTGGATCTCTCAGCATGACAAAGCTTTGCATTTCCATAGTGCCAAGTAGCTAAGGATTTAAAAGCAGTATCTAAACATTGATTAGCTTGCGGCTAATTATGGAACAGCCTGGTAGGTCAGTGCTAGTAGCTGCTGCCTGCGGAGGACAGAAATAGGATAGTAGGGTGATCTGGGGATAGAGCAATATCTGGCAGGGCTGTGATAAGAGCTCGCACCTGCTGATGCCTGGTATGTAATCTCTCCTCTGCCTTGCATACCTCTGGCTGGAGGGCTGCAGCACCCAAAGCTGCTTCTTGGCCGCGGGTACCTGTACCAGGTCCCTTGACAGGGACAAGGAGTCACAGCAGAGGAGGAGGGCAATGTCAGGATCCTTGTGCTCCAGGTGGGGAGATGTGGCTTATGCAGAGTCCGAGTCTAGTTTGCCCCAGTGTAATGCCTTCAGAGTGTCCTTTGCATAGTTCTTCTGGTGAATACTCTTTTGGGGGAGTTTTGCAGTGCTGAAGCCTGTGCTCTGGTTACGTAAATACCCATATCCGCTTCTCTGTGCAGCGCTGTACTGCCTCTATTCCCTCCTTCCACCTGCTCTTCCAAGGGGACCACAGTCCTCCTAGCAAGATCAGTCTGTTGCTATGGAAATCTTTGTCACAAATGAAGACTTCACAGTGAGGCAGAGGTATTAAAACCAGACATTTACATATGCCTCTGGCTCCAGGGGGATTTGGGTCTTGTCATTTGCAGTGAAAGATGCAGCTGCTTTCCCATTTCTCCCAGGGTGGTGCTGGCCAGGGAGGCACAGGGAGGTGGTGGGACCATATCGAGACACTGGAGAAACCTCCCCAGCTGTGCTGCATGCCCCCCACATCTCCCTGTTGCTGCGGGGGTCAGCAGCTAGTCCCGCAGCATTAACGCCTCTTCCCCAAAACACACTTGAGCTTTTCCTCGGAAGTGCTGTGGAGCAGGAATGCCGGCAGCTGATGGAGTGAAATCAGGGAAGAGCATTAGAAATAGATATGAAGGGAGGGCAGCTGCTGAACCCGAGCACACTGCGGGGGCATGCTGCCTCCTGAATGTCAGCGTGGGGGATTAAAAGTCCCCCCTGGGAAGGGGGTTAGGGGTAACAGGAGTAATCCAAATATGCCATCTTCATGTAACTTCCCCCTAAGCGTTGCTAAGTTTAGCAGCATCACTTCCAAGAAGAACTGCTCATCTAAATCACAGGGTCTGGCTTTGAAAATTTCAGCACATCCCCTGTACTGCAAAATCAAAGCTTCTTCCCTGCTGAATGCACCTTTGATCAGAACTGTGAGAAATATTTGCAACCATGTGAAACTTGAATGATTTGGGGTTTCATTACACACTTGAAACTCAGACCATTTTCATCAAAGGCATTGCTAAAGTTCACCAACCCTCTAACAGAATCTTTGAAGGTTTATGGCTTGCATTTTGTGTGTAACTCGCAGGTTTGCTAGATTTTCTTTAAGTGAAACTAGCTGAAAGTGGCTTTGACTGTGTTTTGAGAACTTGGAGTTACAGAAAAAGCAGCCAGCCAAATTTTGTTGCATTTACAGCTGCATGCTAGAATCTTAACATAAGGGGTAATCGCACTGGAACAAGTACTCAGAGGTTATGATTATGCCTGAGTGAGAGAGTGGTAGAGAATACCAACAGGGCTCTTGTACCCTCCGGACTGGGGATCCCGTTGCAGCAGCTGGACGTGGCATTTCCAAGTGCCAAGTTTGCTCTTTCTTGGTGCTGGCAAGTCCCTTGTCCTAGCTCAGCCTGAGGAGCTGCCCCTTGGCCTCCCTGTGGAGCACTTTGTGAGATCCCTGTTTCTGGGAACATGGGACTGTCTGCGGTCCAGCCTGTCCTCGAACTGGTTCTTGGTCCCCAGCCATCTCTGATGGTTCAGCCCACCAGCGTAGCCTCTACTCCCTGTTCCCTTGCTTTTTTACTGGTTTCTGTGCCTCTTCCCCCTGCAGCCACCAGCTCCAGGCCAGTGAGCTGTGACTTGGTACTGCTTGCGCAGGGCTGTGCCCTCCCTTTGGCCAGGAGGTTCCTTCTGGATCAGCTACCTGGATCAGTCCTGACTATGCTCATCTGAGAAATATTCTGGTCCAGGTAAGCAGGCTTTCCCTGCTGCTCTTAATCACTGGAGGGGAAAAGTCTCACTGAATAAAAAAGGCTCCAGCTACAGCGTTGGCCTGGTCAGCCTCCTGAACACTGCTTTCCTGCTAACTTTGCTATCCTGCAGTGAGAAGCATGAGGGAAAAATAGCAGCTTACATTAAAGAGCGAGAGTACATAGGTGAATGTTAAAATGGCCGTTTGCCTGGGCATACACCATGTGTGCGTTATACTTGCAGGCGTGGGTTGTCTTCTAGAAATCACTGCAACAAGCATTCAGAGAATTGTTCCTTGGCACCATACGGAAAACCAAGTCAGAGCAGCCAGGGTCTCTGCTACATGTTTCCATTTCAGCTTTTCCCTTTATGGATCTAACTTTCATTTGGATGGGCTGGAGTTTTAGGTTTACCCTTTGTCCAAAGGCACAAACCCAAGGAAACAGCGATGTTGCTCCTCTCTTCCAGCTTGAAAGAGAGCTGGGAGAGTTACCTTTACATTACTTATGCAAAGACTTCTCAGGTAGAAATGTTTGGATGCAAACTTGCTCTGATTCAATTGAAATAAGAACCTTTGAAAAACATGCCTATAAACTGCAATAGGGCAACCGCTGGTACTGTGCTGCTGGTTGCGTCCCAACGGATGCCAGAAGTGTCCAGCACCTTGCATGTTGTGTAACAGGCAAGTTCTCTGCCATGCAACTTGACCATCCTCAAGATTTCCTTACCTGCTACAAGCAAGCTACCACTACTTTGCTTTAATTGGGTGTGTGTGCTTAGCTTGAATCAAAACATCGTGCTTTGAAATGCAGCATTTGGTTTAAAGTGTGACCTGAAAAGGCACCTTCTTGGTCCTGGCAATGTGGTGGGGACATGGTGTGCTCACTTCTCCATCTTTCTCCAATTTTTTGACTATCTTATCTTACATGAGGCAGTTGCTCCTTGTCTCAGTGAAAGCTGGAGGAGATTACAGCACAGTTCACAGCACTCGTCTGTGGTGAAGAGCAGAGCTGTAAATAAAGCCCAGGGGAAGCACAGGAGCAAGATGGATCAGGACGCAGAGGGTTCTCTGGCTTTGGATTCCCCATAAGGTTGCTCTTTCCTATGGGGAAGGGGGAGGACAGCCAGCTGTAGCAGGGGCACCATGCAGAGCCCCTCTGATGCGCAGCAGAAGACCTCTGGACTGTTTCCCCAGCACGCAGGCTGCTGCAGCAAAGGAAGCTGTTGCCTTTTCAGGCTAGCTGAGAAACTTGTGCCTGCTCATGGTGCTCATTTCTCCGATGGTCTCAGAGCACTCAGGCCCTGTTGCTAAGCCCTCCTTCCTTGGCTGTGCCTGAGTACGGTGAAACAAGCAACCAGATTGCCCAGGGCTGGTGGTGCTGCATCTAATGAGGGCGTCAGGGACACAGCCTCCCTGTTGCTGCTGTTAATGCACAAAGCAGACAGGAGCAAACCTGATTTGCATCACGTCACTTCAGTTCAGCTGAGAGCAAAGCAGTCATGTGTCCTCATTAGGAAGCTCAACAGAAAGGGATGAAAGTCATGAGGGACAGTAAACTCTGCAGGGCTTGTTTAGTTAACATGGTTACAGCCAGCCTCTCCCTCTCTGCGCGTGTCCTTTTCTCCCATTACAAGAATGCTTTTCTGCTTTATGCCTTTTTCTTATTTAATACATCAGAAAGAAAACTACACTGATTTACTCCATCCAATCCTCTTTAACAGCCTCTTCTCAGCACTGCACGTGTGCTGTGAGTGACTGCTGCATCGCATCATGGCCAGACAGAATATATAACAGGAAAGTGGTGAGAGATAGGATAGGTCTCACACCAAAGAAAATTCGAGGTCTGCACTGGAGCAGGCAGTCAGAAAATACCATTTGTACCTTTGTCCATGCAGGGCAGATTTTGCCTGGTGGATCTCCACCTCCCCAGATGTCAGAGGAGGCAGATGGTGCTTGGGGAAGCCAGGTCAGGGCTACACATTGTGGACATGGGCAAAAATTCTCTCTCATCCAGATGAGATTAAAACAAACAATCAAAAAAAAAAAAAAAAAAAAAAAAAAAAAGGGGGGGGGGGCAAGTTCAGGCTCCAACTGCATCTGAATAAATTCCCTTTTGCTCGCTTAAAATTAACATTTGAAAGAATTCTAAGGTGAGGTTTTTGGGTGCTGGCTGTCCCCATCAGGTCTGCAAAGCTGGGCATCCCCAGAACCTGTGGAGGTGCAGCAGGCTGGGAGATGCTCCCTTGTGCGTGCAGTGACCCAAAGGCTTTGCATGTGGTGCTTGTTGAGCACTTGGATTTGAGAGGTGCAGTCTCTGCAGCTGAAGGCTGTCTGAATGAGCGTGCTCCTGGCCCAGCACAGCTGTGCATTTCTGCCTTAGGGATGCCCCTTCAGGAATGAGGACTTTTCATGCATGTTGGTACACACAAGTAGCACACAGAAGTATTATTGTGGAGGCGCGTTTTGTTTATGCAGAACTGGGAGTCAGACGGGGGTAATCGTTCTGCAGACGTAAGAGCACGGGGAAATGGAAGCTGCAAACGTGTAAGTAGAATGAGGGTCAGTTATTGTGAATCCAGCTGGTCTGAAGTGGTGAGATGAAGAGGGGCAGCTCTGGTGTTCCCTCTGGGATGCTCTGCACACACTGGGATGTATGAGGGAGGGTCACGGTGAAAAGACTAGAGATGTGAGGGCATTATGGGCTTCTTAGCCTGACAAGAAACACTATCAAGAAGGTGAGAGGGCATAGGACCTGGTTTAATATCCCAAATTAAAAGTTCAGTAGGGGGTTTAGCCTACAGTAAGTGACACTTCCTGTCACCTGGTTAGTGTGGAAGTTTGCTGAGCTGATGAGATCAAAGACAGCAAGGGACTGGCTGCCCAAACAGCAGTCCTGCTCAGTCACTGCCTAGAGATGCAATTTGGCCAAGCAAGGGATGAGGGAGTAAGAAAGGAGAGGAGCTGAGGAGTCATAGAGGGAGAAGGCCTAGTGTGCAGGAGGGAGCTGGTGCTACCAGAAGTGATTCCAAGATGTCTGGGATAACATGAAGGGTGCTAAGGCTGATCAGATTCATGATATGAAACTTGAGACAAGGAGAGAATTTTTGAAGAAAGATGATAACCTAGAAAGTGCATTTACTGCCAACACCGTGTCCCAGAATAACAAGGGACGTCTATGCAAGCAGCAGCAAAAGGCAGTGAAAGGATACTGCACAATATTGCATGCATGCGGGCTGCAAAAGTGGAAGAGGATGCTCAGACAGCCCTGTGTAATCCCATATGTGACAGTTCAGGGCCAGGCCACTCCAAAGTGTACGGTTTATAGCTGTGCCAGCTTTTCTGTGGGTGTGCACGCATAACGTGCATCCAGATCAGCTGTGATGTGTGTGTATGGCTCCTACCTCATGTGTGCAAACCATATGGCAAGTGAGAGCAAGTCAGCACACGCATTGTCAAGAGGACAGTCAGAGAAAGCAAACCTCCCCTCCCAGCGTGAAGAATTTGTGCCCTACCTTATGCCAGAAAAGAGAGATTCAGAAGGAGCTAAGAGCAAAGCAGCAGGTCCGTTGGGAAATGAGCGCCTGTCAGACTTGGAGATTAAATGGAAGCACGACAAATCTAGATTGTTCCTGCCAAAACCAACTTTGATTACTTTATAATTCAACATGTGTTACCAGCTCCTATTATTAGGAAGCCAAACTTACTCCACTGTGGGAAGAGGCTGAGATGGAGCTTTCTAGCCTTGTGTAAGTTAATTACAGTACACATGTTAAAAGCTGCATCTGTCTTAGTCAATCTAGTTGATTATTGCAGCACTTTATTTTTAGTTATCATCAAGGTGAAGGATGACACTAATATAAGTGGAGAGCTTCCTGCAGATCTTGCTCAACTAAGTGTTCTCCAAAACCAGCTTTGTGAAGTCTGGTGGGACCTTCTCCCCTGGAGCTGGTCCAGGTGAAGCACTTGATGGACTTGTAGAGGAAAAATCTACATGAAGTGCTTTGACTACAGAGTAACAACAAAGAGACTAAGACCTGGCTATTAAAACTGGCTGTGAAAACACTGGGGTTGTTAAATCTTTGTAGTACTGCAGTGGCCAAAACTTGTGATGCTCCACTGCTATTCCAAGCTCCCTCTGATGCAAATCTTTCTGGCCTCGTGACTGAATGCTTTCATTTTTCAAATAGCATCACCATGTCCTTTCCCTTTTTTCTAATTCCACTGCCTACTGTTGTTTCAACTTCTGGACCAGATTTACAATGCATGAGCGGTAGGGTGACTGGCAAAGCCCACAAAGGCATGCCAGCTGAGAAGCTTCCCACATTTGTGATGAAAACTCCTGGACAAATGAGAGGTTTTGGGATCTGGCCCTGGCTAAAAGCTCAAAGTATGGCAACAACTGCTCCCTCCTGCCTTAGGGCCCATGGGCTAGTGTGGTACTGGTCTCACGTAGGAGGTAAAGAGTCAGCATTCATGGTATGTTTGAGTGTTCCTGGCTGTTGCAATGCTGATGGGGTTAGGAGACTGGCACTGACACCATTCCTCGTGCCCTGCAGGTCTGGGGAGGCCTTGCCTTGCTTTGTCTCCTTTCCAAACTAAAATGAACAGACAAACAAGAAATAAAAATGGTTGAGTAGAAAACAAAACAAAAACAAACAAACAAACAAAAAACAAAAAACCTTCCCTTTGGGTTCTGAAACCATACCTGGGCAGACTAGCAACATCTGGAAGGCAGAGTTGATGGGCAGCCTGGAGAAGCAGAAGTCAGATGGCAATGGCCATCTCCAGGGATGTTCCTCCTCGACCTGCTGTGTAACTTCATCAGGAAACCCAGCCAGGTGGTGACGGGGAAGGGAGAGAGCATTAGGAGATCCTCATCAGATGTAAAGCACTTATACTCTGTGGACCTATGCTTATGGTCCCAAGAACATTTCTCAAAATCTTGGCTTTCTGAGCTCGTATTTGTAAGAGCCTGCTAGCAATGTATCTTCTGTACGTGGTTTCAACAGAGGCATAGCAGGTGCCAGCTGTGGTTTTGTGTGCCAGGTGTGTGTGTGACACCTTGTGCAGCAGATCAGCTATCTCTTTTGACAGATCACAGGGAAATCTAAAGGCGCTGACTGTCACTGTGCCCTGTCACAGCGTGGTAGGGCAGTGGTCTGATAACAGATCAAACTTCCCTGGGTTGTGTGCAAGGATCCAGTGTGGGTTTGTCATTCTTATGATTCCTGTATTTTTCTTTTTTGCTTTTGTTCTGTCATTTATGGAAAGAGGCAGCTGGAAAAGCAACGCTACAGGCTGGGTTTTAAATGTACAGCAAGGGTCATCGGAGTGACAACAATTCCCCACGCTTCTTCCACACCTCATCAGAATAAAATCCCCACCATCACTGCTTCTGTAGATCAGAAGAATACATGGGGTGGTGTACAGCCACCAGCACCTTCTCCGAGCCCCTGTGCAGGGGCTGAAGCAAGAGCCGTGCCATGCCCCACAGTTATGGTACATGCTGGGACGCACTGAATTTTCTGCTTACCTCCTTTGAGCTGGGAACCCGATCTGGACTTGTGCTGGCACCTGTGATGGGACTTAGAGTTGACATACAGGGAGAGGTGACACACCTGGCAGCACTGTAACTGAACATGGTCTCCATGTTTTTCTGCAGAGATGAGTGTGAGCACACAGGTCAGGCACTGAGGTTGGCTCTTCGGGTGCTTCTGACCCAGCAGCTCTGGAGGAGTACTCATGAAATACTTTGAGGAGCCACCAGCTGGCTTTCCAGGCACAATGCAGACAAATTAAGCTAAATGAGCAGTTTGAGAGGGGAGTTAATGTCCCTTGGGGCACCACCATCGTAAGATGCAGTAACCCAGTCCCCTTTCACTCCTCTGTTTTCAGGGGGCCTGGCCCCACGCAGAGGTTGTCTCTGGGCTCAGGACCACAGATCACAACCATCCTCCCAGGCGGTGGAGCCGCTGTGTCCAACTCCCGCTGGCTGAGCAGCGTGGCTCTTACAAAGCAATTAATGGCTGCGTGATTAAAGACAACTATTGCTCAGAGGAAGACAAGCTTTGAAAGGTCATGGTTGCTGTGTTTACTCCCAGGAGGTCTGTGATGCCACTGTGGTGTGAGGGATGGGGAACATCACGTCCCCGCTTGCGGTGGGATGGCTCCCGCAGCCTGTGTGAGGCTCATCTTGCTGCCCATCCTCAGCCAGCCCTGCCTCTCTCTCCGGCCAGGCTGACCTGAGCATGAGGGGAGTTTTGTTCTTCCAGTAGTTTGGCCATTCAGTAGGTTCCCGCAGTGGCCAGGGCTCCTGCTGGTGCTGCAGCCGCCCCGGGGAGCCAGGCACGCAGCTGCTGCTGGCGCCGTGTGCGAGTGCGCCCGCACACAGTGGGGATATTAGACTTGACTTTACTGTTCCTGTAAGCCAGGAGGAGTGACTGACATGGTGAAAATGCCTCTGCTCAGCATGAGTCTTTGTAGTGCTGCAGCACGGGGATAAAGTGTTCAAATGGACTCCCTGGGGGAGCCTTCTCCCATCTGACAGGAGCCAGAGCCATCGGCAGAGACTCCTCCTCACCTGCGGCTGGATGCCTGCCGTCCTCCTCTGCTCCCCACCACTGCGGAGCGGTGCCAGGTGAAAGCAGATGAAAGATTGCTTCTCATTTGGTAACAAATAACTTCCAAGCCCATCCAAGAGACTTTCAACTTAGCTGCTCTCTTTGCTCCTTTCATGTCGTCTTTGTGTGGCGGGTACACTAATGCAAGTTCCAAATAAGCATCTGTACTCGTAAGACATGAACAAATAGGGAAAGGATAATAATATCCAAGGGTTTTACAGGAGAGGTTAAAAAGGAGCCAGACTACAGAGATGGCTGAATAGTGGTTTGCTTGACTGATGTTACAAAGGCAAAAGACAGAAAAATCCTTGGAAAATGCCTCTGAGCAGTGATTGCTTTCTCAGAAAGCTTTGCAATTAGGCATGAAAAGGATCCTTCCGAGCTTCTAAGATGCATTAGAGATGCTATTATAAAATAATTAAGGAATGTGGAATAACTAGAGATCTGTTCTGTGCCCCATCTCCCCCGTCTCTTGGGGTCCTTACGCAGAAGGCAGTGTAGCAGCTCTGAGCAGCACGATTCGGCCCCTTTGGATGCTCCTAGCTTTCCACTGCCCTGCATGCTGCCAACTGCCTGTGCTGCATGCTGGTCTGCCTAACCTGGGCAGGAAAGGTGCAGTGAGCTGTGTGAGTTTGCTCAGGATGATGCTGTAGCAGCTGGAGCCCACTGAATCCTGACCTCAGGGTCTACCCGTGCCCTCAGGATGCACCAGAGCTGCCTTTCCTTGCACAGCAGGTTAGTCTCATCACATGCACAGCGTAAAGAGTGTGCAAGTGTAGGCGGTGGCCAGTATCTCCTTGTTTCTCCAGAGGTATTTTGTGTAGGCTAAGCATTGTTGAACTTAGAAATGACAAGACTGGATTAACCCATTCTAAAATCCATACAGTATCTGACTGGAGAATATGAATAGACGAGATATTTACTCTGCTGCTGAGAACTAGAAGCTAGAGCTTTTTCAAGCAAGCTGTGCCTTTGAGAGCTGGGAAACTTAGAAACAACAACAACAACAACACCAAAAAACAGTTGCTTGAATACCCATCATGTCAGTGATGATTGTGGGGTATTTATTAGAGTAAGTTTTCTTCTCCCACCTTGCTGTGTACTCCACGCAGACCCACTGTCGGTGCCAGCCCCCAACGGCACCGGCTGGTGCAGGGCAGCTCCTCCAGCACTGCCTGCCCTCGGTGCCAGCAGCTGCTGGCAGCAATGTGGGAGCTGCATCCCCAAGGGCTCTCCTGCAAGTCAGGGCTTGCAGCATGGGTGTAGCTGATGCACAGTGATATAGGGGGTTGTTTCCACTCCCACTGGCCACCTGATGTGCTCCCCGCAGTGAAACCCTGGCTCACACCGAGGGGATGCAGCAGGGCCGCACTTAGCCCCCTTAGCTGGGATCAGCTCCCAACCAGCAGAGGTGTGCATGGCGTAGGGGCAGCTGCAGCCCCAGGATGAGGGATGCCCATTCATGGGGTGCTCATTTGAGAGGTACCTCAGGGCCAGGCGCTTCATTTCCCTTCATGTGCCATCAAGATTGAGCCTGTGTTCTTCATGGCTCAGGTGCAAGTGCTTGAAGGTCCCTGTGCTGGGGAACTTACTGATGGAGAAGAAATGGCACCAGCACTATTATCCTTCATATTCCTTTTCCCTGTCCTCATTATCTGGCCAGCTTTTAAACCCTACATGGTCAAGCCAGAACTCTGTGAATAGCCCGATTTGTTGACAAAGGCGATGAGCAATATAATTGCACAATACAGCTATAAACTGAATTATTGAACCTACGGAAGCACCATAAAACCAATGAACAATAAATTCTTACTGTCTCCAAATCCCACTCAGAGAATTAGGCAGAGCACGTTCCTGCTTGCTACAAAAAGCAAGGGGCAGCACTCTTCATGCCATGGCACCCACTGGGGTCACGCTTGTGACTGCTGCCATTTCTGAAATCTCCAGTCTGCTACCTCTTTGTACTTTCTCCCCCGTGCCAAGTATAATTATATTCCTGGGATGTTGTTATGCTTTGCTTAGTTTGTCTCATCGTGAGAGCTCAAAGCTTTCTGCCCATTGCTAGAGGTGCCTGTAGAGTGGAAGGCTTTACTGGATGCAGAGATCATCAGTACTTACAGGGAGCATTAGTTGAACTGGCACAGCTCCCACAGTCGTGCTATTAGAGACAGCCCATGGCTGTAGCACCTGCTGTAACAAGCTGGATTGAAACAAGCAGCAGCCTTACTTTCCTTTTATGCTGTAGTCTTCAATCTCCTTTGCTGCCACTTTGTTTTTCTTGAAGACTGGTGAAGTTAGTGAGTTACTTATATAAGATCCGTCTTCTCTTTAAAAGCCATCCTCTCTGCTGACCAGGTCTCTCCATCTGATCTGTTCCCACAACGGGGCCGGAAATCCTCCAAAGGACAAAAAAAAAAACAAAAAAACAAAAAAAAAAGAGGGGGGGGTGAAAGTGCAGAGGAAAGAAATTACTCTCTGCTTCACACAAATAAGCAATGCTTGACCCCATCCTTGAAGCAGGGCCTCAACACAGGGCCGGTGGTCAGGAGGGCAGAGGTTTTTGCAACAAGACCCCTCCCCTCTTCTTCCTTTTTCCACCTTTTATTGCTGAGTGTGACCCCATACAGTATGGAATATCCCTTTGGTTGGGTTAGGTCAGCTGCCCTGGTGATGTTCCTTCTCACTTTTTGCCCACCCCCAGCCTGCTGACTCTGGGAGGGTTAGAAGGGTCCTGGTGCTGTGCCAGCACTGCTCAGCAGCAGACCCAACACTGGGGTGATACCACTGCTGTTCTAGCTACAAGTGCAGAGCACAGCACTGTATGGGCTGCTGCAGGGAAAGTTAACATCCCAGCCAGACCCAGTAGAGCCAGGCACTCAGCCCCATCTGCTCTGTATTCAAGAAACCCTGCATCCTGCCCCTCTGCACTCCAACACTCACAGCTCCTCCGCGCGCTGCACAGGAGTGAGGGCCTTTCCCAAGTGAATTCCTGATAAGTCAGTGTTGGAGAGCCTGGAGTCCTTACGTGGGGTTTTCACATTCACAAGAGCAGTGGGCTGAGTAAAATAATAATGATAATACAAAACAGGTTAATATGGGGTTTTACTGAAGGGAAAAAAAAAAAAAAATAGAACAACTGAAGTTTCTTTCTGGGATTTGCTGCTAAGGAAATGCTATGGACCAGAGTTGTGTAGGTTTCCTCTTCTGGTATTTTCTTTCATAACCTGAACTCAGTTGAACTGTGTGTATTGTCAAGCATTTCTTTTGTAAATGTATGGACTAATTAGCCACAGGACGTGATATGTGTCCTGAGAAAAACACTTTGTGCTCTCTGATACTGCCTTTAATGTGAAGTCTTTGACAGGAGGTGCTTTGACTTTCAGGAACGTTCTCCTGGTGACTCATCTGTAGACAGGGGGAGCCTGCAGCCCCATTTACCTGGATGGAAAATGATACCCTCCTGCTAGTGCATGAGCAGGCTTTGATGAATCAGTTTCTTTGAAATGAAATTTCACCCTTCTAGAAGATTTCAAGTCCTTAGGGCAGGGTTTAGCAACCCACACCAGGTGCAGTCTTCTTCAAAGTCAGTGACGACTCCCAGGCCCTGCTGATGGAACGAGTTGGAGGTGGCACCTTGTGCATTCATAAAATACCAGCTCCTGTAGCCCCATTTGTGGCACGCTAAGCCATTCAGTGCTTCTGTGCCTCCAGTTGGGTTCCCTGGTGTGGGTGAGACTTCTGCCTGACACAAACCATCCTCTGGGACAGTTCTGCAAAGTCTTGGGGGACCTTCTGCATCCTCAGAGAGCAGAGGTCTGCCTTACACCTGCTAGGATGTGTGCAGGAGGAGAGAAAGCAGGTCCTGGAGTAGTCCTGTGGGAGAAAAGACAGCCTCTCTTGTCTTTCACTCTGAAAAGGTCCAAGCAGAAGGCAGTGCTGATGCAGAGGAGCATATCGAAGCAAGGACTGGGTAGCACTTCTCACCAGGACCTGCTGAGTGCTCAAGGTGTAGGTGAGCCACATGGGATGGAGATGGTGAAGGTGGGCCTCTTCATGCTGTGTTGAATTTATGTGGTGAGGTGCTGGTAGCAGGGGGACTCTGACAGTGGCCTCTAGAGCAGAGCCCCAAAGCTGCCATGTGTTAGAGAAGAGCCAGCTCCAACTTCTCCAAAACGGCCCCACCGCTGGCCAAAGTGAGCAATGCTGCTGTACCTCTGGAGAGCACACTGAAGAAAGGAAAAAAAGCTGTGCAACGGCAGCTGGGAGAGAGGAGTGAGGAAATGCAGAGACTCAGCCCTGCAGCCACCAAGGTCAGTGCAGAGGGAGGGCAGGAGGGGCTCCAGGTGGCAGGACAGAAGGAGAGGCCCCTGGTGGAGCAGGCTGTCCCCCTGCAGCCTGTGGGTCCCACATGGAGCAGATTTCCATGCTGCAGCCCGTGGAGAGGAGCCCACGCAGGAGCAGGGGTCTGGGGGGAGCTGCGGCCCATGGGGGACCCGTGCTGGAGCAGTTTGCTCCTGGGGGATGGACCCCATGGTATGGAGCTGTGTGGGAGCAGTTCCTCAAGAGCTGCTGCCTGTGGGCAGCCCACGTGGGATCCGTTTGGGAAGAACGGCGTCCCGTGGGAGGGACCCCATGGGGAGCAGGGACAGGGAGGGACCGAAAAGGGAAGCATCAGGGACTGACCGCAGCCCCCATTGCCCATTCCCCTGTGCCACTCAGAGGGAGGACATAGAAGAGGGTGGATGGGGGTAAGGCGTTTTTAGCTTGGCTTTGAGTTCTCACTGCTCTGGTCTGCTACCAACAGGCAATATGTTACTTTAATCTCCCTGTGCTGAGTCTGTTTTACCACCTGATGGTAACTGGTGAGCGATCTCCTTGTCCATACCTCAACCCCTGAGGGTTTTTCATTTTTCTCCCTCTGTTTTGCTGAGGAGGGGCAGGGAGGCAGTGGCGTGGTGGAGCATGGCTGCCCATCAGTGTGAAACCACCACGGCAGCCTTGGCACCTTGTTATTCCAAGGTCCCAGCATCACCAGGGAGAGAAAGAGGCCACTTCAGCCCAGGTAGTTCAGGGAGGCTTGGTATTTAGATACAGAAAATTAGTTTTGCCATTAAAAGGGCAAGACAGCTTTTAAAGAACAGAATCTATGGGGATGCCATAAAATCTCAGAGTTTGTGGGTTTTTCCATGCTTGAACATTTCATGTGAAATGAATTAAAGGTTTCAGTCCAGTTCCTGGTGGAAAAAGTGCTCACATAACAACTGGCACTAATTGGCTCCCTTGTTAACAGCCTCGGAGCGAAGGCAAGGAGCGAGCTGCCACATAGCCCAAACCTCCCGCAAGCACCTCGTGTGACTGCAGGGGAAGTGTCTTGATGTTTTACTTCTTCCGAGGATCCTAACATTAGACTTCGCTTTGCAGGCCTGCCAATTTAGCGTTAAATTCTCTTTAAAATCTTTGTTTGTGATGGAAATGTCACCCTGACAGATTAATTGAGCTATAACATATGCAAAATAATGTGAGGTAAGAATGCAGTTGCATTACCCAGTGTTAATGCTGCAAATAGGCACTGCTACCTGCAGTGATGACTGTCTTGAATGCTAAAGGATCACAATCCTGGGCGCATCAAATGAGATACTTTAATGGGGAAAAACATCATTCTCATCTCACCTGCAGTTGAAGAAAGGGGAAAAACCTCTGGGAAGTGGTTCTGTGGTGAGTACTGTGGTTCATCTATCAATATTAATAATAACACATAAAACTGTGCCTTGCATATTATCTCCCAATGAACAGAAGACAGAGACTGAGTTCCATGTAATTTAATTTCAATTAGTGCATTGGAGCTTTTTAAAGAATGGACTATATATTCTTCTACAGTTACTCACAGACTATTAAACACAATGCAGAAAAATTATTATGCAAATGAGAATTATCTTATTGGCCTTAGTGTCTTTCTCCTTCTTCCTTCCCCAGGTAATTGGGTAGGTAGATGTTGGGGAAAAAATAGATGATGAGAAATGTGAATAATGAAATCTCTGCAGCACTCCCTCTTCTTAGATGCAGGAGCCCAAAATATATGTGTGTGTCAGTTTAATTTAATTCTCTGTTAATTAGCTTAAATAGTAGTCTTACCTTCCTTTGCTTTCACTGCATTTCTGTCCACACTCTCATTAGGCAGTGTGATGAAGCAGGTGCTTGTTTGAAATACCATAAGTGCCAATTTACATTACAAAGCTATTCCTAGCACCCCCGATAAAGAAAACTGAAGTCTTGTCCCTGGATACAGCTGATGGGAGAAGGGAAGCGGCACCTTGTTTTCATGTATTTAAGCCCCCAAACACTGATTCCCTGTACTACTAAGACCAGAATTTAAAATACAAGGTACAGAAGCATCCAGTAAACAAGCAGGCATGTGGCTTTCTCTAAAGCAAGGTGCACAGTAGACCTTCTGAGATCTGCCTGGAGGATTTGGATGTTCAGTTCCCACCAATTTCTAATGCAAGCAAAGGACTAGAACCTGGACAGGGATATGAAGATCCCATTTTAATGAACATCAATCGGAAAGACGTTGCCAATTATTTAATTCAAGCCAACAAAGGAAACAAAATCTATGGCTGATTTTATTGGCATGGATAAACGTGGGAGAGGGCAAACTGTGGACAAAAAGGGAAGAGAAAAAAGATGAAAAAGGCAGCAGGGAGGGAAAAATGGAAAGAATTCAGCATAGGGCAGTGTGCTTTCAAATATTGATATGGAAAAGGTATAAATAGAAACAAACGCATGCTTGTGGAGCTAATAAGGTTCTTGTTTACAAGTGAGCAGCATGATTCATTAGGAATGGGAACAAGCAACTGCTGAAAATAAGGGAACTGCTTTGTGAAGGAACTGAGAGACCAGAGGAAGGGCTTTGGGTGCAAGTGAGCTCAAAAAGAGAAGTTCTGCAGCTCCCAGCGCCGTTGTGTGCAGCATGCCCCATCGACGTGCAGAGGCTCAGAGGGCAGCGGGTGATGGGGAAGGCACAAGCAGCTCAGAAAGGATAGCTGGCTCTCCCCTCTTTTGTTCCAAGCATTGTAAAAACTGAGCAGACCAAATGCAGCTCCTTTCTCATTTTCAATTCAGTAGCCTTTCCAGTTCCTTGTTTTCATCTTACAGACAGGGCAAAGTCCAACCCTGCTGGCAAGCATCCTGGTTCTCTTTGCACAGCAGATGTCCCCAGGTGCACCTCAGCTCTGCAGGTGTGGGGATTAGGTGTCAGTGCTGCCAGATCGGATCCTTCCTCACCTCCATCTTCAGGAGGACACAGCTCCTTGCATGTGTCCATGACCCAGCTTTATGCAGGCGTTTATGTTTGATAAGCTTGTGAGATGGCAGTGTTGGCTAAGAAGGAAGGAAGATGGCCAAACAACCTCAAAAATAAGCATGGAGTTGAATGTGGAGCAGAGTAGGAAAGAATGTCTGTCTCTCTCTGAATGCCTCCCAGAACAGCATTTCCTTGTTACATTGGGAATCTTCTCTTTCCTCCCTGCCAGAAAGTTCTGCCTGGTACAGCTTGAGGAAATAATTCAGGGGGGCTCCCGGGACAGCAGCAGCAGCCCTGGAGAAGGGGGTTGGAACCATGCCTGTTGGCGACCCAAGCTCGTCACCATCTCATCTGTGACCTGATGTTGGAGGTGAGGTTAATCAGGTCCCATCCCTGCAAGTAACTGCCATCGTGCTCACAAAACATGGTCAGGCCAGCAGCAATGGCTGAGCAGCAGTGATGTTGATGTTTTGGTAGGCTGTGATGTTGGCATCCACGGTGGTTTCGTAACAGTTAAATTGAGCGGCCCCATGGGGTGAGCAGGATTATTCACTCACACCGCTGAGAGCAGCTGCCTCGCTGGGTCTGCCCACAGCCTCAGGAAGGTCCCTGCATTATCCCAAACCCCACCCCTGCAGCCAAAGCAGTGTTGGGCATCTGTGTGGGCAGCGAGATAGCTGGCACAGTGCCTGGGTGCCTTGCCTGTTCACCTCTTTCTGTCTTTCCTACTGCCCTCATGCTCTTTGGGATCTTGGTTGTAACATAGGCACCACTCCCTGCTGGGGTCCCCTGCCTTCCTCCTGGCTTCTGCCTGCCTTCTGGCCCTGCTCTACCAGACAGCCTGGAAGAGCACTGCAGCAGAAGTCTATACAGGCAGTGTAGCACAGGTTTGACACTCCTCCTGGGACCTGAGCATCAAGCCCTACAGCTCATGCTAAAATCCTGCCTTGCCTGGTGCTCTGCAGGGGAGGAAAGCCCAAGCTTTGATCACAGGAGCTGCACTGACAAGCTGCTGGCAGGGCTTAAAGTGCTCCAGACCCACTTCCCCTGGGCTGGTGCTTTCCCTCTGAGTGCACCCCCAGCCAGCACACAGAGCAGTAGGACTGGCTGGTTCCCCACACATTTTCCTTCCCCTGGGTTTGCTGGCCCATCGCAGGGGTGCTGCCCATTTTCAAAGGGCAAGGAGAACCCCATGCACCCCGCAGCACTTGGCACTAGGTATTTACACTCAGGGTGGGGAGGGTCTCTGGCAATAACTCTGTCTTGTGTAGCATAAAGCAACTGTGAAGGCTCTGACAGGCAACCACCCCGTGTCTGCACAGCAAAGGGATTGTGTTGTCCCAGCTTGGCCTTGTAATACACCACCACTGTGGGTGGGTTTGTAGGGCAGATGGAGAGCGAGGTCTCCCCTAACAGCCCGGTTGTGAGGATAACCCCTAAAAGAGTCCATTTGTTCAGGCTGTCTGTGTGATCTGATTTCATACCCTGTGTTTAGCACAGCAGCTCTTTCCCCTTGAGCAGCGCTATGCACTTTGCAGTTACATCTTTAAAACGACTTAGTTATACACTTGGTACATGTTATTTTGAATTCTCTTGAAGATCAAGGATGCTACAAAGCCAGCAAGATAAAATTAGCATCTGAGCTGTAGCCTCTGCCTGGTATAAGAAATGCAGATCAGCCTCACTTGCAGTGAACGCTGGAAGGTGAATTTCATTTACGTCTTCGTTTCAGCAGACCTAGTTCTGACACCCTTATTTGCTTAGAGTAAGACAGCCCATGTGCTGTCCCCAAGCTTCTGCAAGGCAGCTTCCAAAGGAAAGTATCAGGCAGTAGCACGGGTGTGGAATCGGACCCCAGACTGATAAGAAATCAGTCTGTTCAGGTCAGTTCTTATCTACCCCCAATGTGATCACTGGATGTTTCAACAGGGAGTCGAGTGGGGCCAGCCAGGCTGAGAGGTGCCATTCAGCCCTCAGGAAGCCAGCCCTGTTCAGCACCAAGTGCTAGCACAGGACATTTTAAAAGGCTGCAAGAGGTGACAGTATGTGCAGAGCCAAGCCCTCAGAGGACCCGAAGCCTGGAGAAGGGCTGTGAGGTGGGGGCTGTAGGGGCCCCTGACATTACATCAGGAGGCACCTGGCTGTGGTGGGCAAGCGATCCCAACGGTGGGGGCTGAAGGCTGCAGCACAGCTGAGGTAAGCCCTGCAGCCTCAGCAGGAAACAAGACATTTTAAAAGGCAGATTAACCACCAGAAGAGGCCACAATGATGCTGCCCTAAAGAGCTTCTCTTTATTACCCTCTCCTTGAAGTAAATTTTAGCTGGGTTCTTTTCAGTTTCTTGGTTGAGTTCTTTTCAGGGAGGTAAGTTTAAATCTGTAAGAGCAGGTCCTGCACAAGCCAAGTGCTAGGAGAAACCAAAGGCTGCTGCTGACGTCTGCTGCACACCTCACAGCATTGCCAGCACAGTCCTGGGCCCAAACTCAGGTCCAGCCTTGTTTTGTGCCACGAGGCTGCAAACTATCACTGGATATATCTGAGAAGCAGAAGCCAGGTCTGTGTTCCTCAACCCAGTGTTGGTCTGGCAGAAACTGCCCCCTCCTTGTGCTCAGGTGCAGGGGCTGGAGCAAACTGGGCCAAGAAGCGTGGAGCAGAAATTTAAAGCTTAGATCCTTAAATCTTTCCTGTAACCACCTGCTGAGCCTTCACAGTGATTTACTGAGTAAGATCTAAGTTGAGTTATCGGTTGTCATAAGTGAGTGTCAGTCCCTTGATCTTTGTTAATTCTTACCCATTTAAGCCAACATCTTTTAAAAAGGTGTCTATGGGTATCCAAATTTCAAAGCCAAAGTTGTGTTAATTGGACTTACGGGTAACAAGTTTCGTATTTCCAAAGTGAATGCTCAGTAGGATGAATTCAAAGCCACTTGAAGAAAGTTACAGATATACACTTAAAAGTAGGTGTTTCTGGGAACATCTCTGCCTTTACACTAGTGAATTTACACCAAGCCAGCCAGAAGCAACAGAAGGGCAGAACATCTGAGCCACTGGCACTGACATCCATTCAATAGCAACAGCCAGCCAGGCCTGGGTAATATTGTATGCAACTGCTTTCTTTGTTAATGAAGGTAACGTTGTGCATTGAACTAAAGGTGGATACCTGCCACAAACTTCACACCTCATCCAGGCTTCAGGATGTGGCTTTTCAGATTCAGTTTTTTGGTTTTCCCATTAGAGAAATAAGACTGCCAGGGAACTAAATCTGGAGCCAACTTCTGCAAAATCTGAAGGAGGTGGGAAGCTGGATTCAGGCTGATGCATCTCTCCTCTGCTGAGTACCCCAGAACACTTTGCCTTCATTCAGCAATCCCCAGGCTATAGCGCAGAGGAGATGTGCTGCACGTGAAACAGCCCTGCGTTGCCTCTGGTCGCAGGGCATTAAAATGTGAAAGTAGGACCCAAGGGGGAGAATGGGACAAGCAGTCACAATGCGAGTTTGCTGTCCCAGCATAGCAGAGACTGGAAGAACTGACGAATTTATGATATTTTAAGGATTTTTGCTGGTATATTCAAGTATTTCATTCCTAGGGAAAAGTAGAAAGTCCTTATGGACCATGGATGACTGCTGTTCCCCATACAGTAGTAAGTATCCAGCAGGTTTTCTGCCTTATTGCTTTATGCTGAGGTTGAAATACACAGATAAAAGACAGCCAAGGGAGAGGCAGGTCGCCTCAGCTTCCCCTGCCCAGGATTTTCATCTGTGAAATGTACAGAAAAATAAGCAGACAACAGTTTTCACAAGTAAGTAGTTTGGTTGCTTGCCTTCTCTCCTTCCCTTAATATTTGCGAGTTACCAAAAATAGTCTACTCCTATTGTTTATTCTCGGTACTCTGTCATCAACAAAATCCACTCAGTGCTGTGCTAAGCGCTGAAATGAACATGATGGAGATGGGCCCCAGCCCTCGAAGGTCAGAAAATACAGGAGGCTGACAAAACAAAAAACAACAACAAAAGAAACAGACAAAAACAAAACAAAACAAAACAAAAACAGTTCAGAACAAGGGAGGACTATGATTTAAAAAATAGACCATGAAGAGAGGGATTGTATTTCACCTCCCTAGCTTCTCTGTAACAACACTGAAATGGTTTACTTGATCCCCGAGTCACCATCATTTGAGGCCTCACACTTTTCTTTCTGCTGTTATTTTACATTTCATTATCTTGGTGTTTTCAGATGAAAGTAGTCCTACTCCAACAAATTACTGGACGTGTTTTTCCTCTGCTGCAAACAGATTGTTTCCCTGCTCTTCCTCAGCATTCAGCGGCAGCAATACACCTTTCATTAGGTGGACCAGGAGAGCTCTGCATCCTGCATAATGGGTTCCTCCTCTGATGCTGGGATTGATGCGATGGCAATTTCTGTGAGTTCTGTTACCTGTCCTAAGAGAAAATGCATACATGTGTGGGTGCGCCCACACATTGCTTTTCACTGCCTGCTTTCAAGTTGATGTGGAAGCTGTAGGGAAAAAATGAATCTTATTTGCCAGTGAGGTCTACTAATTACAGGACTCTTTTTTTCTCCCCTTTTTTTTTTTTTTTTTTTTTTAAAAAAAAAAAATTGTTTTCACTTACAGCCTTTGCAATCTGTTTTGAATTAGGAAACACTCAGGATTAGAAAGTGTTTTCTCATTAGAACAAATGCCATAGATTTAAAAACCTCTTCATTTAAATTCCTCCTAATGTTCTTTGGCTTGAAGAAGTGAGCTCTTAATGTCCATTTTAATTAAAGCATTTCAGTGGGATTCCAGCTGGGCACCTAATGACAGCAGGTCTCTGAGAAGTGGACGTGGTCCAACTAAGAAAGGGAACTCCAGGGTGGGAACTTCAGCAGAAGCCGTCCTTTTTAAGGAGAAGTGCTAAGGGAAACATAAATTAAGGTCTGCCTAGAAAAGCGATCCCACACTTAGAGTGGGTGCAAGTGTCGCGTAGTTTGTGAGGCGCTGCCTGGGGGTGCGGGGTTTTGCACTGGGGCAGACGTACATTGCCCTGAGCCACTCCGTACTGCTGTCTCCTTGCTGCTGTACCAGTTTGCAAAGCCTCAGCACGGGCTCTGGCAGTTAGTGGGATTGCTGGCCACAGGCTTTAGCACCCTACCTCCACTGTCAGGTTCCTCCTCTTTTATCCGCTGCCCCACGGATTTCTAATTTCTCACTTTAAAGTGCTGGAAAATAAAGCCTCATCCAGCACATTCACATTCCTTTCCTAGAGCACGGAAAAGGCAGAGGGCAGCACACTGATGGGCATTATCCAGCACCTCAATGCTCTTCTTTCCCAACTACTGCCCAAAGGGTGCCCCCCTTTCCTTGGGAGCAGCCTGGGGCAGCGCAGAGGGACGGAACCCATCACTGTCCTCTTCAGCATGCAGCCACCATCCCAAAGGGAGCCAGGGACAGAGAGGGACCAGGCAGCCATGGGCCAGCAGGCGATGAGAGCATCATCTAGCCAGTGTTCCTCTGCAGGCAGCGTACGCAATGGAGGAGAAGCAAACCGCAAGGTCAGATTTGCACTGATGGAAATCAGACAGCTCCAGTAAAGTCAGAAACTTTGTCTGGGTTCACACCAGCATCGTGTCTGGCTTGCTCTCTCCTGCGTTGAGTGATGAATAAATCCGGAGACAGTTAATAATGAAAGACTATTAAGAAAAGATTTAGTCATTATTGTTCTTGTGCTTCTATGCCCTGTCATTTGTCAGGCACTTGAACCAAACATGAGAAATGTCAGTCCCAGAAACGCTGCTGATACCCTTCCCCGTCACAGATTTATTGGTGCTTGTGCCCAGACAGCATCCAGGGGAGGAGGAGTGTGACCTGGACAGGAGTTTGCCATGTGCCACTGCTCCCTTCCCTCAGCACAACCCTTTAAACCAGTCACTTTCACTCATAAACAGTTACTGGTATCAGAGCTGAGCAGCATTTCTGGGCCAAAAAGCACCTTGTGTTATGTTTTTAAGAAGGAAATGTTCTCGGCTCAATTGTTTTACCTCCAAAGTCCAGTCAAAGAGATTCAGTTTGAACGATCCTTGGAAGTAATATTCTTTATTTCCTCCCCACTTCCCACCATGTTGTTTTCTTTCTTTTTAGAGAGAATCCTGTTCCTGCTCTCACGTTCACACCTTATGAGTTGGTGCATATCGTGGGTGAGGTGGAGCAAGTGTTTAAGAGCTTTGACAACAGTAAGAAAACATAAAAATAAGCACAGGTTTTGTTTTCAGACCATCTTCAGCCACATGTAGCGTACAGTTCCTGGAAGGAAAAACGCTTGGGTATACTCGGTGTGTACACAGGAACAAAAAATAATTCCAGTAGTAATGTGATATTGCACGGGCGTTCCTGCACTCGTAGCAGCAGCATTGTGCAGGCCTGACCCAAAACGTGTGTTCCTTCCCCATGAGGGCAGCTATGTGCGTATAGCGGGGCCATGCAGGGGTCATCTGCTTTTTGCGTCTGTGTTCGCTGAGTTTTTCTCTGTTAACACAAAGTTGGATGAGCCCCAGCTCCCCCCTTCCAACATCCTTTTATTGCTTTTAGAGTGACTATGAGACGGGGTGGAAAAAGAAATCTGACAGCGGTAAGTTCCAAGGTCAGTGCTGCTCACCCATCTCTGTCATCCCACTGAGCCCATAAATTGGTGTTAACGCCTCCTGGAAAAAAAAAAAAAAAAAAAAAAAAAAAAAAAAAGGCATAAAAAGAGAACCTTGTTCACACTTGGAGGCATAGCCGTCACTAGGGCAGACTGTGAAGCGTGACTACAGCAGGACTGCGAGTGTAGGCAAAATCCAAAGTCCATTCAGTCCAGCTGTGATCCCCAGCCCCTGCAAGCATCCTTCCCAGCACCCAGAGCAAGCAGGAAAGAGCTGCCTTTATAGGCAAACTGTTTTATTTTTAAAAATCATAAAGCACCTGTATATTTTTGTTCTTCTTTTATTAGAAATCCTCTTTTGCAGACTGATCATTTTTGCTCATTCTTCAAATAGCTGCTTATAACAGGGCTTCATGGTGTGGAAAGTACAAATAACTTAGGACCTTTTGAGGTGCACCCCTAGCCCCCTCAACAATTCTCTTTAGTGGGATCTATAAAATCTATTAGTGTTTCTGCAGATTGGCCACAGTGTGACTTTGGAGAATTTTTTTTCTGTGTTGACACTGTTGCTTCATTGTTATTCTTTCTGTACTGGTGGAACAAAATGAAAAATTCATTAAAAACAGAGAAAAAAGGGAAGGAAAGAAAAGCACTGGCATTTCTCTATCTCCCAGTACAAGAATCAAATGTAGGAGATTGAAATCAGGGCTATGGGAAGAAAGGGGCTAGAGGGTTAAATATCTGAAAGGTTCATAGCCACACACTCAGTGCCCTGGGCAAGCAATCTGTACTGATAAACAGGAACAGTCACCTCCTTTCCAGGGTACCACTGTCCAACTAGGAGCTGAAGAAGGGTCTCACAGGAGGACTTGCTTCCTTCAGAGGCTTTCTGCAGGCAGTGACCCCTTAGAGGAGCTCCAGCAGCCATGCAGCTCATAGCAGATCCACAGCTCTGCAGCTCAGATGTCCCCCATCCACCCTTTCAGGCCATGCGGAGAGCAGACATGTACGAGGAGCGTCATCTGCTCTTCCTTATGGGATCCCATTCCATGCCACGGGTCTCACAGCATTCTGGCATCCAGGCTGGGGCTGGATGGGGGACTTTGTACAGCACTGAAAAATGAGCTGCGTGCTTGGGCTCCAAAGGGGTTGGGGTGGGTTGTGCCCTACCTGGAGGCCAGTTACAAGGAGTGTTTCTCAGTGGTCTTTCCAGGGATGTGTCCTAACAACCCTAGCAATAACCTAAGGAGGAGATAAAATAAACCGCAGGGTTGTAGGGAACACCAAAGAGGAGTGTGCAGGTGCTCGAGAACATGGCTGCCACTGAGCAAGGTGTGCATGGGCTGGAGTAAAGGGGATCTCCTCGGCACATACCAGCCACGTATGGCACAGCTCATGCCACAATGACCCACCGGGGTGTGAAACATGGTACTAAACTGGAGTAAGTCCAGAGACCCCCCCCAGGAGAGACCTCCAGGGTCCCTTCCAACCCGAACTCTCCTGGGGCTCTGTGGGTCCTCAATCCTCTTCCCAAATATGCTGCAGGTTTGCTTTACAGTGCCGCAGCTTTATTTATTTTTTTACTCATAAGAGGCCTCAATTTCTGTAATTACCCCTATGTTACTCTTCCACCCCATGACAAGGACAGCCCCCCAAGCAAGGACCTAAATCTTTTTAAAAAATAAAAATGACAATCCAAAACATTTCCCAGCATCTTTGCTTAGGAATGTCACAGGGGAAGAATAATTCTTTTTGTGATCAAGAGACTTAACTTCAAAAGCATCGAACCTGCAGCTCTCCATGGGACACCTTTCTGCGGGGTTATTAATAAGAAATAATTGTTTTAAGTGGAGGAAAGTATGTGTGCTTTCCATTCTCTTCCAGAACCTCTGCATCATTTGTCCTTAATAAATAATGAAAGATGTTTTTGTATTGCTTCCCCCGTTAGACTTTAAAGTGATTGTTAAGCAATAATAAATAGGACTTTAAAGAAAATTGGGTAAAGTTGGTTTGGATGCAAACTTAACTCTGGACTCGTACGAATAGCACCTGCTTTTGCAGCAGCTTAAAGATGTTACGGGGGATTTTGTGGGTGGTGAATTTTGGTCAAAAGATGAATGCCCAGACATTGGATGGTCGTGATGCTGGCAAGAGAATTCGCCTCATGAAGGGCTCTCCCGTGACTGAACCACCCGGTCTTCAGAGGTCTTCTGAGCAAGTTGTTACTGCCACCAGCCTCGGCAGCAGCAAGCCTGGGGCTGGTGTCTCCCGTAGGACTGGTTGTGTAGAATCACCAAATGTCAGGGACTGGAAGGGGCCTTGGAAGATCCTCGAGTACAATCCCCCTGCTGGAGCAGGAACACCCAAATCGGGTCACACGGGAACGCGCCCAGGCAGGGTTTGGATGTCTTCAAAGAAGGAGACCCCACAACCCCCTGGACATCCCATCCCAGTGCTCCGTCACCCTCACCCTGAAGAAGTTTCTTCTCACATTTAAGTGGAATCGACCATTTAAACACCCACCCGGACTGGCAGGAGGCTGTGGCGAGGCAATGCCAGCCTCTTTTCGCAGGTGACGGGGGACGGGGCAGGAACGTGAGGAGGAACTGTGCTGAGCGGAACTGTGCTGAGGCGTTGTTTGTGAGGGGCTGCCCGGGGGGTAGCGGTGCATTCCCCGTCGCTGGGGGCGTCTGAGGCGGGGATGTGTTGCTTGGGGACACGGCTTGGTGGCGGCCCGGGGTAGGCGGGCCCAGTGACCGCTCCCGGGGGTCCCCGCCGCGCTCTAACGGCCGGGGCCCGGCGGGGCTCGAGGCCCGCAGCTGACCGGGGAGGCGCCGCCCCTCAGCCCCGCCTCAGCCCCCGCCTCCCCTCAGAGCCGCTCCCTCCCAGTCCCGCCGGACTGTTCCATCGCTCCAGCTGAGGGGGGGCACAGGGGGAGGGCTGAGGTGGTGGTGCAGGCCGAGCGCCGCTTTCCCTCGGCCCTGTCATGGAGACGCGGCTGAACATCGCTCAGAGCAGCGCTGTGGTGGCGGAGAGGGGCAGGGCGGGGCGAGCCGGGCAGCAGAGTCTTCAGTTTCTCAGTTCCCCCCCCCCACCCCGCCGCTGTGGTACGGTCAGCGGGAGGGGCGGGGCGGGGGGGAAGGGGGCGTGGTCTGAGCGAAGAAGGGCGAGGTCTGGTGGGAGGGGCGGGGCTCCGCCGCCCGCGGGTGCTGCGGGGCGCGGCGTGCCCGGGAGCGGCCGGAGCCGGCGTGGCGCTGCGCGTGAGTCGGGCTCCCGGTGGGCTTCGCTTTTTTTCTCCCCTCCTTTACACCTCCCTCTGCGTTAATTCCACTTGGTTTGCGGTTGGTTTTTTTTACTCTCCCATTTTGGGTTTTTTCCCTTGATCCTGCGTTTAACGGGAATCGCCGGGAGGCGCGGCGGGAGGGAGCTGGGCGCTGGTGGGGCTCGGATCAGGCTCCGCGCTGCCCCCCGGTGCCCTGGGGCGAAGCAGCGGGAGGAGGGAAGGGGGGAACCTCCCGGGGCCGGAGCCTCCTGCTCCCGTCCGGAGAGGGTCGGGGGCGGGCTCGGGGGCGGCTCCGTGCCAGGAGGGGATCCCCGGGAGTCCTGGTGCTCGGGACTGGGGCGGCTGGCTGGGGTCGTGCACCGAGGGGCCGAGCCCCGGCAGAGGGTGGGCTCCCTGGGGCGAGCCGTGGGACCGATCCTGCCCAAAAACCAGCCCCGAGCGCCTCCCGGCAGAGCCGCCGCGCCCGTCCCGAGCGCTCCCGGGGGAGCCGCGCAGCGCCGCGGGTCTGCCGTGCCCGCCCGCGGCCTCGGGGGGAAAATCTTGGGGATGCTGCAGCAGTTCCGCCGAGATGTCCGCCTGCTGGGAGCACGGTGCTGTGCCTGGGGAGGGCTGCGGGTGTTTCTTCCCGCTGAGTTACCGTCCTGCGCGGCTCGGGGTTCGGGGGGACACGGAGGCTTTTCTGCCGGAGTTACTGGGACAAGGAGGGCTGGGGGAGAAGCGAGGGGTTAAACCTGGGCCCCGGGTATGATTCCTTCAGGTCATAGGCTGAGGTTTGGGATAGAAAGGTTAAAAATGCCGGGAAAACACGCTAGGAGGAAACGGACTGAATGGATGTTAACTTCAGGATGAACGGTTAGCAGGGGTTGCTTGGGAATTCAGGAACCTGCTGGTGAACAGGGAGGGAGAGAGGAATCATTCTAATCAATAACGAGTTGTTTTATATATATATATATGAAACTGTGGAGTTTTTGTTACATCATGTAAAGCACACGTTTAGGTTTATTTTTTATACCTGTGCTTGTAGCCAAGGCTAAACCTGCAGAGTTCCTGCTGATGTGGGTAATCAGCATGAACTCTGATCTGAATCGAGCTGAACAGCAAAGAGGCTCTTAGGAGAATCTGAAACCCAGGAGGCATTTTTCAGACCTGAGTTATGTCACTTTTTTTTAGAGGTGCCTCAGGCAATTGCATTTTAAGAAGACAAAGCTTTTGTTTTCCAGCTGGCCTAGAAAAATGTCAAGGATGAATCCAAAGCAGAGGCTTTCAGAAGTTGTCATTTGTGTTTAAGTTGATTTTGCTGCTGTGCACAAGAACGCTGCTGCCTGCCTCGCAGGAGTGTGAACTGGGTCTATTTTTATTTTTGCCACCAGTCCCCGTCTACCTGTTTCAGCTCAATTCAAGTGAGTAATGTTCTTCAGTGCTTCTCCTCTGTGAGTGTGTGTTTAATTAGCAGGTCAGGTGTCTGCAGCTGCATCTCGGTTATAAAATTAATTGTATGTACTTTACAGAAGGCAGGGTGGAGGTGACACCAGGGCAGAGATTGACACAAAACCCCTGTTCTGGGGAATTAACACCTGCATGCAAGTCTCTGGGTTTTGCATCTGAAATACCAGAATTTTCAAGGCAAAGGCTCGTAACAATGAGCAAAGACTGCTTTCCTTTGCACATCCTAGGAAATCCACAGTTTGCATGGAAACGAGAAGTATGCATGCTGATAGGAGGTTTTAGGCTTTTCTTGTGGCTAGTGGTGTTTCTTGCAGCTGAAAGCAATCGCAGTTGGCATCCCACAGGTGCTGGGCTGTGGGCAAACAGCAGAAGCTACGCGGAGGGTACCACGGAGGATGCCCCAGCCTGGATGTGGGAAAGCATATTGCCTGCAATCTGTAGTTCTGAAAGCTCTCAGCGAGGTCCCTCTTGTTTAAGAAGCACTGGCTGTGTTGATGATGGCTTATTTTTCTATGAGAACAGGTTTTGTCTTTGGGAAACCTCACAACCTTAAGGAAGCAGCATTTACCCTGTTAACGTGGTCCAAAGCTGTATCGCTGGAGGAGACGCTGTGGGAATTAACCTCACCCACCGACTTCTGTTGCCCTGCCTTGCTTTGTTCTGGATATCCAGGGAAAGGCTATACGGGCAGCGTGAGTCATCTTTTGGCTCTCGTGTGGCACTGTTCAACACAAACAGTCCTGTTTGCTCCCCTCACTGATGGTGCTCGTATCTTCCTGCGTGGGAGGGCCCGGGGTGGGCGCACCAGCTCTGCTGGAGAGGCGGCTGCTGCTTCCCCGGGAGAGGGTGGCTCCTGCTCCTGCAGCACCTAACAGGAATATATTTTTTAAAAAAACAAACCTTTGCAATATGTAGAAAGCCGTGCATGAGGCTTTCAGCCTTGGCTTTGTGGGAAGGTTCCCCCACTGATTTTGGGGGGCCTGTGCTAAAGGGCAGGGTGCCAGGCTCCAGCAGCGTTCCCACGTCTGCAGCAGAGCGCTTCCTTCACGTAACGCATCCATTTGCAGGCTCTACCAGTCATGTTGCACAACAGTCTTTTTTTTTTTGTTGTTGTTGTTCTGAAAAGTCAGTTTTTAAAATAGAAACACAGTGCCAGTTTGTTTTTAGAGAAGAGGAATGAGGTGAATGGCATGGGCGCCTCCGGGCTGCGTCCGCATGAATGCCGTGATTCCCAGGTGACGCCTGCGGCATTGGCTGTCCTGCGGTGGGATAGCACGGAGCAGTGGGAGGTGGGACGTGGTTTATCTGGCACTTTTGCAAGCAGATTGTATTCTGACAAACGTGGCCGTGGTAGGAAAGGATATGAACTTGTCTTCTGGCTGCTGCTGCAGGCTGGGGGATGGACAGACAGGCTGGAGCTGTGCATCCCCTGCGATGTCCTCCCGCTGTGCCCGTCACCCCCGGGGGAGGACAGCCCTCTGTGCGGGGCCTGCCTTCTGGTGGCAGCAGGGTGTGGAAATAAGGGTGGCAGTTCTGCCAAAAAAAAAAAAAAAAGATATTTTGACGAAATGAGGGCAGTGGCAGCTTGCTCTGGAAGCTGGGAGTAGATCAGCTGTGTAATTTGTATTGGTGTGCGGATTCCTGAGCTGGGGACCAGACTGGAAGGGACACAAGGTAGGGGTGGGAAGCTGGTGCTGCTCACCTGGGCTTCCAGTGCCTTTATGAGACTGCTTAAACCTCATGCTTTTTTCTTGTCTTTAGCAAACTCTTCTGGAAAGCTGCTCTAGGAGCATTTGTGAGGGGGATAATGCTGCTTTAGGACGCGGGACCTGCCGCTTCTGCCGGCTGCCTGGTGCAGGTGCTGTGGCTCGTGGGCAAGGGCTCTGTTTGACCGCAGCTTGTGGATGAAGCCGAGTGCCTTAGAGAAGTGAGGGCTGTCTGGTGCCAGCAATTGGTCCTTGGCTGCGTGGCAGCAAGCGTCCCTCCAGGTTGGGGAGAGCATGCTGCAGGTGTTGGGTGCCAGGCACAGGGCAGCTTCCCCAGGGAGTGGGGCCCCCTCGAGCCTCGGTGGCTCCCAGCTGTGCTCGGGTGCTCCAGAACATGCTGCTGTGGCCCCAGATGCGTGTCCCAGTGCCCAGGGACGGGCACTCTGCAGGGGAAGGTGCTGCAGGGCTGCTGTCGAGGGGTGGCGAGAGCTCTAAGAGCTGTGAAAATCCTTTTGAGCCTCTCCAGCAACTGAGGCTTCATTCTCTTTGCTCTTGCTACCAGGCTTACTCTGTTGCGTGATTCGTGCTCGCTCATTCCAGCAGGGCAGTGAAGCTTTGCCTTGTGCGTGTCCCGGCTGCGTCAGAAATGGGTTGGAAGGTCCGGCGTGTTCTTGCCACCTCCCCACACCCTTGCAGTGAGTTTCCATGCAGGCACAGGAGCTCTCACTGCAGGTTACATCACAAGAGGAGCAAGACTGCGGAGCTGGTTTGGAAACTTCTGTGCTTATAAAACTCCTGGAGAAGCTTTGGTGCAGCTCGTCTCATGCAGCCAGGGTGCGTGTTTTACCTCGGCACCCATGGGGCATAGGCTGGTGAAGAGAAGCTTCTGAAGGTGAACTCTGCTGAAGGATGCCCCATGAAGCTAATACTGGAGAACAGCTTCACAGGCACATGGGGAATGACTGGTGCAATGGATGCACATCAAAAGTAGGCACTGGACTTTTTTGGCTCGTAATTAGTAGCAGAGTGCTTGGCTGCAGACGGGCTCCCCAGCTGTTTTACTGCGGTATAAACAGCGTTTGCAGGGAGGGAGCGTTAATAAGCCGGGGTTTGCTAATACCTCCTGTGAGCAGAACCACACCTTGTGGCAGGAGAGGGATAGGAAGGGCTTAGATGATTTTAATTAAAGTTATTCTGAGGAAGAAATTAAACATGGTCTCTTGTCCTGCTTGTACGACGAGTGGAGAGGGCTCAGCCTCCCTGCACTATTAGCTGCCTTCTGTTTGCATAGGAAAAAAAGCAATTTATTTTTCAGCTTTTACCTCTGCTCCTGGGCCCTGTTTGCTTGTTTGGTTTTGGCAGCTCATCACTTCAAAGATGGACGTGAACACCGTTCACCCCAGATAGTCCTTCATCTTTGTTTGTTGGCAAACGTGACAAAACCCATCTTAAATTGCCTCTTCTGTCAGCATGAACAGAGTGCGTATGTACTCCCGGCGAACAAGGTGCTTTCAGCCCAAGTATAAGCCAGGCAGTGCTGCTGCTCTGTGCGCTGCTCCAGCCTCTCCTGAATTCCCCTTCCAGCACAGCCTCTGAACCGGTAAATCTGAAAAGCAGCAGTGGCTGGGGGAAAGCAGAAGACCACAGCACTTACTCGTTTCACAGCAAAACCTGCCGGTGCTCCAGCTGGTGAGCTGGGTCCCACGTCCACATCCTTTGCTCCCCGCTTGTGGTAGTGATGGGGCTGCTGCTGCTGCTCTGCGCTGCCCCACAGCGCTGCGTGCCCGGCGCTGGCAGCGTGGGCTGCTTTGTTTATTGTCCAGAGAACTTCCAGCCTCTGCCTTCGTCTCTCTCTAGAGCCCTGCCACACGTGTGGTGGGCCAGGGCTGGGATGAAGCATCCTGCCACAGCAAGGTGTTCTGTATAAAACAGAAGATGGTAGAGGGGGCTAATTCAGTGTAGAAAAGCCCAGAAGCTGCAGCTGAACAGAAACAAGAAATAAATCATTGTGTAGCCTGCTTCTGGTGGCTACTTTGTGCACGCAGGTACTTTTTTTTTTTTTCTTGTAGCATTTCACACCTGACCTCTTTCCTGAGCTCAGCTCGAGGGAGTGCATTGCTGACTTGTCATGCAGGTGCATGCTCATCCTTGCTCCCATCCCGTGTCTCAAAATGACAGCGAGAGGAGCTTCTGGACAGCTTGGAGCAGAGGGGTGGATTTGACAGCCTGAGCAGCCAAGGAGGGCAGCTTGTGAAGTGGTGTTTCAGGCTTTCCTTTGCATTCATTGCTTTTATTATCATTTCAATTTGCACATGTCGTATCGCTCTCCAATTTTTTGTGCTGCTAGCTGATGATATATGTCTGTTCAAGTACTGATTTGCAAGAGGGAAAAACACTGTGCTCATGACCTCAGAATTGATAGATTTTAGCCTTATGTGTAGTGTAAACATCTATCTTTTATAGCTTGTTGTGAGGGAGCGGTGCATGGGATTGTGGCTGTGCAAGTCAGAGGCTCTGGCCCATTGAGGAGCATGTGTGATTTATAGTTTGCCCCAAGTCTTCACAGCTGGGTTGCTGATCTTTGGCACGTGTAGGGAGTACATAGTGTATGATTACTCAAAGCCTTTTCTCCAGAAGCCCCAAAAAAGGGGGCGGGATAAGCTCTGCGTCGTACCAAGCTGCTCAGGTTGGGAACTTGTCATGTCATGGATGAAATGCAGCAGCCCATGCAACATGTGATAAATACAGATCTGCTTTTTATTTTTTTTTTGTGTGTGTGGTTGTGAGAGAAAGGCGGTATTGCCAAGTGTATCTGTGACAGCGATGGGAATGTGCCATGATGGAAAGCAGTGTTAGATCTGGTAAATGGATCTCTGAGTTTAAAAACACTTCTGGAAGCGCAGGCCCTCTGATGGTGTCCTGTCCCGCAAGAAGCAGGCTGATGCTGGGGAGGTGCTTGTGCCCGAACACAGTGAGGACTTCTGCTTCTGGGGGCTGTCTTTTAAAATCCCAGATGGGAGGAGGCAGTAAGGCTGTTTTTTTTTTTTTTTTTTTTTTTTTTTTCTGACCCTAAAATTTCTCTCTCCATTTTGCCTCCAGAGCCTCACTGTCATGAGCAAGGAAAGTCTCTAGCAAGTAGACTAAAGACCAGCTGATGAAATAAATACGAACTGATTAATCTACTTGTTCGTGTTTATTCCTTGAACTTTTATTTCTGTTTGAGATCGTCCAGTAGGAGTAAAGGAGAACAGGAAGCAACTGGTAAGGTTCCCTGCCACCCTCCCTCCCAAAAATAACCCCATATGGTTCTTTTCCCTTCCTGGTGGGGGGAACTGAGCAGATACCAGCAGTCTGGAGGCCTTATGTAGGTGTCCTTCTACACAGTACAACAGCGCCTGAAGATCTGTGCCTACAACCCATGAGAAGCAGCCATGGCTTCAGAAGCTTATGCTCTAAACACATACGGGCAGGGGGGCACTTACATGGATGGACCGTGGCAGTGGCAGGGCTGGGGGCAGCTCCAGCCCCCTTGCTCATGGTTCAGCCTTTCAGGGTCTGTCAGGCTCTCTCAGCCCTCCTTCCGCACCCCTGCCACCAGACCCTGACTTGGGGGGGTGATGGGGGCATTCTGCCTGCCCCAGCCTGGCCTCCCACCTCGCCCTGTGGCTCCCTGTCCCAGTGGCTTCGCCCTGCCTTGGGCTGGCACCCTGAAGGGGGGACGGGAGTCTCAGCAATGCTTGGCGTGTGACATTTCGCTTGGCCCAGGAGTGTACAGTCACTTCTGCGAGCCTTAGCGGTGGCTGGCAAGGAGGTGACCTCTGCTATAAGCAGAGGTGTAGGAATGTGGCAGCTCTGTCTGGGTGGCCTTAATTTTGTTTCATGCTGCTGCATCTGCTTATCTACTTCTTACCTCAAGATTAAACTGGTACAGAAACAGACGCCTAACACAACGAGTCTTTTGATGGGTCATCCAGGCGCTGCCTTGGGGCTGGGCACATCAATTGGTGGGGGTCACTCTCGTGCAGGGGCAAGGATGGGAGCACGAGAACAGAAACCTGGGCTCTGTGTGGTGCTTGATGGCCAAAGGGGTTTTATGAAGTGGTCTTCAGTGCAGCCGGGGGTGTGCAGTGCTCCTCGCAGCTGACTTGCTCATTGGTGCTTCCAGTCTCAGCACAACGGTTACCTCGATCTTGAAATATATCCACTGAAGTGTATTAAGAGGAATGTGGTGGTAGCAGGCTCCAGCTTATAACCTGGTGAAGCCTCTCTCTGCGTGGCCGCCTCTTTTCTTCACGTGCGTTTCCAGGCCAAGCAGGTGGCGCTTAATTTTTTTCCACGTAAAAACCCAGGGAGCGCTGTGCGTGTCTACTCGCATCTGTGCGCTCTATCTAGGTCAGATGTGTGTTGGCTGCTTTGCGAAGACCGAACCTGACAGCGCGTCCTTTCTGCGGCGAGGGGGGAGCGCTGCGCTGCGTGCCGGCCCTGGGGGGGCTGTTCTCGAGGGCAGAGCCCCGGCGGGGCCGTGGGCGAAGTGCGTGCTCTTCGGCACGTGCTGCGGGTTTGGGACAGAGCCTCGCTGCTGAAAGATTAATGCAAGCTGTGCATCGAGGGATGACGGAGCGTCGTATCAGATTAGCTTTACGGTTCAAAATACTAAATGCTTCTATGCTGCGTGTCTAGCAGATGCCTCTTGCTATGCTCTGAATAAAGAGCCTGTTTCCCGACCTCTGAAGCCTGTGTTTCTACAGCAGGAGTTATTAAAACACAAATCACTCTCCTTCCTCCTTCCTCTCTCCCCAGCCAATCTCGTTCTGGTATTTCTTGACCTTTTCTCACTCAGGCTGTGTTGATGGAGGATAAAGTGAGTTGAAAATAAGCAGCTTTCCTAACTGAAGCATATGAGGAACCCAGTCTAGCACCCTTTAAAATGGCTGAGTCTCCTTTTTGCTTCAGTGGACGCAGGTCAGAGACAGATGTGTGTGGTCCCATGGAAGATGCTGTCCTAGGGTTAAATCAGCAGGCATCAGAGCTGTGGCTGCTGCTGATCTCCCAGCTTGAAGCTTTGTCTTTTGATCTTAGTTTGACTCTGGTCCATGCAGTAGGTGACCTAAACCCACCTGATTGATTTTGCATAGTTGGCAATTTTTGTCTTGAAGGCATGTGAGGATACAAGAACTTTGTTTCTCACAGAAGGAAACTCCTGGCTTTGTGGAAGGAGAACCTCAGGGGTGACACCACGGGATTCCAAGCATCCCTTAAAAACAGATACGTAGGGGACTAGTGTTTATCCTACAGCTGAAGAGGGAACTTTGGAGTTCCCTCTCTCTAGGAGCCTTCATGTGGAGGCTCTGTTCCCAGATGAGATGAGCCTGTGAGCAATCACAATTGAAATAGTAGCAGACAAGGGTCAGAGTAGATGAAGGTGGATATATGAATGTCCTAGCACAATCCAGTGTAGTGTGGGAGATATTTCTAGTATTAAAGCTGATCTGGTTGCTCTACAATACTGTCAAGAAACACTTGAAATGGAAGAAGGGCTGCACCTGTCGTTCCTTCCTTCTGCAGATGACAAGTGCCTACAAGCACTGCAGGCTCCTGAGAGTCTCAAGACTGAACGTGAAGTTCTGTGCTCTGAAGCAGCTGGATGAGCAGCCAGCACTTGGAGGCCTCTCAGCAGTGAGCAGATCGTTGCGACTGAACAGTAAATATCAGGAGGTGGGGATCCCTTGGAGGTCTTGGCTGTCATTGAGTTATGGATTTAGGAGTATTGGTCTTAGAGGTTGCATAGTGGTTGTACCAGACCATCAGCATGAGAGATGAGCTCTGGACTATGTGGAATTGTTTAAAGTTTCTTGGAAAGGAGGAATGATGGAGCATTTAAAGGGAAGTTAGAGCAAAACTTCTGTATGTCCTGTGCAGGAATTCTGGCTGGAATCCTATTCTCGGTGTGTAAGTGTGTGAACCGAGTGTGTGGAGATGTCTCGGGACTGACATCTCTGTGATCAGCTGGTAATTGAGGGGTGAGATGGATCCTGCAACTGCTCTTTCCCTTCATCCTAAATAATATGAACTGTGCGTTGTTGTGGAAGCTCCTGAGTGCAACCAATTTTTGCTTAAGACCCTGCCAACCAACAGGAACTAAGAGGAAACTAATCAAATCCCTATTGTCAAAAAAATATGTAGTGACCTTTAAAAGGAAAATGCGCTGGTGAGTCAGGAGACCCTCTGGGAAATCTGTTCAATTTGTTTCGGGCAGAAGGTGAACCGAGATGCAGTGGTGACAGTGCCAGTTTAAAAATAAAGGCAGGGATCAGAGCCGTGCAGAAATCTTGCCATGCTGTTGTCTGTGGTTTATGCATGAGCACAGAAGTGGAGTCCCCAGAGCTGTCAGGTGTCTCTCAGCTATTCTGGTTACAAAGCAAATAGAGACGCTGAAGTGTTTTTGCAATTTTCACCTGACTTGGTTCTAAACACAGGGTGTAAAATCCTTGTTTTCTGAGTGTAAGAAAGAGAGTAAAGAAGGCTGTTTCCTGCTCTGCCATCTACATAAGAAATGAAATGGTGGGTTTGGCTGAAACCACTGAACTTGAACAGTTTTGTGGCAATAAATGCCATTTGAGAGGAGTTTGGATGAAGCTTGCACATAAAGGGGAGTGACCTTGGCTGAGCATTCCAGCAGCTCAAAAAAAAACTTTATTATTTTTGTGTAAATTCATAGTTAGATTGGAGATGATTGGGGTGAGGCTGAGTTCTGATGCTGCTAATAGCCCCAGAGTTTGGAGGAGAGCAGATTTTGTTAGTTTTGCTCGTTCATCAGGACTTCTAGTCATGGATGAGTGACCGTTGCTTTGCCTACAGATCTTAAGATTGGTTTTCCCTAACAAAGACTTTGGGCTTGAAGGTCTCAACTGCTAAAAGTGCTGAAGTTCAAGTGTTGGAAAATGTAGCTTTTGGTGTAGCGACACTTCCAAGAAATCTGTCCCTTGCTGCTGTCATGCTCACAGCTGCTCGGAGCAGGCAGCTTGGCATCAGGCTTGTTTGTAGCTGCTGTGTTGGTTGGGTTCGGGCCTGTTTGTGCTCTCCCTCCTTATAATTAAAAGGAAATTGCAGTTCTGGGCTGTTACGGGAGCCTTCTTGGCAACCAAGCGTGACGTCTCAGGTAGGGGGCAAGGACCTCCGAGGTCCTAGGGTGTCACAGGCCTGCAGAGCTCTGCTCCTGCTCCCTGGGGTGACCAATGCCGCCAGCCTCACAACGTGCCCCTGGCTACTGTGCAAGGACTTTGTAAACCTCCTGCAGTTATTTTCTGTCTGATCCCTCCCAGCTCAAAGCATCTGGGGGCAGCATGAGACCCTCAGCTGGTTGCACAGGGGTGGGTGGGAAATGCCCTGCCCTAGCGTCCGGGTGTCCCATACCCTGCCCGGCTGTACAGCCTTGCCAAACCTGGCTTCCCGTTGGGAGCTGAATGCATCCCTGCCGCCGAGGTGGGACAGAGTCAGAGCCATCACGGTCGGTCTGGGAGTTGCCTGTGTGGTTCCAGTGCTTCAGTGCGCTTGTCCCTGGTGGCCCATGGCACTCAGGTAACAGCAGTATGAGTTCAAGTGGTGTGCTGGGCCAGAGGGTCCAGCCTGTCCTGCAGCTGCTCTCCCCAGTGGTTCGCCAGTCTGCAGCTGTGCTTTGATTTGGCTCTGAACATGTGGATTGCTGTGACCTAAATCATATGAATGCTATTAGAGCTGGAAATCCTGTGTTCCCTGCTGGCTCCAGTTTATTAAAATAACAAATTCATTAACAATAACTCTTCAAAGCAGTGCGCCAGAGACACTGCAGTGCTGGATCATGTATAAAACATGACCCTGCAGAAACTATCCTGTTCCTCTGTGGGCAACTTTAGTTCTGACCACCCTTGGAGTAATGTTTAAAGCAAGGCATCTCCTGCTCCTTTAGCATAGCCTGAGACTTCATAAGATACAAATATGATGCTATGGGATCTTATTTGTCCCCTGGAATAGGAATCATACCTTTACAGATTTCAGCAGTGTCTCCTATATTGTGTGATTTGGCTGCAATTCAGCATGAGTTATTTGGTTTAAAGGAATTAAAGTATGCCAGACCAAGCAATTTGGCAAAACTTTTTTTCTGCACTGCAGTGTACCCCAGCTCGCCGGTGGTGGTTGTGTGTACGTCCACATCCAGGTTCCCCTTTGGGAAAGGTTTCTGGAGATGAGAAAAGCGGCTTCTCCTGTCTTGTACAGGTAGGGGAATGAAATGGTGTCACCAGGCTGTGTCGGTCCTGGTGGGGCTGAGCTGGGGCCACCGCAGTGTCAGCTCAGGAGCTTCTCACGCTCCCCTGTGCCCCATCCTTGGAGGAAAATATGAGCTGTGATTTCAGGAGGGATGGGAACCCCCACCTGGGCACAGCGTCTCGCCTTCCTGCAGGCCAGCTGGCAGGACTGGGTTGCTATGGAGGATGCAAAACGGGAGCTCAGTGCACTGTATGAAACTTCAGCCAGAACTCTGCACATCTGTGCTGTCCCCTCGCAATTGCACCATTCCCCTTGGGGGGAATTTTATACGTGTGGAGGTAATAATTTTGCATAACCTGCTCGGAAGTTGAGTCAAACAACATTTCCTACTTCACATGCTCCCAGAGTAAAAATACCTTTCATTAACCTCTTCTCAGTAGAGACCTCTTACATGCTGTTTTCTACCCTTTTCTGTTCCAAGACAACAAATTTCCCCTAAATAACAAGTGCTCTTGTGACTACTAATTCTGTGCTATTTGAGTGTTGCACGTTTCTCCTCTATCTCCCTTTTGCTGCCTGAACTTCTCCAGGGATCTTTTTTCTACAATTTATTCAAGATAGATGCAAGATTTATTCTTGCAGCCATTTTAGCATGATGGCCAGCAACAGACTGAGGTAAAAACCCTCAGCACTTCACATCGCTTGACCTCAGCAGCCCCAGGTGTCAAAACCCAGCAAGAAACCCTGCTGAGTCTCTGGGAAGGTGCTGGCAGCTGGTGACCCTGTGCCACGTGTGTGCATTTGGAGAGACTTGCGTGGCGTTTCCAGGTCTCTGCTGTGGAGGTGCACGCTGTGTTTTCTGAAATGCAGTGCTACACCTCTGCATAGGATCGAATCAAGGGGGAGTTAGATTAAAATAAAAATGCTAGCCTGTTTTAGGCCCCAAAAGTCAATGCTAGGTGCCTTTGCAATCCTGAGGCTCCTAACAGCTCCTCTGTTCTGAGTGTGTTTGAACTGGTATTTTGATGTCTCTGTGAGCAGCTGTAATGTAGGTGACAGCAGTGATCTTGGAAAGACAGCATGGGCAAATGATTGTGGCAGATAGGAAAAAGTTTCATAAGCATAGTTTGGGGAGCTCTGGGGTGTCAGGGAAGGATGCATTATCAGCTGTGCTCACTGTAGGAGCAGTGTGTGTCCGTGCGAAGTGTCTCCGTGCTGTAAGGGCCCCTCACAGCCCTGCTTCCCGTTCAGTTTGGCTGCTTGCTGCCCAGGAGCAAACCAACGGCTTCGCTGGCGCTGTCCCACGTCGTGCAGATGGAACTGGAGCATGGCGGCTGAATTTCCCAGCTGAGCTGGTGAGTAACCCCCTGCAGCACTGGCACTGCAAGGTGGCTCTTATGACTTCAGCGTTTTGTTCCGATTCATGGCGTTGCTTGTGTGGGTATAATAAATGACTTGAATAACTAAAATGCTGTAGGCCTGATGTTAAGCTTTATCCACTGTCTTTGCATGGATCTTTGGCAGTGCAGGAGCAGCGTACGAGAGAGTGAGTGTAGCTTGGCATTAGTAACACAGTGCTCATGTCCGGACAATGAGCAGAAGTTGCATAGGTCAGAGTGGGTATGGATAGCTGGAGAACATGTTGGCTTTGATCCAGCCTCATCCACTACTCATTATTCCCTCTCTAGCAGCAGGGTTGACCTTGTTCCTAGAAAGGCAGATGAGATGCCAAACAGAGGTGATCTGTGTGATGGTTGTATGGGTGTCCCTTTGTCCCCTTCTTAAAGAGCACACCAGTGAGCAGCCTGATGTTCATCCTAGCTCACTCCTCTAGCCAAAGGAATTGGGTGCCTGAGATGTGTCTTGCACAGATATGGGGGTTATTTGGGATGTAGTACTTGGATCTCCTGACCTGTGCCATAGATCTTCAGGATTAGGATCCTGTCTCATCGGGATTAGCACAGAAATGGCAGAGGGAGGTATTTCTGTTGGTTGAAGGCACCCGCGCTTGTTGGCTTTCTCTCTAGAACAGACTGATTTGACTTCAAAGTTTGCTGAACTCTTGGTCTTCACGGTGGCAGTCCATTCTGCCCTGGAAGAATGGCTTCCAGGCCAAATTTATCATTTATCTCTATCACTTATGCGCTGGAGCATGTAACTGGCTGTGCGAGTCCCATTGGTGTTCCAAGGGAAATTTTAGCTGTCTCCATCTCTCGCTGTCTGCATTGTGGACAGGCCGTGATAATCTGCCCTGCTATTTTGCTTGCTCATGGCATGTGTCAGATGTTGGGCAGACTGGGAGGCCCAGTGCTCATCCTCAAAGGGCTGCGATCGCCTACTGCGGACCAGGCTTCCAGGCAAGCCAAAATCCAGCTGATCTCAGGCTGCCTACAGAGGCAGCATTGATATGGGGAGCCAGGTAGAACACACAAAAAGAGCTATTTCCTTTCATCAAGTATATTTTATTCACTGTGTAACTTTTTTTTTTTTTTATCCCAAAACACTTTTACGGCTAACAAGCCAGATTTAGCTTTCTGATACTCTGCTATGAATTGGGTGTTATTCTTCTGATTTTTGCTAGAGCTGCTTTGATTTCACAATAATGTAATAGAAGAATGGAGCTCTATGATAAATAGTGCCCTGGTGGAGCCAGAGCAGCTGCCAGTAGTCCTGAGCCACACTGCTCAAAAGACATCATCTGACCTCCGAAGTCAGCCTCAATATTATATTATTCATGCAGAAATGGGCATCTCCTCTTCTTTGCCCTCTGGACTTTTGTCCAGAAGTCTCCCTGCTCCTTTCTGTGTGCATGACAGACCTCGTATTTCAAGGATGGGATAGCTGCATGCTTCAGGAGTGATCCATGTGCTCCAAGTTTGTGTCACACCAGCTTTGTCGCGTCATTGAATGGTGAGAGGTTGATCTCAGCTCGGTGATGGTCAAAGTGAGTTCCCAGAGCTGGTCAGACAAGGTGGAGGTCCGAGCCCTGGAAGCAGGGCTGCAGGAAGGCTCTTCCACAGGGCTGGTGCAGCACTGCCCTAGCACGTATGTGCTGCTGCAGGAGCTCTGGTCATTTTTACAGTGCTGCTTGGTTTCCGCTCCGATGGGCTCATCAAGCGTGGTATTATACCAGCAAAGGATGTGGCACTTTCTCGGCCTTTATTTCACAGTATTTTGTTAATTGCTTAATTCTGTTTTGAATGCACGCTGGAAGTGTGTGAGTCTGTCTGATCTGAAGCGATTGAAACCTTTGGAAAGTCTTGCTAGTTTACTGGTTCTTGGATGTGATTCTCGCTGTGTATGGCAAATGTGAGCGTGTTCTGCCAGCCAGTGCAGGCTGGCCCAGAGCCCACAAGCAGGCGTTCTCCATCCCCTCTCGTGAGCCTCTCCCCTCAGAGTCTATGGAAAAGGCAGGAGGAGCTGATGGGGTTGAAATGTCCTGTGCTTTCCAGGCGCCTCCTCTTTCCCCTTGGCATCTTTTTCCATAGTAAAGAGAGTCTACCCCTAGAGCCAGCTGCCTTCTGATGAGCAGAATCTCTGGAATGTGAAATTCAAGAATTAAATCCATCCGTGTTTGCAGAAGCTCCTGCCTTCCATCCAGGCCAGCTCTGGTCACAGCAGTGTCAGTTATCTTCTTCCTAACATGTAATGAAGAAAATTCTAAACTATTTTTGCAACTACAATTAATAAAGGGAGAATACTTGATTTTTTTTTTTTTTTTAGTACAACATCCAGTAGCATCTCTAGGGAGGAAAGAAGTTACTGAAACTTCATTTTCTTGCATGTCTTTGTTATGTGGTTAATAATTATTTTTAAACTGCCCATGATGTTGTGAGTTGGGTTGTTGTAGGTTTTTTTTATACTTGTCAAAATGTCAATTGTAATGAAAGACTTCACAGACATGCTGTACCTGAGTGATTTAAGCCTCTAGGCGCATCAGGCTTCTGATAGCATTTTTGGATGAGTCAGAAAGGTTTGTTTCTCTCTTTTTATATTCTTTTTGTTTGGTTGGAATGTCTTCATCAGAATTAGTTGTTGAAGGTTTTTTTTTTTTTTTTTTTTTTTTTTTTTTTTTTTCTCCTCTTTTTAAAGGCTAATCTGCTGCCTGTCAGCTTACCACAGAGCTATTTGGAATTCAGCATCTTACATTGCACTCACATCAGGGGAAAAGGAAGTGCCTGTGTAATAACAATAATTGAAAATTAATAGTAGATTAAATTAATACATAATTAGAAAACACTAATGCTCCCTGCGAACAAAGGCTGATTCCTACAGGAGCTTTATGAATAGAAGGGGAAAATTATGTGGCGCTTTCCCTGGGCCCTGTCTATTCCAGCCTGCAGATCATTAAAGCAATTATAATTTCACAGAGGTTTGATCTGGAATTGATTTCTTTGTGATAATTCAATTTAGAGGCTTGCTTCCTCCAGGGTAGAAAATGACAGAAGATGAAGTGTATAAATCCTCGGTACTGTCCAGAGGCACGCATGGAAGCTGGCGGCGAGCCAGTGAGGAGTCACTCCAGAGAACAGTCTGCTTGTGACCTTATGGTTAGAGTGGTAGATCTTTTTGTGCTTAATTAGGAAGTGATCAATACCAGCTCAGTGCCAGGCAGTGTGGGAAGATGACCCATCAGAGTACGGACCTGAGGACAGCAACACCTCGTCACAAGAGGTGTGGTTAAAACTCGTCACAGACTCGTGTTGGCAGGAAGTATCTCGGACACTGATCTCAGCAAAGCCATTGCATCTGCCTTGCCTTCCACCAGAACTGGCATTGTGAAAGAACAACTTCTTTGGTGAAGAAAAGAAGCTGAGATGGGGCTGCTGGTCACCTTTCCATCCCTGCTGTGAGAGACAGAGAGAGAGATCTGCTGCGGGGAGGACCTTGGTGATGCAGACCCAGGTGATGGAGAGAGTGGAGTACAGCCAAGACCTTGCTGGAGAGCTGTCGTGTGCTGTCCACCCTGGTCTTGTTTCCTTTTCCTGATGCTGGAGTGCCTTTTCCACTTGTACATGTGCTGATGGCCGTGCCACCTGCAGCACACCTCTGCCGTGCCTGGTGCGTGCATTGATACAGATACAGATGAACAATTCATTTATTTTATGGCTTCAGCTTTTGCTTGACTTTTACCTCTACCATCTTCAGACCATCTGCTCTTGCCGTAACACAGAGGCATGTGCAGGATGCTCCTTCCACATATACAAAGCTTCCGTGGGGTTGTGCAGGGAGAAGGGTTGCCTTGGACCGGCCAGCACAGCCTTCACTTATGGATAGTCACAGCATAACTGGCCTGGGATGCAGCCTTGTAGCTGCGTTCATAAAGCAAATGGCATCACCGCCACACGATGATGCTCCAAGATGCTGCCCTGCTGCTTTGCTTGGGGCTGGGCAGGAGAATTTCTCCAGCCTGGTCCTACAGGGATTGGGAAGGCTTCTGGGTAGCCAGACGTGGATGTCACATTAAAATGAGGGGAGGCGGATGAGAAAGGGGAGCAGAGTAAAGAACAGTAGAGTATGCCAAGGCACAGTGAATCTGATGTAGCAGGGAAAATTGGGACCTCGTGGAATATAATGATAAAGTTTCCTAAGCAGCTGCTGGGCTACCTGCCTCCCCTCCCAATTAGACTTGCAGGAAATAACACAGCCAGCTGAAATTGGTACTTGCAGAAAGCAATACCCTTGTTAATTTGCTTTCTTCTTGGCCCAACGCAATGTTTCATTTTTATTTTGTAGCTTTGTGCACAAAGCCCCTCTGCTCCCCTGATCTCTAAGGCTGTGTGTCTGGGAATCCTGGAGGACCAGCTATTCATTCAGGCTGGGGTTTTGTTCCTGCATATCAAATTGTGTTTGTTGAAGTTTTGACTTCAGTTGCTATTCCATTTCAGGGCTTTTTTATTTAAAAAAATAAATAACAAAGATGATGAAACCTGTTCAAAAGAAGGGAAAGAAATTAAGAGAGACTTTTAGTTTTAATTGCATTTGGTAGGCTTGGCAGTTGTTATAAGAGAATGTCAGGGGAAGATAAAATATATATATATACATATGCATGATTTCAATCAGAAGTAGGCAAGAAGGGTTCATGGCTGGGTTACACAACTCTTCTTCACAGCAGTGAGCACTTATTCAATGAGTGTGTTTGCTTTGATCTATTTCACATCTATATTTAGTGGGGGGAAGCCATCCCAGCTCTGCACGAGTTGCATCTTCAGCTCTAACTCTTGCCTTTGGGACCAGGGAGAGGTGAGACCCTGACCAGGTGCTGCAGATGCAAGGAGCTGGGGGCTGCTCCGTGCTGCAGGAGGATATGCCAGCGCTGTCAGTCCTGTGGCGGTGTGGGAAACCCTAGGAGGGGACTTCAGGCATCCAAGCCTAGGAATTTGGGGGTGCCAGATGAATGCAGGGAGGTGGAGTGACCTCCCATAGGGAGGCTGTGCATGGGGCCCTGTTGCATGCATGACTCCTTCTTGCTATGAGTGATGAGGCTTAGGGCTGGTTTTAGCGAGTCAGAAGCATAGCACATTCCAGTGGCTAAGAAACCCAACAGGCTGCAGCAAGAAACACGGAGACTGAGCTGTGTCTTTTATAACGTGATACAGAGAAGTTGTGGACCCAGATGTCCCCATCCTTGGAAGTGTTCAGGGTCAGGCTGGATGGGGCTTTGGACAACCCAGCCCAGCAGAAGGTGTCCCTTCTGGACAGGAGCTGGGTGGTCTCCTGCTGTGGGCTGCAGCCCTACCCAGAGCTGCTCCCGCTGGCAGGCAGCACCCCACTACCCTCATCAGAGGTTTTCTGCAAATGGGAATTTGTCTGCAGGAGAGGCTAATGCTTCGATAGCTGACATTTTGACAAGAACACCTGAAACAGGAAAAGCAGTCATTGCAGAATAAAAATAAATTCAGAGGACCCAGCATTTCTTGTTGCAGTGTTTCGTTTTGCAGCACCATCCTAGAACACGCTGCTGAATGTCATTAAACAGCATATCAAAATGGGGATGATGATGTTTTGAAATACTAGTTCATAAAAAAAACACAAACAGTTATTTTTTTTTTCCGTTGTATTTCTGATTGCAGGGAGGGGAGAAGAAAAAAAAAGTAACAACAACATAGTAGCACATACTCTCAGGAAAATGGAAACTGTTCTGTTGAGAATTTATTTATTTATTTATTTTGGCCAAAACCCCTGTTGTTTAGGATGGCTGTGGGTTTGGTGATGTGATCTGTGTCGGTCCAACTGAAGTTGTGACTTCTCATTTGACAACATCAGCGTTAGCATTTACCTTTGTGTCCACTGCTCGTCCTCCATAGATATCCTTACTGTTCCCTAAATTTGCTCCTCACCTACTGATCTTTTAAGAGCTTCCTCCTTGTAAGGAGAAGAGGTTCACATGGTGTGGCTAAAACATGTGCCTAAATATTTGTGACTGCTGCTGGTGACCGACGTTAGTGCCTCTGGGATGTGGAGGGGAGCAGTGCAGCCTGCTGTTCCTGCCCCAGCTGCCGTCACCTCCCAGCAGCTGCCCCTTGGTACTGAGAAATCTCTTCAGCTTTCTTGAGTTTTTTTTAGGACCAGCTGCTGTAAGAAGTGTGTTTCTCATTCCTCCGGCTCTGAATTTCAGTGCCGGAAATAGAAACAGTGCTCCCTTGAGGTGCTGCGGTGACTGTGGGGCTGCCCCCCACCTGAGGGATAACAGTGCGCCCAAGGGTCAGCAAGGCACACGTGGGAAGGCTGCTCTGAGATGGATCACTTTTCTACTTGGGCATGATAACGAGCTCCCATATATTAGAAAAATGTTGGTTAAAGCATCTGGGTCAAATTGAGGTAATTGGATCTAACGTTGCTAATTCAATACCCCAATTAATTCATTGTGCTCTAAGAAGTCTGCAGAAGGGCTAGGACCAAAATGAGCAATGGCTTTAAAGATAGCTGTAAAGCAATTACTTTTTTTTTTTTTTAAACATCAACTGCTGATTTATGAAAGGCTCAATATTTGGTGTTTATCTTTTGTATAAAGCTGGGGGAGACAAGGCTTCATCCTGGCTCTCAAGAGGTGTTAGCTCTGAGGCTGGAACCTCCAGTTTGGGGGTGGAGTGGGTACAATACCATTCCAAATACTGTCTTGAGCTACTCCAGATTTTTGTCAGCCTAGAAAGTTGCAGCAAAAGGAAATTTGTTGTCCAGAGGAACGGCTCTGAATGCAGAGGGGTTCTTGTTTGTGAAGATCAATGTCTATACCCAGACTTCTCTTGGAAATCAAGGTGCTTGGGTGCAGAGCCTTGCTTTGCAGCCCATGAATCTCCTCCTCATCCTTGCCTGCAGGTGAGCAGTCAACAAAGAGTCTGAAACCTGCAGGTGAGTGCGCCATGAAATAAAAACAGGAGAAGCTTGCTGGAATTGTAGCAGAGGCATTGCTAGTGGTCCATGGAGCTGAGTTCTCATCCTGCTTCTCCTAAAGATGTTGGACAAAGCTACCTATATCTATCTGATCATATATCCCATATCTATACTGTAAATAACACCCTCAAGGCACCACCGTGTCCCTTGGGTTCTGCAGCTGGACCTGGAGAGCCACGTGCACCCAGGCTGGCCCTCCAAACAATTTTTCCTTGTGATGCTGGTATGGATGCTGCAGTCCAGACCAGAGCAGTGAGTTGGCAGGAATATGCCCTTTACTACTGTATTTCTAAGCCTTGTTTCTCCTGCTCTGTGTGCACTTAGGGGTGGTTGTGCGTGTCTGCACTGGATCAGAGAAAGATACTGTGTTGCTGGAGATGAGGTTTGGATTTGCTGTTTGGTAAAATTAGAGGGTGGTAGTTTCAATGAGAGATTGCCAGAGGAACGTCTCACACCCAGCATCTTGGGGGAATACACGCGGTGTTCCAAGTTTTACTGACATGCTTGGCTTGCATAGGCCCCTTGACAAGGCTCCATGCGATTGCGTTTGTGATTAGAAGTGCTGAGCTGCTTTTAAGACCGTCTAAAGAGAAGGAGGACTGAAAGATTGCAAGTTGTGTGTGTGAATCCTGCCTCTGGCTGGGTGCGAGGCTGAGCGTGCAGCGTTTGCGGGGATGAGTTAAGGGCAGCAGCCCCCAGGATGGTGCAGCATGGTCAGGTCTCTGCCCGTACCGAGTGCTGAGCTAGGAGGGGAGGTGGCGGGGCCTGGATGGATCCAGGAGCCGGGCTGTCAGCTGCTGCCTGCGCTCTCATAAGGGGAACAGAAAGCTGGCACTGATTCCCTTCTCCATGTAGGTCCAGCTGCTTGGACCCGTCTGTGACCTTCTGTGAAGCGTGTGCTTCAGAGGGATGCTCATACTGAACAGCCCTGTGGGTGCAGTGTGTGCCCTGCCTCTGCCGTGTGAGGAGCTTCGGGATGCGAGTAGCAAGCGAGTGCTTGCATTTGCTCTGCCTCCAGCTGCTTTCTCTGAACCGTTCTCCCTTACCTCTCCCTACCAGCCTTTTCTGTACACCACCTCACCCCCCAAAATCTTCCATTTCTTGGTGAATTAGTGCTGTCTTCATGCTTTATGTTGAGCATTTTTATTTTGCCGTCTTGCTCTGCAATACTGCTGTGTCACCCTCCAGCCTGCCAGCAACAGGCAGAGGTACTGAGTAGAGGAAGGGTGCATCGGTTTGCAACCACCTGCATGTTGCCGTGGCTTTTGTCTCCCTACCCCAGGCTGGATGTGGCCAAACTGTCCTTGCTGCCATCTCCAACATCGGGGCTGCTACTTGGAGATGGCCAGGTCACCATCTCTCCAGCGGAGACATCTCCAGACGCAGGAGCCAAAGGCAGGGAGTTGCCTCTCTGATTGCAATAGGGAAGCCCAATAAAAAGCAGCTGCGGAGAGATGGCTTTGCAAGTCACAGGTGTTTATAGCTTAAAATGTGGGTGTGAATTGATCCACACAGTTCAGCAAGCTATTCCCTGATTGTCTGGCTGTGATCAGTCTGAGCCCCATGGAAGCCCTTTTCTGGTGTCACAGAAGATTTCCGGGCTCCTGGTGTAAGCAAAATGCTTTGTTGCTGCTCATCTGTGCAACTTGCTTTCATAGTGGAGAAATGCACATTTGAGACTGCTGAGATAATAGACTGGAGTGACAGAGATAGAGATAAGTCTGGCATCTCTGTAGCATTTCTGCATCAGTGATGAGGCAGAGACAAAAGATCGCAAGGAGCTTTGAGCTGGACTGGCACAAAAATCCCAAGGAACTGCTCAGTTCTTGCAGTTTTAAGGAGGCATTATGGCCAGAGGGTGGGTGAAAATAATGGATGGAGTTTAGGGTCCAGGGTATTTTTAGCACCATCCACACTATTACAAAGAGAAGAGGTAAAAAGCACCTTTCCTATTAATGGGAAGAAGCAAGGAAAATAATTTTCAGGTGCCTGGCAGCTAGGAGGGTCTCTGTGGACCTCCCTGGTCCTCTGCGGAGACGTGGTGCAGCCAGAGAAATGTCTCAAGCCTGCGTCTGATCTTTCAGCATCTGCCTGGGATGCTGCCCTGCTGATGGCTTCTCAGTGGCTCTGGGGAAGGTCAGTTCTGCAGTCATGGGGGATATTGAGTAGCAGCCTGACTACAGTCCAGATGTGCCTCAACAGGTGAAGATCCAGCAGCATATGTTGTGTTTGTAAAGTGTTTTGGGCTCCCTTGCAACGCAAGGCATAATATGAAGGCAAGATTGAATTTAATACTCCATGTTTAATGGCAGGACTTTCAGTAGAGCCCAAGTATCTAATGACTTGAATCTTAGTGACTTCCAAGGGTATTTAGTCATCACATCTACCTTCCCTTGGCACTTCTGAAAAGCGAAGCCTAACGACAGATGGAGGGAAGGCAGAAAGACAAGCCGTGTGTAATGCCAGCAATAAAGTTAGGTGCTGAACCTTATATGTGGACATTTGTCATGTAGGTGACTTCCTCTCTAATGTATTCTGCCATACATTTCATGTGATCTAGCCTCAGTACCAATAAAATTTGTTTAAATTGGATGCTGGGAGAATGGGCAGAAAGGCAAACAGAGCAAGAGGCTGCCTTTTGCTAAATCACGAACTCCTGGGCTGGCTGGGAGCAGGCACTGGCTCTTACTACAGCAGGGCCATGGTCCTGCCTTCCTCCCAAAAGCATGGGGACACCAGGGAAAAGACTGAGCTGCATTGTCCCCCCCCCACCTGTATGCAGAAGTAGAAATCCCAGCCTGATATCCCTGCTTTGCGTCTTCAGCACAAAACAAGACCTCTGTGTTTTCTGAACTGCACACATCTGCTTAGCTGTAGGAGTCAGAAATACTCCTCCAACCTGTTTTCTTCTTCCCTTAAGCCAATGAGAAATCAATTTTGAACAAATCTGGTGAAATTTGGGAATTAGAAAAGTACCCATCTCTGCAATCAAACCAGGGATGGTGCTTTTTGACGTTGGGGAAGTGCTGATTTAAGCCAAGCCACTGAGGATGCCTGTCAGATTGGGCCAGTGTGTGCTGAGGGTGTTGCTCAGCACCAAGGTGATGCCAGATCTGCCCGTGCCTCCCCAGCCCATGAGCAGGGCAGCCAACAGGCATTAACGTTTTTGTAGGCATCTCCAGCAGTACCCGGGTGAGACCGGCTGTGCTGGTCTCTTTGTCTCCGTCTCTGTGCTCTTTCTTTTTACGATGCTGGTTGCTGTTCTGAGGATAAGTGGTGGCTGGTATGAAAATGCATGTTGCCATGTTGGAGAAAGGTAGGTCTTCAACGGCTGTGCGCCACCTGCCATGCTAACAGAAGAGGCTATCTGGAGGAAACAGGTTTTCTCAGATGTTCTGTATTTTCTCAGATATAACTGGAAGTTATAGGACTGCAGACATCATGGCGTGGCTGGGCATAAGGCAAGAGCAGCAGTGTAAATGTAGCTGGTTGGTGTCCCTGGAGGAAGGTTCTGCTGCAGGAACAGCGTTACAGGCCCTGTTCAGACTGACGTGGCTCTGAGAGATCCATGGGTATCAGTCACTTGTGTGCCTGTGTCCGGACTTTCTTTTTTAAATCTTGGAGGGGTGCTGCCATGGCCTTTCTTCCTCTTCCGTAGCCCCAACAGCCCTCTGTCCATCAATCACTAGGAGAAAAATTGAGAGCAAATAGAAGCTTACAGCTCCTTTTCCCTGCTCCCTTACTCAGCGGAGAGTCTCAGTCCCTATCAGTAGATCCTTGTATCTGATACTGCATTATTTTTCTTGGCTATTTTTCCCTTTATGTTGCTCCAGAGACCCTCATTCAAGAAGTGCTCTCACTGGGCCAAGCGCTCCGAGTCTGTACATTGATCTGGCAAGTAAATAATGATTTGGAATGAGTGAAAGTCCCTGTTATGGTGGCTTGAATTTTGTATTATTTTTATTTTCTTGTTGGCAGCTAAAACCTACCTTTCTTGCACACAAGTGCAATTCCCAGATGGGACTAAGACCATAACTAAGATTTTGTCAAGGAATCATATCCTACAGCTGCTTTCACATGCCTCATGCACATGTGTCTGGAAGTCTGCTCTGTTTGTATTTAGAGCAGAAGTGATGGGGAAAGCTGCTTGTCCCACTGGGGACTCTTGGGTGTGTGGAGACCAGTCCTCACCCTTGGGGGGTTTCTGGGCTGTTGGCTGCAGGAATGATTTTGATCTTTTATTTCTCAGGATTCTAGCTCTGTGTTGAACAGACAGTGGCACATGAAGGGCCAGCTCCTCACATCTCCGTGCCCAGAGCAGCTCATCGAGCTGCTGAGCTGAGCATCTGACTGGTGCCATGTGCTGGGCTCTTTCTGGAGGATGCCAGAAGTCCTGCTGAAGTTTGGGAGAGCTGCAAACACTTACTGCTTCTGTTTGAGGAGGGACATGATCCTAAGAAACAGACGTCAGTGTGTTTTCTCTCCTGGGACAAGGCTGCCTGGGAAAATGGTGTGACTATAGTCCATCAAAGGCACAATTTTGTGACCATAGCTAGCAGGGCAGATTTTGGCTGGCAGGAACCACTACAGCAATTAGCCATGCTCTGTTCTGCAAGCTCATTACAGCATCATTACACCTCCCTGTCTTGCTGTGAGTCTTCCATTTGGCTATGCAGGCACATACTTAGCATCCTTCTCTTTTCCTAAAGCCACAACAGTGATGGGAAGTCAGTCTGCCCAGAGGAGAACGGAAGGATGGTGGGGCAAAGTGTCAGGACCCCTGCAGAGCTGGACTGTCACATCTGCTGGGTGCAGAAACAGAAGACAGCAGGTGGTGACAAACTCCCATTAATCCGTGGCAGCTCCACCCTCACTGAAGGGCACAGCAGGACTGTCATTGCGAAGATGGCAGCGGGGGCTGCCTCCCCCACTCTCTGGGATAGTGTTCCCAGGATCCCAGCTCGTGTCTGTGCATGGGGTTGCGTAGCTTGGCGTGAACTGTAATGGCTTGTCCCTGCTGTGTGCTGAGGCATCGGGAAAGTAGGGGCCCAACAGCTGGGGGTCTGGGGGAGCCAGTGCTGGCAGAGGGAGGAGGCGAGTGCTGTGGCTGTTGCAGGAGCTCGGCTGGCATCAGGAACTGCTCAGTTGAAGGAAGGAGCTCAGGACTTGGGTTAGATCTTTCAAAGTCACAGTAGGTATTTGCTGTGGGAAAGAAACTCATGTTGGGGTGCTCCCTAAGCAAGATCCTTTCCAAAATGTTGGATGTCTGCTTGAGGATGTTCCCTCTGTGCACAGCTGCTTCTGTCTGTCCTGGCAGGGTTTAAACCGTTTGTATCAGTAAAGTGAGCCAGGAGAACCCAGCTGAAAGCTGCTGAGCAAGCAGGGGATGGTTGTGGTTGCCTCATTGCTTTGACCTCGGCTGAACTGCCGGGGCTCTCCAGACCCCGCCGTCTCGCAGGGGAGAGTGCCTCACCTGCGGGAGTTTTCCAACTGCTGGACTCACTCCTGCTGTGACCATGAGCTGGAGGATTTGCACCAGGTCCCTGAATGCAAACCAGCTGCGAAATCCGCCATCGAGTTATGGGGCTTAGCGAGCGATTTGTGTTTTGGATTTCATGGAAGTTTCAAGTTGCTTTGTAGATGATGCACAATGCAGAAAGCAGGGCGGGGGACAGGACTGCTCTAGCTCTTGTAGGAGGGATTGTATGATTGTATTACAGATAACACACGTGGGTATTCTGAACAAAGCGTTGGCATTTCGTTTAGGGGTCTGTCATTCCCTCTGATTTCAACAGGGTGTTCAGGTAGCCCTTTGTAGCCCTTCAGATAAGACATTCACATTTAATTACAATTAAAAGGTTCCTTGTTGGTTTGCCTGTTGCTCTGCAGTTGGAGGACTGCTGTCCTTCAGGCATCTCAGGACCAAGAGGAAGGTTCTGCCATCCCAGTGCAGTTCTCCTAACCTCAAAGGATGGAGTAGTTTGGGTAGGAGAGGGTCTAAGGTGGTCCCTAGTTGAGTCCCTTCTCAAAACAGAAACAGATTGGCACAGGTTGCTCAAAATATGTCCAGCCATGGACCTCTGCTCCAGCATTTGATAGCACTCATGGTAAACGTGCTTGTTCCTGTGCCAGCTTGCACTCAGGGCCTCCTGTGCTGTCTGTGCACGCTGATGAGAGGAGCCTGGCTTCATCTTCTCCCCAGACTCCCGCTGTGCAGCTGAGGAGGGCAGTGAGATCCTCTCCGTGCCTCATCCAGGCAGACCTGATGCTGCTCTCCCCTAGCAAACCACATTTTCTGCGTATAACCCTGCAGTCTGCAGTGACTCCTGAGGCCCAAATTCAGATTCCAGGCCAGGGTCATGCAGGGGAATGTGGGGCAGAGCAGATGGAGACTGAGGAGCAGGAGGGAGACGACGGTCTGGGGGAGCCAAGCTGGAGGCTGCGCTGTGGGCAGTGGCAATGAGGTCAAAGCACTCGTGTAGGTGCTGGGGCGACATTCCCAAAGACATGGTGGAGAGATCTGGGAATGGCATAGGCTGGTGCTCCCTTGAAAGGCCCTGTGGTTGTCAGCAGACTGTGAGGGGTGCCTTGTGCTGATGCAGGTGGTCCCTCCTTGCTGGGCTTCCCCATCTCAGTCCCCCCGGCCCTTTCCTGCAGGCCTTCCTGCACTGCACCGAGCGTGCAGCTGAGTCTCGCCTATGGCCTAGGTCCTATAACTGGAAGACAGACTGGAGAGAGGTGAAGCTGTGCCATGTCGCTGGAAAGTAGTGGGCCTTCTCCTGCAGCCACAGGCAGCTCCAGGGACTGGTTCCAGCGTGATTAGCAACAAAAAGAAACAAAACCCCAGAATCTTAAGAAAGCAGGAAATTCCTGAGTACACTGAAATAGCAACTGAAAGATTATTACCTTACTGGGCAAGGATTTTTGGCAAGGACGGACCTATTCTGGTGGCCCCGTGGCATTGTTGTTATGCACCATGTGGGATGCACTGTCTGGAACATGCATTTCTCCTGAGTGTATAAAAAGCTGCCCTCTTCTAATTACCACCCACTTACTACCTTTAGGTAAATCAATACTTAGTCATTGCAAGATTGTTTCACGTAATCGGTCCAAAAGAGATCATGAATGCCATCTTTTTCATAAAATAGTTTCTTTCATCAAATTTGAAATGCTTGGAAAAACATAGATAATATCAGTGCCAGTTTCCTGCAGGAAAAATGTTGAACTGAAAATAAAAAAGTCTCACCCCACTCCAAAGTCTGTTTTGTAAATTCAGCTTCTTTGTTTCAAGTTACAGCTTGTGGTAGAGGTTTTTTATGTATTTATATTTCTATTATTAGGGCATCGTGGTGAATCTAAGCAATTTCAAATGTCCTCAGGTAAAAGTTTGGGGTTCTCAAATAGAATTTACTTAAACCATGCCTTCTCAGCATTTTTGTTTTGTGGGAAATTTGGAAGACACTTTTTTTTTTTTTATAAGCATTAAATTCAAATCAGGCAGAAAAAATGGTATGCTGAGATGTGAAAAAGCTTCTGTGGGTTAGGAATTCAGTCCCTGGTCTATGGAAGAGGAGCTTAATGGTGATCATTGCCTTTGTCCCTTGAGGTCCTAAGTGCCCAGTGCAGGTGGGAAGGCCACTAGAGACATGGTGCAAGAGCCCAGCATGCGTTCAGGTTGGGACACAGTGGCTGAAGTGGCCAAACTCAGCACCCTGGGTGGCCAGCACTTTGCCCAGACCTTGGCAATTGTGGGCAATTCAGCTAGTTGTTTATGAAAATGACCCTTCGTTTTAGTCTCAGAGGAAACTTTATTCCAGAGGAAAAGCACCAGAGAGCTGTAAAGTTCTGAAAGACTGAGTATTTGAATATCCAGGATTCATTCTTGGATGTCATAGAGGGTTAAGGTCTGTCTCAGCCCTGATTTATTCTATTTATTTATTTTTGCAAGCTCATTTTCATTTTCCTCCTTTTAGAACCATTCATCTCACAAGTTTTGTAGGGACTGTTTTGAGGGGTAGCTTTGTGCTACAATTCAATATTTCTGCTTTTAAGTAGAGTGAAAATGCACTGCCCTAAGTCCCAGCTTACTGTACAAATACCTTTTGCACCGACGTTTTGTTTACTGTTACTGTTTTATTGTTATATTGCTTTGTGAAGCATCCTGCACAAAGACGTAGGCTGTTTGGAGGAAGAGAAACTTGGAAAAGCTCATGTCATTTGATGGCTGCCCAAGATTTTGATACTGCACTGAAGCACTAGATTTCTGTGTTCCCATCATGCTTTCTTTGTTGTTTTTTTCTCCTTTTGGGGGAGGGAGACGTGGTTTAATGTGCCTAATGCTGGGGCAAGCAGCTACACCGCATAGCCAGGAGCTTCTGTAGATACTGCTGCCTTCGCTGTACCAGCCACAGCTTCAGAGATGAGACTTCTGCCAGACATGTTCATCCCTTCTCCCAGACATGTTCATCAAGTGGCTTTGTGGATGAGCTCTCAGAGTTGTTCAGCTTCAAAAAATGTTTAAAATTCAGGCCACATTGCTTATTTGTGATTGGCCTGATAAGTTAGAGGGTTTCCAAGAGTCACTCTGTGTTGTGATTGCAATGAGCAAATGAGCACTTCTGGCCTAAAAGCTTGCAGGTGGGAAGGGAGAAGTCCGATCCCTGCAGGCAGGGCTGGGAGATGTGGGAGCAGCAGGGACCTGGGGGAAGGCTCTGGAAGAGGAAGAAAACAAGGCTTGGCTTCATAATTTGACCCTTCTTTGGTTGTGCAAATAAACATTTTGTTTAAATTAGCTCCAAATGTGACTGCAAACATCTATTAGGGGTCCTTCAAATGTTTGTTAAGGAGTGTCTTTAAAGTGCTCCTTAATCAAATGCTGTGTATCATTGTTTGTGTAATTGGCTCCTCGTTTTCCCACCCACCACAGCACTGCTGCTTGAGAGGCAATGTAACGGAAAACATCTAAGATGAAGGCTCCTGAGGAACTTTAGGGGAGACCTCATTGCTCTCTGCAACTGCCTGAAAGGAAGGTGTGGGGAGCTGGGGGTCAACCTCTTCTCACAGATAACTAGTGATAGGACTAGAGGGAATGGCCTCAAGTTGTGCCAGGGGAGGTTCAGGTTGGAAATGAGGAGACATTTCTTCTCAGAAAGAGCAGTCAAGCGTTGGGACGGGTTGCCCAGAGAGGTGGTGGAATGACTGTCCCTGGGAGTGCTCAAGGGAAGGCTGGACGTGGTGCTAGGAGACATGGCTTAGTGGGTTACGGTGGTGGTAGGGAGTCGGTTGGACCAGTTGATCTTGGAGGTCTTTTCTAACCTTAGTGATTCTATGATTCCACAGGTTAGAATATCCTTTTTCTGTCTTTTCCAGCGTATTTCAGATCCTGCCTTATCTCAGCACAGGCAGAGTGTAGATTTCAGAGCTCTCAGGAGCTCCGGGGCAATCTGGCTGGGAGATCCCTGTGGATGCCCATCCGTGGCCCAAATGCAAGAGGGCACAGCCGTCTCCTGCACAAACTGGAGAGGTGGCACCAGAGCGTGTGGGAGAGGTACCAGGTTTGCATGGACGGGGCTGTCACCACAGAAACACAGAACAGTTTGCTTGGAAGGGACTTGACAGACCACCTGGTTCCTACAGACAAGGACACCTTCCGCTAGGCCAGGTTGTCCAAAGCCCCATCCAACTTGACCTCGAGGGCTGTTTAGGCAGCAGGGAGGGAGCACCTGGCTGTGGGTGTGTCTTGGGCTTGGAGATGCCTCTTGTTCTGGGGGCTTGGCCCCATGAGTAGGGATGCTGGGCTGTCATGATACTCAAGACATCCAGGGTCTCCATGAACACTTCAAGAGAAATCAGTAACCACTGGGTTGGGTCCACTGCAAGCATATGGAGATGCAAGGTTGGTGTTGCTCGCAGCAGCACTGTTAAGAAATGCACATAAAGTGAAGGAAAAATGCTGAATTTATGCTTTCCTGTGTCCTTCAGTTGACAATTTCCCTGCTATTCCATCCTTTGTTCCCTCAGCTTGTGCGCTGCACCAGGTAAGCCCTTTGGGGAATCAGTGGGGGCATTTTTAGTGGGCGGGCAGGCAAAGAACATTGCCAGAGGGTCCCCACGCATGCTGATCAGAGGGGACGAGCAAGGCAGCGCTTGACGCCAGCTTGGACTTCCCTCCACATTTTTGACCGAGCACAGTAATGTTTAAAGTGAGACTCCATTTCTTTGGTGGCAGGAGGCTGAGACTGGTGCTATCCGGAGGGTGACGTGTGTCAGCTGGCTTTTCTCTGGTGGTGGCACTCCATCCATGCCTCCATGTGAGATGTGGAGGTAAAACATGAGTTATGTGGCGTTTCCAGAAGTATGAGGCTATATTAAGTTGATCTCAAATTTAGAAATATTCCTTCAAGAAAGAGGGGAATTTAGGGAAAAGCTCTATATTGAGGTATGTCCAAAGAAAGATGATTAGGTAAACTTTTCATGTTATCTTGGTTTTATGTTAATGTTTTTTTGTGGCAGGCAGGTTATCCTGAAATTAGTCAACTCCTCTGCTACAAATCCAGTGGTGCCTGGTGATCCAGGACAGAGAGAGGAGGATACTGCTCTGAAGAGAGGTGGTTGTGTCAGGAAGGGCTGTATTGAGATGAAGGGCAGTAAGGTGTTTTTGACAGGAGACCATGAAGGAACTCTGTTTCTCTCACATGCACACTTAACGGGCTCCAAGCTGTATTTATATATATATAGCTACTATAATGTGTGTATATATTATAAATATAGCTGTTCACTCTGTATCTGGACCTTTAGCAAGTATTGTATTTGTTGGAAAAAACGTCCTCTCTCTTCTGTCTTGGTAACAGGATTTGATGGACGGATGAAGGTACTTTCCTGAAAATGACCTTAGAGTAAGAAATATATTTTCAGGATTATTTTTCTGATTAGTAACGCTTGAAGACAGTAAATGAATGAATTAAAAAAAAATTATTTCTGAACACTGAAACCGACATGCCTGGATCAGCCTCTTGCAGTGGTGCACGTTGGATATGTGCTCGAAGGACTGCAAGGCAGCACCCAACTTGGGGTGTCAGGTCTTCTGTCTCGCAGCTACCCATGAGCAACCAAAAGCATGAGATCTGGGGGCTTTTCTTAGGCATCTCTGCCTCCTTACATGGGAGGCGAGCCAGTCCAGCTCTCCTGCACCGGTAGCTGCAAGCTTTATTGCTTAAGTGTTCACTGCCAGCTTATGGCTGTGTGTCAAACCTTCCGTTAGCTCCAATGTGAAGGTCTGATCCCTAGCCTGTTGGAAAGCAGCTGTGTCACCTCTTAGCCTTCCTTTCCTAGGCTAAACAAGCCCAAATAAGGCAACCACTTCCTTGATATCATTGCTTTTCAGCTCTGGAACATGAAGCCCTCTGCTTTCCAGCCCAGCTCCAGGACTGGTGCCCCGGCAGCTGCAGCACTGTCCAGTCTGCAGGCTGGGCTGGGCTCATTTCTTTGTGCAGTTGAGGTATCTAAGCCCCCCGGGGATGTTTTCAGTCAGCCCCATGCTCCTGCTGGCACTGACTGTTGCAGCGAGCCCAGCTGGCGCTTCCCGTGCAGCTGCTGCATCAACGTCCCCAGGTGGGCAGGTGACGAGCATTAAATACCAGTAGGAACGGGCTGTCATATTTTCCACTTGCTCCTGCCTGATTTCTGCCTCTTAGCCATGCAGAAGCTGCCAGAAGTTAAGAATTACGCGCACCGTGTGATGGCTTCAAAATGGAAGATGCCATTTGTCTCAGGTTATCAGTCAGCCCTGAGAGCTACGGCGGGATCTGCTGCGCTGTTATATAACCCCATCCAAGCAATATTTTTTCCACTCTGTGAAATAATTCGGTGAATTTCTAATTACACAAATCTAATTAAAGGCTGAATGGAACGACTATGCCTAATCATAATGATACACCCATTTCATTAAAAAAAAGAAATTGCTTGTGTACAACAAACCATCCAATTTAGTGCAGGATTAATATACGCCTCCCCGGCTGGAGCGGTGCAAGCACCAGCTTGGGCACGTGTTCCCGGGAGGCCCGCACGGCCTCACTGCTGCGTGGGGCTGGAAACTCTGCCTCTGCTGCAGGTGGGGTCCCAGGACGTGTCTGGATGGTATGGGGGGATAAAAGACCCTGCCAGGTAGGCAGAGGGTGCTCGGCTTGGAGGGATCATGGTCTGCAGTGCACGTGGGGCTGTGCACGAGCATCTGGGTGAGCGCTGAGCTGGGATTTAGTGAGTTTTCTGTCCAAAGCTCAGCAGCTGTGGAACTGTGGGTGTGCCTTTGCTGAATTTTCCATGTCAGCTCTCCTGGAAGCTCTGGTGAGCGACCATCGACCGCAGAGGGGAGCTGGTCAGGACTCAGCTGCCCCGTGTGCCGGGCTCTTGATTCCTCCCATCAGCTTCCAGGAGATCTGCGGTGTCCTGGGCGGGAGGCAGTTTCCTACAGCAAGACACAAGCCTTAATCCATGCCATCGAGTGCCAGTTTCAGGGGCAACAGATGCACTTGTGGGCCTGAGTGGAGTTTTCTATTAATACTGCTGCGGTAGCTTCTTGCTGAAATCACTCTTGCAAAAGCGACTTGTGCTCTGTGCTTTCCTTTACAGTAGCGCAGCGTGAAGTTATCCCACAGCATGGAGTATGCACCCGAATTTCTGGCAGGTCTGCAAGAATTCAGCTCTCAGGTGGGGAGCCAGATATTGGGCGGAGGAAATAATATCAGGGCAATGAGGTTAAATAGATAATTGATTTTTTTTCAGCGCTGGTCTCGGGTGTAAATCCATTGAGGTTAATGAAGTAAGGCAAATTAAATTGAATTGCTCTGTATGGAAAGCTTAGGCTGGCGTGTCGCCTGTTTCAGGGGCTCCTTCTGGTGCTCCTTTGCTATTTTTGATGGCTGTCTTGGTGTCAGCTCTTTCTTGTTTGCGCTGGCTGAAAGGAGCTGCATGCCTACAACCATTTTAACTCCCAACAAGGAAAACTGCAAGTCATAAGCAAGCCTCCCACCTTGTTTCCTTACTTAAATACTTGGATATGTGTGCTCACTGGGTTTGTTTCTGATCTTGCAGTGGTTTCATGGACCTGCGGAGCGCTCAGTCTGGTGATCTTGCCAAGCCCCAAAGCTAGATGTGCCCAGCCCCGAGCCAGAGCCTTTCCATCCCCACATTGCTGTGATTCCATGAGAAGCCCTGCAAGGCGTCGCTATAAGTAGCCTCTTCTGGATGAGGTGTCAAATATTTGTTGCAGAAGTACCTGTGGCATCTTGGCAAGTCTTAGCTCTGGAGCCCAGATTAAATTCTGATTTGGACCGTGATATCCAGCCCTCCCCTGGTTCAGGCTGGCGGTGTTTGTTTGACTTCCCGGTCTGAGCAGGTGGGAAGCAGATGTGCTGGTAGCAGCTGTGTGTCTCAGGTGGCACGGGGGGGTTATCAACCCGCTTTATTAAAATGCTTTGGTAATATTTTGGTTGTGATGGTCTGTTCACACTGGAGCTTCCCCTGGTAATGCAGCCCTCTCTGTGTTCCTGTTTATTGTAGTGAAGGATAGAATGCCAGTGAGCTTGGGGCAGCTGGGTCACGCTGTAACCAGCAATTCTTGCAGAATTTGAGATTGGAAGGGACCTCTGGAGAGCGCCTGGTCCAACCACCCTGCTCAAGCGGGGCCAGCTTGCCCAGGAAAGAAATAGCTGTGAAGTTCATCGCTCCAGGTGGAAAAAAAAAAAAAAGGCAGGAGGGAAGTGACTTAGGAGGAGGACACAGGTCCTTGCACATCTCCGGGGGACGATTTGTGACATGTTCCCAGAATTGCCGTGTGGCTATGCTACTCCAAAGTTTCTCTGAAAGCTTGGCTCTGAGTTGATAGGTGGGATGGATTTTCACCGTGGATGCCCCACACTCTTGACAGGTCTGAACATGGGCCATGCAGGGAGCGTGGATTTTACGGGCTTTACCAGCAGCTCATGGGGTTGATGCACCCAGCACCTCCTGGCAAGTCCCTGGGTGCTCTGGCACCGAGTCAATGCAACCCCAGGGAGCAGCAGTACCCATCCTGTGCTGTTTCACAGTGTTCCTGCACAGTGTCCTGCGTGGTGCCACAGCTAGAAATAATCACACGAACGGCTGTGAGCCTGCAGCGAGGGAAGGGGAGAGGGAAGCCCTGGGTCTGCATGAGAAACTTGACTCCTGCAGTTGGCAGAAGCCTGTCAGTCATGCAAGCAGCATGTGTGAGGACGTTTCAGTCTCTCTTGCTGGATAGTGACTGGCTAAATAAATAAACAGGATCTGTTTTTGTCTTCAGCCACCCTACTGCCTCTTGCTAGTCTTGACTTTATGACTTGTCTCTGTATTTTTAGCTGCAGGACACCCTGTCCCCAAAGCCAGTGAGGACCTGAGGTTTCTCATACCTTCCTGAACACGTGAAGCCAGCTCTTGCCCTTCACCACGTCCTACCTAGGAGAAGGGGAGGTGTCAGTCAGCACGGTGTCTTCCCCCTTACACCCTAACATGTAACTGAGGGCCTGGGGTGTGAATCTCCCTTTGGAGTTTGCCTTATTGGTGGTTGTGCTGAATAAATGTCCGTGGGGACGGTTTCTGTCCTCCCTGTGCGATGTGACAGAGTAGTGGTGGAGGAGCCCTGTGTGCAGGCCAGCTTGGCGGTCGTGAGCTGGGACGTTGTGGATGTGCAGGGCCGGGTGGGGGCTGCAGGGTGTTGGTGCGGGGGCTGTCTCCATCACCACCCACAGGTCTGCACAGAGCAGAGACCTTGCCGTGTGCCCACCCAGGGCTGCAGCTGCTGGCAGTGGTCCCACAGGACGTTTGCCACCCACAGCATGGGGACAGGCACCGTGCAGGTGGCGTGCTCAGCCCACGGGTGGCTGGGGCACACGTCAGCCCTGTCCCTCCCAGCACTTCTACCCACTGCCAGTCCTTCCCTGGGACAGAGCTGTTCAAGCTGCATGCCTGCACCATGAGCCTGTCGGTGCTGTGCACCTCCTCCTGGGCTGGGGTTATAAAATTTAAGTTTAGGGGATGATTTGTTAGTGTTAGGTCAGAGGTTGGACTCGGCGATCTTGTAGGTCTCTTCCAACATAGACATTCTGTGATTCTGTGAATATATAATTATAGAATATCCCGAGTTAGAAAGGACCCATAAGGATCACCAAGTCCATCTCCTAATTATATGTTGTGCCACAACCCGTGAGATCCAGCATGTTGGAGGCCCTCTTTCCTCCCTCAAGTCTAGAACTGAGGGGGGCCAAAATGTTTTCCCTTTCTATCTTTTGTCTTATTCGTATACAAATAAATAGAGTAAAAGAGACTTTTTTTACATTCGGCAAAACATGATGATTCCTTGTGTCTTACAGAGAGAGGGAGGGGGTAGGGAGTTTACTCTCTTATTTAAAAGTAGAAAACAATTTAGCATGATGCAAAATTAAACATCACTTTGGCTAACTGATAAAATGTTTTCCATGTGGAAAGTGCTGGAGCTAGCATGCATTTCACTGGTGCTTCTGGTGCTTTGCTGCTGCGGGTGGGACTTGGGAAGGAGCATCCCTGGTTTTGGCAAGTTCGGCATCTGCGTTTACCCACACCTGCCTTCTGAGCTCCCCTGATCCTCAGCTCCATGGGGCTACAGGCTCAGCTCCCTGCCATCCTTTCACCTCCTTTAATCTCCACTGAAGTCCTCATTCAGACACTCACTTCTGCCTGAACTTCAGTTTAAGCATCTGAGCAGTTGCCTTGATGTAATTAGGGCTATTTGTGTGCCTGGGGGGAAGCAGACGCTGAGGCACTTTGGATGGAGGTATGGAAGCTCGTGCATTTCAACCGAGCCACGACCTAGGTTGTATGGGGGCACCTGGGCTGCCAGCCCCGTTGCTCGTCCCAGTAGCTGTGGGTGTAAGCTGAGCCTGTGATTGTGACCTCTCCCCGCTGCTGAAGGCTGAATGTCCCACGGGCTGCTGTTTGCACTGCACCGACACGTGTCTGTGTATGACCACCTTGTCCCCTGGGAGAGCCACTCAAGGTCACCAGCTGCTCTCTTGCGGCACCCAACATGGCACATCTGCCTGCTGGGGTCTGGCTGTGCCCGGGGGCTTGGCCTCTTCATCCCCACCCTGGCATCGTGGGAAGATGCACAGAGGGAAAAGTGAGACCAAGCAGATGCAGGCTTGGGTTTTACTGGGCATGAGCTGGAGGTACAAGGGGCTTCTGGAGAGAGTCCAGACGTAGGGAAGGGACTGGGACACTCTTCTAGCGGGAGAGGCTGAGAACGGGGACTTCTCACCATGGAAGAGATGAAGTTTGGGGGGATCTCACTGCTGCCTGTACCTGCCCGAAGGGAGCGTGCAGAGGGGATGGAGCCAGGATCCACTCAGAGGTGCCCAGGGCCAGGTGTGGAGGCAGTGGCTGCTGCTGGATTTGCATGGGCAGTGTTACCCGACCTTCCCATGCCGCCGGGGCGACCCAAGGTGGTAATTTCCCAGCCGAGTGCCAATCTGAGCAGCTGAGATATTTTGCATTTTTTAATGGTTCTCTACGGTGCCTGAATTAACAGGAAAATGGACTGAAACTAAAGTGAGGCAATTGAAGGCAGAGAATGACAAATTGGCTTTAGAGCGTGGCAGCGATGAACACTGTCAGGGGTTCACACACTGACCTTTATCTAAACAGAACTGTATGTAACAGATAAGAATATTTAACAATAATTAATGTCACATCATCGCAGAGAACAAAACGACTACATCAAACAGGCAAGAAATCCACTGCAAATTACTCAAAAGGGAAATGTCAGCTTCTTCGTATCTGCAACCTGCCTTGTGCTGATGGTGCTGGAATGAGAAGGGAGGGCATGCGAGTAAAGAAGCTATTAAAATGATTTAAGGAGTGGATAATATATATATAAATGAGCGAGAGAGGCAGAATGGAGCAGAACAACAGCCAGCCTGCCGGACCAGACTTGTGGAAAATCAAACACTAAACTGAGCTGATAATTGGGTGCAGGGATAAATGTGTGTAAGCCAATTATCTCCACTGCTGGGGTTTTGACAGGTGGCTGAGGTTTCCCTTTCCTTTCCCCACCGTCTCCTCAGGCTCTTGCTGCACTGTGCTTCAGCAGCACCTCTTGCACGGGTAGGATCTAGCTGCCTGGGCTTTGTGTTCGGGAGAATCACTGCTGACAGTGGACGCTGAGATGATTTTCATTCTGTGGGGCTGTCCCACGTGGTGTAGGGAGGGCGGCGGGGCTGCAGCATGGGCCCCACGTGCATTGCTGGCACTGGATGAGGGCTGGTGAGCATGGCTGGAGCTCTGGAGCTTCAGGGGTCTGTGCCGCAGACCGGGGGGTGTCTGCAGGGTTCTTATACTTATTTTCATTTTTTTTTAATTATAATAACATGGAGGCTTCTAAAGTTATTTTTGCCTTCCCTGGGGCTGTGTGCGCTGGATGCTGTTACCGCTCTGTGCGTGCAGATGCGGCGGAGCAGCTTGGAAGCTTTCCATTCAGCCACTTGGTTTGGAGCCCGGTGCCATCCCGGTGGTGGGGTCTCCCTGGGGACCAGCCCTGTTTGCAAAAGCAGCTTTGTTTGCCGAGCCCTGCAGCCTGGAAAAGTCTCAGGGTGGTCCTGGGGCATGGATGTGGTCCACCATGGTGGCGATGCCATCGCGTTGGTTTTCTGGGAGAAGGAGGCGGTGGAGTGCTTGCACAGAGCAGTCCCCAGCCTCATGGCAAGTGCTCTCCTTCCCACTCCGCGTCCCATGGGACCCAATGCACCATGAGTTAGGGGAGGTGCAATGATGCAGCTTCCTGGGTGAACAAGAGCTTGCAAAGGTCATTTGGGCGATTGCAAAAATCTCTTTACAAGCAGGGTCTGGAGGCCTGCAGAGGAATGAGACCAAAGTTTTGTCTCTGGCTGACCCCAGCAGCCCCTACAAGGGGTGGGGAGACCCCACTGCTCCACCAGCTTTCCTGCATGGCTGCAGCACCTGAGCCGCTGCAGAAGTATTGGCCTCTCCTTGTGCCGTGCAGCTGCTCCTCCTTGGGAATATTTATCACCAAGAAATAATGGCAGGTGATGGAAGAAGATCCTGGAGCTGAGCCTGCACAAATCTCATAAAAATCTCAGCCCTAGACATGATGTGTTACAGTCATCCTTGGCTTCATTCCTCTAAAGCTAGTGGTGATGCAAGGGAATAAATATCCCTTTTTATTCTAACGGGGCCCTTGTGCCCATTATAATAAACCATTTCCTAAACAAAAATTAATTTATCCGCATGACCAATTGTGGGAAGCGCTGTTAGCCTCAGTTAGTAGAGATGAGGTTGAAGCACAGAGCTGGAGCCCAAGGTCAAGCAGGAGAGCTGGGGACGAGCCGGGAACTGATCCTGGGTCTCCTGGATTCCTCACTGGTACCGTAAAGGCCAGTCCTCCCTGCAGTGCCATGCCCAACCTGCAGTCCTGCTGGCCACCAGTCAGTTTTGTTGTCAGCATTTTCCTGGTGGGAGGAGGCAGCAAGGTGCCTCTGGATTAGCAAGGTTATGAAAAATAGCTTTCCAGCTGGCCTGGTGACCTTCTGGCAGCAGGAGAGAATTTATAGGCAGAAGATGGAGATGTGATTTAAAATTAGCAGCAGTGGGGAGTTGTGCCTTTACTTCTTGAAGTGGAGCAGGAAAACTGACTTGTCCCTGATCCCATCCTGGGCTGAGAAATGGTTTTGGGTTTCATGGCTCCATTACAGAAAGCACTCAGCATCTCACCTCGCTTTCCTGCAGAGCAGCCACGGTGCAGAGCTGGGCTCTGCCGATGCAGTCACTGAGAGCGTCTGATATGCTCAGCTGCTGAGCAAACCTAGCCCAAGGCTGGGTGAGCAGATAAAGTCCAATTAGAGGATCTGAATATTGATTCGCTGGGGAGAAGATATGACATTAAAGTATCACTGGAAGACTAAAACCACGCTGGTGTATTGCTTAAAATGAAAGGCAGTGGATTTGCATCGGAATGTGGGGAAGGACTTTGAAAATAAGGGGTAGCTACTAATTAGAGCACATTGGTTAACATAGTTCACCCCTGTTTTATCTCCTGTGGCCAGAGATACAGAAATGGCACTTGTTAGAGCAATAGTCAGTATTTAGCTCCAGAGTGTTACCGATACCATCCAGAACAACACAAAGACCTTTGAGAGATCTTACATTTCAGTCAGTCCTTTTCCAGGAGACATGCCGTTGTGTAAAACCAACCCAGCCAACAGCCCAGGAGCCTGGAAACACTGCTCCGAGCTGAACCAAGCTGCGGTGGTTTTGAAGTCAAATGGCTGAGCTCACCCATGTTTTCTGCCTGTTTTTAGCATTTGGGTGGCACTTTTTCACTGGCAGGTATTGAAAATACCCTGGCGGGCAGCTGGGTGCCACAAGTACCATAAGTATGGCAGAGCAGAGCCTGGGGCACAGGCAGGTCCAAGCCCATCTGACTTTGGGCATCCTCAGACTGAAAGCCTTGGTGGTGGAGGCTGTTCTGCAAAGGCTTGAGAAAAACAAGCTGCCCTAAACCCCCAGCCTCTGTCAGTACGAGAGGTGAACTCCAGGTCTCCTTCGCCCTATAACCCTCCTGTGTTAACAGAAACCCCGTGAGCAGCATCACCTGTCCTGTGAGCTCTCCTTGCTCCTCCTTGCTTCTGCTCTCTGCACAAGATCAGCTTGTATCCTCAACAGTGACTTGACAAGAGCGTTTCATCACTTTTTTCCCTACGCCTAGAGAGTGAAGGAAGGGTTTGGGCAACCTGAGGGAAAGCAGAGCCCTCTCCCACCCAACTCGACTCCCAGGGCAGCTTCTGCGCCCTGGGGTCACTTCTGCGGCTGTGTGCTGCGGGGCAACCTGCGAGCAGGAGGCAGTGCGTCAAACCCACTTCATCCATCAGGACATGGGGAAGCAAAGTGATGCCCGGCGAGGAAGAAGCAGGAGCAGCAGTTTCAGTGTTAGCACCTCCGTGTGAGGTGAAGGCTGTGCCAGGGTACCTCCGCTTGCCTGCCCTCTGCACCATTGCTAGCCCTATACCACGAGGTTTTGGCAAGGGCTGTCGCTGCCCCAGGGTAACGTCCTGAAGTTGGCTCTTCTTTTCAAACCATTTGGCTTCACAAAGTTGTCACTTCTTCTATCCCATATCAAAAGGATTTTTATGTGAGGAAAAAAAAAAGAAATAAAATGGAAAAGGAGTTTTCAGGTCGCACCATCTGATTCTTGCTGCTGGTGTCAACCTTTTTTATGTGCATCCAGAGCCAGTGCCATTTCACACCTGCTCCATTCTTGTTTTTAAATGACACATAATGATGATAGGCAGTGTAAAGATGAAGCTTCATCCCCAATTAAATTGCATTTTCTGTCTTTTCATTTCCTGCCCCAGTTGAGGAGGAAACCCCTGGAGAGCAAGATCTTTAAGTTTAATGAAGTAGGAGGTGCCTGCAAAACTGAAGGTGATCTTGTTTGTAAGACTAAGATCAGTGCTGATACATAATGTTTCCAGAATATTGTGCTTCTGTGTGATGCCCCAGGGAGTGTTTCGGGTTATTGGAAATGCAGATGTAGGAATTTCAGGTCATCAGGTGAGAGCATCCAGCCTGTGACAGCTGCTGCTCAGGGCTGCCAGCAGCCCAGCTTCAGATGGGGCTGGACCTTCTTCACTGTCCCTGGAGATCCCAGTTGATCCCATTGGTGCCAGCAGTGGGTCGTGTTTGGCACGTGATCTTCACATCCCTACGGACTTCATCCCAGCATGAAGTGGGAATGCGATCGGGGTGCTGGGGTGAGGTTCTCCATGCCCGCTGGGGCTGCGCTGCGTTCCAGCCGCATCGCTTCTCCCTGCCAGTTCCCCTTCCTTCTTTATCAAAATTCAGCCCACTGTGGTGAATCCCCTGCCCTAAAGATGAGTTCTTGGTCTTGTAAGGGTCTATGATATATCTTAGTCAGTATCTATGCTATTTCATCCTTTATTCCTTCCCCCAACTTCCTCTGAATGCCATCCAGTACTGGTGATTTATTACCCTTCAGTGTGTTTCGCTTTTCGTTGGAGAATTTATATTTAATTTTTATGCCCGTTATCATTCACGGAGAGAAGGGAAATGCTTTGGGAGCCCAGAGTGAAAATAAAACAGCACATTTTGGTGCAGTTACTTTGTTTGAAAGATGTTGTTGTATTTTGGCAGGGTATTTACCTCCTTCCTCCTTAACTTTTCCATCATGGGTTGAAGTGATTCTAGAAAAATCACAGGATGCTGTACTGCACTGCACAGGTGGACTCCAGCATTACAAAGGCTGGAGCCTGCTGCTCCTCCTGCCCAGGTTATTATGACTCATGCAGTAAAGAAGGACTTAGAATAAGAGCAGGACAATTTGGTATTCAAAATAGCTGTGCATTGAGAAAACGAGGAGTTACGGAGCAACAGCAGGGGACTTCCTTTTCTTAGCCCCCATGACCTAGCAATAGTGGTGAGATTCTTCTGCGCCACCTCCTGTACACCTTCCATCTGAGGTTAATTTTGTAGAGCTCATCTGAGTCAAACTTATCTCTGAACTTGTTGAGTACTGAGAGATGCAACCAGATCTCTTGAGATGTCCAATAAACCTGGATGATGGGTCCATTGAAATGGAGGGGAGCTGAGGAAACAGCACTGTCAAGCTGAACTCTTTATTGGGTTTTTGGTTGGCAGCAAAAGTGGCCCCATGGCCACCTGGTTTTAGCCTGTGTCACTGTGGTGGCTTCTTCATGCAGAGCTTTGAATCCCTGTGCACGAGGGGTTGTCCCTTCAGCTGACTGACTTTTGCCGCGAAAGCCGCCGTTTTGTCGCTGATCAACGCAGTGAGTTGTCCTTGGTGGTGGTTTAAGCCCAGCGGTTCATTTCTCTGTCTCCTTAGTGCTTTTTCCATTTTAATTAAAAGCTTCACTCCAGTTTGACCTTCTGCAGTGCTGTGGAACATCTGAGGCTGAAGTGAGCCTCTAATTACGGGGGGCCGTGGCTGGCTGGCTGCACTCACCGCTCACCCTGCTGTTAGTCACGGCTGGCAGATCCCTGCCTGCTCCTCCCCGTCAAAGCAGGCGGCCCAGGTGCCCAGGTATTTCACAAAGCAGGGTGTAAAAGTACTGCTCCGTCAGTGAGAGCCCTGGGTACTCATTGAGGAGACATTGCTGGGAATCATCACTGACTTCAGGAGGGTGGAGAATGAGGAGCAGGAACCTCACCTTGCTCTGTTGCCTGTTTGTACGTTGTCAGCTAGCCCAGGCTGATCTGAAGGAACTGGTTCCAATTAGTGGACTCGTTAATGGTTTAGGACTCGGAGTATGGAGACTGGGTCCAGTTCCTGAATGCTCGGGACTGTTCGGTCTGTGAGCTCAGAGACGTGGCCGCTGCTGGGGGCCGGAGAGCAAGGAGATGTCTCGCTGCACCCCGGCTGTTTGACCACAGCTCCTCGGTCCTTGCCCAGGACTTGTGGAGCTGAGGCCGTGTTTGCTGGACAGCTGTTTGCAGAGAAGGGGTGTTTTGGTGGAATCTGGATCCCACCACTGAAAAAGCAGTCAGTCCGCTTTTGGGATGAGCAGTGATCTCCCCTGTCTTGGCCACAGCCTTCCCAGCGAGCAGAGCCACGTGGTGGGCCAACAGTGCCGATGGTGCTGCACCAGCAGCGTGCTGAGCAGGCACTTGGTGTTGCCCAGTATAACAAATGCCGTGGATAATCCTGTAGCTCCCACTTCTGAATCGTAACTCCCTGGGTTAGTTTCTGCCTCCCAGGCTTCTCCAGGTGACGAAGCAGCCCATTGCACAGTCCAACCGGGTATCCCAGCCTGTGGGAGGAAAGGGGAGGCACCCTAGCTGCAGTCCTGCAAGGTGTCCTCACAGTTCACATGGAACCCGGAGGAACTGGCTTAAAGGAGAGCATTTCAGTTCAACGAACAAAATGCTTGCTTTACTGTGAAATATTTAATTTTGAAGAAACCCTCTTTTCCCTTAACAAATCCCAGCCATCGTGACTGAAAATTCCCATCCTGTATCCGTTAGGTACCTCATTCTCTGCAAGCACTAACACGATGTAGCAGGTTTTGTGGGATTTCCCGAGCCTGAGCCAATCTGAAGCAAGCTATCCCAAGTATTCAGCCCTGCAAACACAACTGCCTCTGTCTCCTGCTTTGAGCCCCTTGCTAAGCAGCTCAGAGTCTTAAGTCCAAAGGTCTTGGGTCTGATCCGTGCAGACAACCAGCCAGAGGCTTATCTTTCCAATGCGCCATACCCTCCTCTGCCATGGATTAGAAAGTACTGGATTATCTGCTTTCCAGAACCGGTAGAAAACTGTGTGTCCTGCTTCTTGTAGGGCGAAGCTGAAGCCATAGAGGAGTGCTGCATCTGCTCCTGGACCTGGTGACAGGAAGGACTAACAAACCCAAGTGCCCACACCATTCCCGGTGAGTAGCTGCGTCCCGCGTTACACGCGGAGGTGGTGAGCGGTACGGGAGCGCCCTGCCATTAGTTCCTGCTCTGCTCTGCAAGGAGAGGCTCACCATGAGCCTCTAAGGAAAGCTGGATTTGTATTCTGGCTGGTTTTGCTCTGCAATCAGGCTGAAAGCTCTCCTTTTGAGCCTGCTGGGTGCATGCTCGTCCTGGCCTGGTGCAGGCGTTCAGGGGGTCGGAGGCTGATGGCTGTGGTGAGGACCTGCTGCTCCCCTCTGTGCTATGGCACTAGAGGCGAGAGTGCCTTCCTCACACTTGGATGCACGGATAGTGATGGTTCGGATGTGGTAGGGTTCAGCACGTTTTAATTCCCGATTCTGCTGTGTCAGGGCTTGGGAAGATGAAAGCCGAGCCCCAGCCTGTGGTATTTCCAGGGTAAGGCAGAAGAGCGTGGCTGTGACGGGCACACAGGAGGGTGTGGGGAAAGCGCTGAGGTGGCACTCGGACAGCTCTAGTCCAAGGGCAGCCAGGACACAGGCTTCAGGCCGGGCTGAAAGCACCTTAAGGAAGAAGAGGTTTTGTGGAGGGATGGAAGAGGGTTTGGGGATCAGCGACGCTGTGCCCTAAGTATTGGAAATGCTGCTCCAGGAAGCGCTGGTGTGATTAGAAACTCACTGTGCTTGCCGAGCAACTGAAGTCAGTAGTCCTGAGCTGGGAGATCTCTTGCTGTGTTTGTGGGAGTTCTGTTTCACTGAGCACACAGTGAAAGGGCTCCAGCTGAATAAAAACTGGAGTTTGCTTCAGCAGAGACTGAATGAAGATTTCAGGTCTTACTGGAAGCAATTGTACGATGCACAATGCATGATATGAACATGAGGTAGTGAAATGTTTTCAGCAATAGACTTTCCCTTTCAGTTCCCAGGCAGATAAAAGCAGCTCCTCAGTTTCCAGTTCTGCTGGGCTTGGAGCCATGGTGTAACACATTTGTTTTAATTGGTAGCATGCTTGAGTTTTCCTTGGGAACTTACGTAGGAG